>JAECWJ010000189.1:0-34300 GCA_018150375.1 Drosophila sturtevanti | reverse complement strand
ATGTATATGACGCTTTTATATGTAGAATACTCTAATTTGCGTCGGGTATTTTATTGTATTATTAAACATACTACACCTCGCTCTTTTTAAAAATAACGTAGTATTTATACGTAGTTAGTTAATTAAATTTATATATATATATTTTGTTAAAAAATTTTTTTTTTTTTTTAATGGAATTATTTAGTTAAATGTTTAATGTTTTTTTTTCCAAATTAAATTAAATGTTTAATGTTTTTTTTTCCAAATTAAATTTAATGTTTTTTTTTTTTTTTTTTAAATTGTAGAGATTTAATTAAATTTAATGTTTTTTTTTAATTTGTAGAGATTTAATTAAATTTGATGTTTTTTTTTTCAAATTGTAGAGATTAAAAAAGAAATTTTTCGTTAATATATATATATTTTTTTTTAAATTTGTTGTTGTTATTATTACGGTTGATCATTCCGTCTTTTTTTTTTTTTTATAAATGGTTTTACTCTGTTTTTATGAACTTTCTGTTTTTTATTTTTATCATCTGCAATTATTATATTATCATTTTCTTCTATACTCAGTACCTTATAAGGTCCTGTATATTTAGCATCTAGTTTATGACCTGTTTCATTTCTTAACAAAACTTGATCTCCTATTCTTAAGTCAAAATCTAAAGTACTTTTATCGTAATATTTCTTATTCTTCAACTTATGGTTTTCTAACATTATCCTAGCTCTTTTATATGCAATTTCTATTCTAAATTTTATTTCTTTAGAGTAGTCGTCTAAATTGTATATAGGATCTATTCTATCTATTTTGTTAAAATCTATGAACTGATTTGGTAGTCTTCCAAATACTAGTTCGTATGGACAATATTCATGCACTGCCGAGGGTGTTGTGTTGTAACAATAAGTGAAATATTGTATCCAAACATCCCAATCGGACCTATCTGTTGATATGTACGAACGTATATATTCATTGAATGTTCTATGACTTCGTTCATATTTTCATTGGACCGTACTGTATTATAAAATTTTCGAATATAGATTCAGCTACATTACTTGCACTCTTGGATGCAACTGGAATGGCTACTAAGTATTTTGTCAGATCGCATATCAATGTGACAATATATTCATTTTTATTATCTGATTTTGGTAGCGGACCTATTGTGTCCACTATCACTCTATCAAAAGCCTTTGCTGGTGTTTCTGTTATTATCATAGGAGTTTTTGTGTGTGTCGTGGTTTTTCATACCTGGCATTTATGACATCTACTTATGTATTCTTTGATATGGCGTCCCATATTTTTCCAATAGTAGTATCTTTTGATTTTTGCTAGCGTTCTAGTAATGCCTGTATGACCTCCTTGAATTGGATCATCATGGTATGTAGACAGTATTGCTTCTTTTTCATTTTCATTTTCTATTAGGGTCACCGGCTGGAGTAGCGCTACTCTTAATTTTTTCAATATAATATTGCCCATTTTTTTAAAAGAATCTATTGAAATAATTTCAAAGATCTTTTCGCTCGGTGCCACTTTGAGTTGGCTGATTTCAAGTACACCGGCTTGCATTTCAAGCCTTTGGAAGAACTGACCTAAGTCGAAAATTCCATTGGTGTACAAATCGCTAACTTCAATTCTTGCTATAACTTTCTTTCCATGTTTCAATGAACATTTATATTCTGTTATTCGTAAGGTCACTACATTCCGTACCTCGTCATTCTTGATGACTTCGTATACGTTGGGCCTAGAAGCATTTTGAAGTTTTTGCCTTGGTAAAACTTCTTCTTTATTAACTGCGCAGTTTTTCTGTCTACTTTGTTGCCTGGTAGTGACTTTCAGGACTTTTGTATTCATATCTTTTAATTCGGATATAGTTATCCGCGATAGGGCGTCTGCCACAAAATTATCTTTACCTCTCAAATACTCTACTGTAAAATCATACTCTTCTAATTCTAACCGCATGCGTGTTAATTTTGAACTTGGGTTAACCATGGAGAATAAATATGTTAATGGTCTATGGTCTGTTCGCACTGTGAAATGTTTGCCATATATATATGGTCGAAAATATGTTATTGCCCAATGTATTGCTGCTAGCTCTTGTTCTGTAGTACTCTTGTTGCTTTCACCTTTAGTGAATGATGCACATGCAACTGGAAGTTGGAGTCCATTACAGTTTTGAGTTAAAACTGCTCCACATGCTTGTTTGCTTGCATCTGTGATTATGCAAAATTCTTTGCTAAAATCTGGATACTGCAATAGATTGGGTTGAACTAGCTTGTATTTTAAATATTGGAATGCATTTTCGCATTCTGCTGTCCATTCGAATGGAACATTCTTTTTACATAATCTTGTTATGTGTCGTGAATATTCGGCGAAGTTTTTTATAAAACGTCTATAATAATTGCAAAAAGCAACGAAACGTCTAGCACTATCTGCATCATGTGAGACTGGATAATTCTTGATGACGTCAAATTTTTTATCATCTGGCAAGATTCCTTTGTCTGTGCATTTGTGACCTAGGAATGTCACTTCATGCATAAAAAATTAGCATTTTTCTGGATGCAGTTTTAGATTGTTTTTTCTGCAAAGTTCAAAAACATCTATTAAATTTTTAATCATATGTTGTTCAGAACAACCAATAACAATTAAATCGTCCATATAAAGGAAAGCTTGGCTAGGCTCAAGGCCTGAGAATGCTATTGTCATCATTCTCTGAAATGAATTAGGTGCTATTTTTAGACCAAAAGGTAATCGCGTAAAACGATATGAGCCATTGCTCGTTGAAAAAGACGTTATATCTCTTGATTTTTCTTCTAGTTCAATTTGATGAAAACCTGACATTAAGTCAAGGCAAGAAAAATATTTAGCTCTTCCCAATTGATCAAGAATATCATCAATTCTGGGGAGCGGAAACTTATCTGACAGCAATTTTTTATTTATTTGACGATAGTCAATTACTAATCGCCAATTTTTTTCTCTAGATCCCGAAGGGGTTTTCTTTGGGACTAGTAATAGTGGGCTATTATAAGGCGAAACAGATGGTTCAACAATACCCTGTTCAATTAACTTTCCAACTTGTCGCTGGATTTCTTCTATTTGGCTATGCGGATTCCGGTAATTTTTCACATATACCGGTTCATCATCCCTAAGTCTTAATTTCTGTTCATAAAAATTATTTGTTGTGATTGGTTCGGTATCAAGTCCGAACACATCACTATACTCGGTGCATAACTTTTCGAGTTTGTTTTTAAACAGTATTGGGAAATTTTTCTTTAATTTATGAATTACAGTTTCTTTTCTTATATCTTTGGTATTCTGAACTATATCGTAGTTAGAAAGTGATTCGAATTTTATATTGTTAAAGCCTACTATTTGGCATTTATTTGTGGTATTTAAAAATCGGACAAAAGTATTTTGGGCTGTTGTAATAGTGTTTGCAACATAAACACCCGGTTTAATTTCCTGATTTGGAATTAAAATGTTATCTTCTGCTGAAGATAGGTCTATTTTGCGTACCACTTGGGACCTTGCTGGTAGAAGTGTTGAGTTATTTCCAGAACTGAATGTTATTGGAACATAAATTGGGTACGTTAAATTTCGTGGTCTTAATATAAACCAATCTTCTGAATTACTGTAATCTAATTTGCAATTAAAAGTTTTTATGTAATCTAATCCTATTATTCCATCGCATGGGATTGCGAAATCTGAATGAAGCAGATGAAATTCGTATGGAATAATATATTTATCTGTCTGCAATTCAATTGAGACTAGGCCTTTGGAGTTTATTACTCCTTATCCTATGCCTCGAATGTCTACAGTTTTATTTACTTGGATGTTATGAAATACATCAGAATTTTTTTTTATTATAGAGATGTCTGCACCGGTATCAATAAGAAATGTTATCTTCTTATTTGTCGTAACATTCTTAAATGATACAAAATTATTAAGACTTAGGTTGATAGAATAGACGTTATTTTTTAGTTTTGAGCATTTGGAGGGTCTTGCCCGTTTCCCTGTTCGCTTTGGGTAACTCGGACATTGTTCCTATTACTATTATTATAGCTGTTCCTGTTCTGGTTGTTGCCTCGGTTTGAATTATTACTACCTCGGCTGTAACTTTGTCCTTCTCTATAGTTTCTTCTGTTAATGTAATTATTATTGTCATTGTAGTAATTGTCATTACTATAGGAGTTGTAGTTACCTCGGCCTTTGCCTCTACCTCTTTGAGTGTAATAACTACCTCCTCTATTTTTGCGGCCTTGCTGAAATAATATGGTGCTAGCACTTCCAGTCATTTCAGTGGTGCAATGGATATATTTACCCATTGCATCACTAAAAGTGACGAAGTTACCAGCTTCTAGCACGATTTTTAGCTTTTCATGCTCACAGTTCTTAACCATGGCAGCTATGGACTCTTTCGTTGAGAATTTTTCGGCATTATCAGGATCTAGGCCATCGTCAATATAGGCAACCTCTAGTTGCTTTCGTAAGTTGTCTATATCGGTTGCATATTGAGATGCCGTCTTTCCTTTTTGTTTTATGTTTAACAGTTTGGCTTTTAATACGTCGGTGGATTCACCTTTGACGTTATCCTTTAGTTTATTGATTATGCCTGTAATTGTGTTTTCATTCTGTATCCTATAGAGGATTGTTCCTACTATTTTTGATTTGATTACCTCAAATGCCAAATCTTCCTGATTACCTTTGGTTCGTTCGACAATTCTTAATGCTGTTAAAAACCTATTTAATGACAATTTGTTGCCATCAAATTCAGGAATGGAAGAGGAAACCTGCTTCACATATTCCCTATCTAGGGTAACCTGGTCTGGCATTGTATTTTCCTGTAATGTCTCAATGTCGCTATCAATTTCTGTATCAAGATCTATCATTGGCTTGGATTCATCTAAACCTTCTAGCTGTTCCTCATCGAATTCTGCTATATAATTTAGGTCTTTTCGTATTGTTATTACTATACCTCGTCTTATTGCGATATTGTTTAATCTTCTCTTCAATGTTTGTTTTATTTTGTTACATTGATGCCTATGTTCTGGAGTTAATTTTTCATTGACTTCGTTTATTGCTTTTACAATGTTGTTATATTGTGCTGTTATTATTGTTATCGTTTTGCTTGAATTAATACATTTGTACGATTTTTCAAATTTGTCTTTATAAGTATTTATTTCTCTTGCTAATGTACTCCATTCCATTGTTCAATGGAACTTATTTTAAATTCCTTCAGCTATTCCTGTCATACTATAGGGTATTATTTTCTTTTAAATTTTATCTAGGTTGAGGGCCCTGCTCATATACCTTTTCTATATGATTTTGTTATGTTTAACATAAAGGGTCAATAGAAATTGACACACTGTTACTATGGTTAATATGAGCAGTAGCCACCACAGGGCATTGATATCGTCAGTGTGATCAATAACTTTTACATTATTGACCACATTGGCCGTATTTTCCTTAGCTTGGGTATCGTCGCTACCGAACCAACCCTTTTTTTTCACTATTTAATGTTCGTTCATAAATTTTTGAAAAATTTAATATTTATTTTTGTAAAAGGGGAAATTTCGTTTTTATCTCTATCAATTCAATCTTTCTCTTAATTTTCTTTCATAATTAATTTTTTTTACATAAATCCCTACCTGTTATTGCGTATGGTTTCTTAGGCCACACTCTGATTGTACAGCTTTAATGCCGCACAATTGAACATTAATTTGTATGACTATAAAAAAAATATGCATCGCAGTGCAATCAAAAAAAATGTGCGGCGCAGCGCATAGTTTGTAAAATACCTTGTTGGGCGCTCTCTATAGCGCTGTCGGTCCAGATGTTGCTGGCTACTGTGATGAGACACCGGTGCCGGCGGCACAGATAGTGGTGGTTAGACGGTATGACCATGAACACTGTAGGATGGAAGATCTTCGGTATCACTAGCTAGTAACTTTGTCATTGCCCAGATTAATGGGTTATTGGTTTCCACATCTTGTGTTGGTTGTTGGAGTGTGAATTTTTTTTTAAATTAATAATTTAATTAATTTTTTTTTTTTTTATTTTATTGGCATTTAGCAAACTCGTGACTTTGTCACGGTCGCCATGTACAAATAGAATTATTTTTATGAAAATAGTAATGATTTTATTCCAAAATAATTAAACAGTTGATTTCTCTTTGTCGGTTAAAACCGAATTGAATTTATTGTCTGAAAAGTTCTCCTGCTTAGCCTAAGAATTTAAGTATATAAGTTCTGCCGCTGAAGGCAGCAGAACGAGAGAGCGTAGTATGTATATAGTACATAAGGCTCGGGGAATCTGCTGACGAGGCAGATCCCACGCTGGTGGTCAGCCACACATAAGTGGCCGATCACATTACTTAGTTTATATATGTTTATGTATATGACGCTTTTATATGTAGAATACTCTAATTTGCGTCGGGTATTATTATTGTATTATTAAACATACTACATGCCGGAAGCCGAATTGATGATCTGGAATTAGGTTGCCATCGTCCAGAAGCGGGAACACTATAGCCAAAAAAATTCTTTCGAATACTTTGGAGATGCGAGGTCATGCACCGGTTTCCCAGGTTTTGGGATCAAGTGGCAGAGATCAAAGATCCTATTGAATAAGTTGGAAAGAAGCTGAATCACTCTCGGTGGCAGAAATTTGATGGTGACTGCATTAATACCATCATAGCCAGGGCTCTTCCTTGTCTTAAGATAGTCGATCTGCGATTTTACTTCCTCAGGGGTGATTCGGCTAATGGGGAGATCCATTTGGTAAGGAGCCTATAAGATAGACAGAGTGGCACTCACGTCTTTTGCGCTGTATGTGCAAAATGGAGTAAATGCCAGGTGCGTCGCAATTTCTTCGGCTAACTCCTCACTGGATCTGCACCACATACCATTTGATCCTCGAATGGGGACTTTCCTCACAGTCGGCTTTTTGAGGTATTTGGTAGCTTACCAGAGACTGTGATCGGGCTGATTTGGCTCAAGATTTCGCAAATATTCTGCAGTGGCTTCGTTGTGGATTTCGAAGTATAGAGCTTTAAGCTGCTTGGTGGTTCGATTGAGAGCGGTTTTGTCCAGAGAATTGCGATTACGCTACCAGATAAATTTTACTTGAAGATGACCTAACTGTACGCGCACATGAGCGCTATGTGGATGTTCTGTGTTGTCATGTTAAATGTTCGATGTTGTAGAGGCAGGCGGGATCGAACTGCGTTGAAGCGAATTCGTCCCGCTTCGCCGATGTAAGTTTAAGAAGAAAAATGAAATATATAATCGAGAAATAACTTCTAAACCGATCGCACGCAATATTTATTCGTTGACATTCCTTTCCTCACATAAACGAAGTCCCAAGTTAAATCAGTTAATATATATAAATACTTATACTCACAAAAACTCTTGTGATTTTTCACTAACTAGACAAGCGAATTCTACTCTTTGGCTTGATGACCACCAAAAGGGGAAAAATAGGATATTTGTAGGTCACTTATGGCTTAACTTCTCCCTCTCTTTTTTTTTTTTTAATTTTTTTTTATTTTTTGCGATTCCTAGCGGGTGCAATATTTGCCAATTCCTCCCATCCAACCGACCGAGGGCGCAAGCCGCATAATGTGCGGAACTAGTCTCGGAGAATACAAACAAACAGAAGAGTAAACGAAAACTACACCTACTTTCGAGCTTGATAGGAGAGAATAGAAACTTTTAGTATAGAAAGAAAGATCTCTGAACTGATCAATCGGTAAAGTCGATTGTAATCAAAACAAGGGACTCGAATTGGTTCATGCGAGGCATAGGTAGTATTACAGCGTGTGAGCAAAAAGGGAATAAATTTTCTAGTAGGCCTGATTGGTATTAAAAATTTTATAGGCGAGTCTACATCACCATTTACGAGCTCGTGCATAAAAATTACACCAAGCATTATCAAAAGTAGCCTACTGCTTAAAGAGGGATGCTTGACTTTGTGAACTCAGACCACGAAGAGCTAAAAGTAGAAACTGCTTTTGCACAGATTCGACTCTAATTTGGTGTAACTCATATTGAGGTGACCAATCAACCGTATTCCAAAATTGGGTGCACAAGAGAGGTAAAGAGGATTTTTGTAGTGTAAGAAGCGTCATATTCTTTTGACCATCTCTTAACAAATCCAAAAACATCCATTGTTAAACTAACAATTGTGGAAACGTGGGAGTTAAACATCAATTTATGGTCCATTAGTACATCGGCATTTAAATTTAAACGTCTGTTGACACCAACACTGAAAATTGTTAAGGTCAGTCTGTAATCGACTGGGCGAAACCATATCTTTGAAACTAAGGCATAGCTTAACATCATCCGAATACATTAGCACTCGAGAATGACGGTGCAAAGATCGTTGATAAAAAGGTAAAGCGGACCCAGATGACTACCCTAAGACGCCCCAGACGGCACGTTATTGTAACGATTCTAACAATGTAGTGAAGTTGGAAATAAATTTCGTTCAGCTTAAAAAGTAGTAACTTATGGTTAACAGAGTCAAAAGTTTTACTAACAAAAATTTGCCTAGTTTCTTTCAATGCTTTGATCGTTAAAGAAGTAAATTCTAAAAGATTACTGGTCGTAGTTCTACGCTTCACAAAACCATGCCGTGTGGGTGAAACTATAGATGTACAGAAATGCTGCAACTGAGAAGTTATTATTTTCTCAAAAGCTCTTAGAATAGCGGACAATTTGGAAATGTCCCTATAATTTGACACATCGGACTTATTACCATTTTTGTGGATAGTAATGATAACTTGTGAATGGACTTGCATAAAGAACCAGCACAAAATCTTAGAAAACACCCACGAATCCCGTTAGGCCTCGGTGAGTAGACAGGTTTAATTAACTTAAGCACGCTATGAAGCGTACTTTCATCAAAGAAAGGATTGAAAATACAATTAGACCTGTTTAACTGATAAGGGTACGAAAGGGTCCCACTATATTCCGTTGAGGAATAGATAAAGGCACTCATTTTTGGAATCAACTGCGCACCTTGTGTCGCGCTTTACATCCGTGACAAAGCTCGGATCAATTCCACTACGTAAACGACTTTATCTACAACGATGTAAATGTCGCAGATACTGCGACTCATGTACGAAGCATCCATTAAGCAAGCGGCTTCCACATACGAAATTGGGCATCGAACTCTCAGAAGGTAACCCGCATGATCAACAGCCAATCAACGTTTGCCACGGAAGTTGAAGTCACTGCGACTGAAAAGGTAATTGGCTTGTATTGGACACCAGGCTGATGACTTCATCTTCATATGCAAGTTTGCGCGGCTGAAACGAAACGTATTCGATAGAATACCAACATAACGAGAGCTTTTTCAAATGCTGATGTCAAGTGTTAATATTGAGCTGAAAATTCTTCTACAAGATATGTGAAGAAGCGGCATTGGCTGGGACTACAGAGTACCAGAGGACCTTGCACCTAAATGGATGAGATGGAAACGTCCACTACCAACAATTGCTGGTGTATCTATTCCCAGCGAACGCACACGCACACAAGGGATCGAACTGCGTTGAAGTGAATTCGTCCCGCTTCGCCGATGTAAGTTTAAGAAGACAAAATGAAATATATAATCGAGAAATAACTTCTAAACCGAACGCATGCAATATTTATTCGTTGACATTCCTTTCCTCACATAAACGAAGTCCCAAGTTAAATCAGTTAATATATATAAATACTTATACTCACAAAAACTCTTGTGATTTTTCACTAACTAAACAAGCGAATTCTACTCTTTGGCTTGATGACCACCAAAAGGGGAAAAATAGGATATTTGTAGGTCACTTATGGCTTAACTTCTCCCTCTCTTTTTTTTTTTATTTTTTTTTTTTATTTTTTGCGATTCCTAGCGGGTGCAATATTTGCCAATTCCTCCCATCCAACCGACCGAGGGGCGCAAGCCGCATAGTGTGCGGAACTAGTCTCGGAGAATACAAACAAACAGAAGAGTAAATGAAAACTACACCTACTTTCGAGCTTGATAGGAGAGAATAGAAACTTTTAGTATAGAAAGAAAGATCTCTGAACTGATCAATCGGTAAAGTCGATTGTAATCAAAACAAGGGACTCGAATTGGTTCATGCGAGGCATAGTTAGTATTACAGCGTGTGAGCAAAAAGGGAATAAATTTTCTAGTAGGCCTGATTGGTATTAAAAATTTTATAGTCGAGTCTACATCACCATTTACGAGCTCGTGCATAAAAAATTACACCAAGCATTATCAAAAGTAGCCTACTGCTTAAAGAGGGATGCTTGACTTTGTGAACTCAGACCACGAAGAGCTAAAAGTAGAAACTGCTTTTGCACAGATTCGACTCTAATTTGGTGTAACTCATATTGAGGTGACCAATCAACCGTATTCCAAAATTGGGTGCACAAGAGAGGTAAAGAGGATTTTTGTAGTGTAAGGAGCGTCATATTCTTTTGACCATCTCTTAACAAATCCAAAAACATCTATTGTTAAACTAACAATTGTGGAAACGTGGGAGTTAAACATCAATTTATGGTCCATTAGTACATCGGCATTTAAATTTAAACGTCTGTTGACACCAACACTGAAAATTGTTAAGGTCAGTCTGTAATCGACTGGGCGAAACCATATCTTTGAAACTAAGGCATAGCTTAACATCATCCGAATACATTAGCACTCGAGAATGACGGTGCAAAGATCGTTGATAAAAAGGTAAAGCGGACACAGATGACTACCCTAAGACGCCCCAGACGTCATGTTTATGCTAACGAATCTAACAATGTAGTGTAGTTGGAAATAAATTTCGTTCAGCTTAAAAAGTAGTAACTTATGGTTAACAGAGTCAAAAGTTTTACTGACAAAAATTTGCTTAGTTTCTTTCAATGCAAGTAAATTCTAAAAGATTACTGGTCGTAGTTCTACGCTTCACAAAACCATGCCGTGTGGGTGAAACTATAGATGTACAGAAATGCTGCAACTGAGAAGTTATTATTTTCTCAAAAGCTCTTAGAATAGCGGACAATTTGGAAATGTCCCTATAATTTGACACATCGGACTTAAACCCATTTTTGTGGATAGTAATGATAACTTGTGAATGAACTTGCATAAAGAACCAGCACAAAGTCTTAGAACACACCCACGAATCCCGTTAGGCCTCGGTGAGTAGACAGGTTTAATTAACTTAAGCACGCTATGAAGCGTACTTTCATCAAAGAAAGGATTGAAAATACAATTAGACCTGTTTAACTGATAAGGGTACGAAAGGGTCCCACTATATTCCGTTGAGGAATAGATAAAGGCACTCATTTTTGGAATCAACTGCGCACCTTGTGTCGCGCTTTTACATCCGTGACAAAGCGCGGATCAATTCCACTACGTAAACGACTTTATCTACAACGATGTAAATGTCGCAGATACTGCGACTCATGTACGAAGCATCCATTAAGCAAGCGGCTTCCACATACGAAATTGGGCATCGAACTCTCAGAAGGTAACCCGCATGATCAACAGCCAATCAACGTTTGCCACGGAAGTTGAAGTCACTGCGACTGAAAAGGTAATTGGCTTGTATTGGACACCAGGCTGATGACTTCATCTTCATATGCAAGTTTGCGCGGCTGAAACGAAACGTATTCGATAGAATACCAACATAACGAGAGCTTTTTCAAATGCTGATGTCAAGTGTTACTATTGAGCTGAAAATTCTTCTACAAGATATGTGAAGAAGCGGCATTGGCTGGGACTACAGCCTACCAGAGGACCTTGCACCTAAATGGATGGGATGGAAACGTCCACTACCAACAATTGCTGATGTATCTATTCCCAGCGAACGCACACAAGACATTCAGCAGCAGACGTTCGTGGATGCCAGCGAGCTGGCCTATGCAGCGGTCTCCTACCTAGGTATACGGCAAGGGGAATCAACCTGTCTTAGCTTTGTGGCCTCCGAAAGTTTCACAAGTTCACATCATGTGAACGAAATACTGGAAGTTTCTGATGTCAATCAATGGAATTGGGTACTTACTAATGAAAACCCTGCAGATTTTGCTACCAAGCCATCCAACTCTAATAAATTCACAAAATGGCTCAACGGACGAGAGTCCTTACTACAGGAGTATAAACAAAATGCACCGATCTGCGGCTATCAACTAATGACGAGATCAGGCATAACCTATTTTTATCGACAATTCGAAGCTGGAGCCGATAATAAACACGAAATATTTTTCCAACTGGTGCAGGCTTTATCGAGCCGTATCGCTGTACATTTTCTACATAGAAAAATTGTGGGCAAAACAAAGGGGGGTATCACCACCGAAAGAGGTTTTTTATGTTTCTTATCATGCAGTAGTCGGCAATCTAGCCCGACGTAAACCCATAAAAGCAAACTCCAAACTAATATGTTTGAATATTTTTTTAGATGAAAACCAACTGCTACGCACCAGAGGAGAAGCAGAAACTCTGTGCAGTCAAAACCAAGTAGTGCTTCCGTATGGTCATCACTTTACGCGGCTCATACTTAATTGGTATCACCAGGAAATGCACCACACTTCTCATGAGACGTATATTAACAGGATACGAGGCATCTACTACATACAACGTTTGCGATTCCTGTAAAAAAGACGCGAAAGTCCTGCCAACGCTGGAAAATTCAGGGTACCAACCTATCGTACCCCAAAAGGCACCTTTACCAGCAGCTAGGCTGGCCGCCTACCAACGACCATTCACATACGTTGGCGTTGACTACATATCACACCAAACCATCTGTTAATTAGATCAGCAGGTGCCTATAAGCCAATTTTTGACGCAACATTTAGCGTGCGGCATATGTGGCAGGCTGCAATAATTACCCGACCCATTCTGTAGGAAAAGGGTAAACCCATCACATTACATTTATATTTACATATATTTTCTTTTGCACTTATTCTTAGCAAAACGCCAGCCTATGCTGGGAATTTAACCGTTCTGTGCTAGTTTCAAAGTCGCTTCTATGCTTGTTTCCAAGCAGCTAGGAAATCAGTTGACGACAGGCAGATTTTAATTTAAAAGCTGGACCAAGATTGTACCATTAAAGTAGTTTATAATGTATATATGTATATATGTATATATATATACCTCATAAAGGGTCAGCGTTAAACTCAACAACTAGATAGAAAACAAATGATAACACACCCTATGCTGAAGTAGAAGTGCTAGGTCGAGCAGCTCCACTTGAATTTAATGAACATTTGTATTAATAAATAAGAGAGTACCTGGTATTTTTCCTCGTCCTCTTCATTATGTTTCCTTTCTTTACGTCGGCTTGAGCTATTTGGTTACACTGACTTCAAATGCAGGCCGATACAAACGAAATGGAACGCGGCATGTGAAATTCCTTAACTTTATATTTATAGAAGTTTAAAAATCTTGAAGCAGATATGTCGGAGCAAATAACAAATTAAACTGCAAGGGCTTGCAAACTTCGGAACGGGCGAAGTAGGAAATAACATAACCCAACTCCCAACTTTTATATCATTTTATATTGTTTTGAAATTAAAATTGTGAAAGTGCTAAGCCTTATTGTGGGTAAGTGAAAACAAATCTGTAGATATGGGAAATAAATTGTGTGGCTTACGGAACTTAACCTCTTTGGTTAGGCGGCGAGTAAGAAATCTTATATTGATATTCTGGTTTGATTTCTTGCCAAACTTTTTTTTTTTCTTGGGCATATATTTACAATCTGTCCAGATGGACAATAAGCAAAATTCTATAACAGTTTGAATATGATGGAGGGAAGTTACGGTTCAACTGTGTTTTCTGCGATAGGGTACAAAAACAATTATATGTTGCACATTAATTGGTTTATGTTTATATATTTGTATTATTTTCTTTTAAACAAAAGCGTATTCGATAACATATTCTGCAATAGAGTCCGCAATGAATTAGATGTCGCACATTGATTATCGTTTTTTTCCATTTTTTGGATGTATGAAAACAAAAGTGAATTCAACAAAAAATAAAAAAGAAAAATGTTTAAAAACGTTACAATTACGTTACAAAAAAACTAATTGAAAAAAAATTTAAAATATAAAAAACGAAAAAATGTAAAAAATGTAAAAGAACCAACAAACTAAAATGAAAAGCGAAGCAGTAGAAAAAAAGAAAATTGAAACAGATAAATCAAATGTAATTTACTTTTTGTTCTTAAACTTAAGAATTTTTTAACGAAAAAAAAACAACTAAACAAAAGTAAAGAAAAAAATAATATAAAAAAAGTATATGTTTAATAATAGCATAAGCAATTTTGATGATATAGATCAAGATCGAATCATCAAATGTTGACTTACAGCTAACAAATATACTGATATTGATAATTGTCTTAATCATGTGCGCATATATCCTTTAAAACATAGTTATTACACAACAAGTGTGTAACAGCAAGGACCTTAAGCCAAGCTAATGATCTAGTTAAGATCTTAAACAAAAAAAAAGAGAAAAAAATATATGCACACGGACAATTTTCATAGCAATATATTAAAAAGACAAGTTCAATAAATCAACTAAATCAACTTTATATTTAAATAAAGTTACTTCAAAAATGAACACACTCGACTTTGAGAAAATCTATGATGAAAATATGAGTATAGTCGATGACTTAATTGAGGTTTTTAGGAGTGAACAAAGTAACTCACCTCAAAGCTCGATATGTCTGACGTAAATTAGAGTAGCATACTTTGATATAACGGGAGAAAATTTCCCGTTCAAGGAGGCAGCAGAATGCAGTTAAGTTTCATCCTAACAGTACCACATATATGCTGTTACCTGAATGCAACAGTAACATTATGTTTCTACTTAATGGACAAACGAAAGACGTTAATGAATCCTTTTTGGGGTTACGGTAAGTGTTACCTTCTTAGTCCTTTAGGGACGAATCACCAGTTCATCTCTGGTCTAAATTGTTAGACTAGTGGCTGACATCTTTTAAGACGTCTTTTATGTGTACTATTGTCCAGCAGGTTGGAGGCTAAGTTATTAAAATGTGCTTCCAACCTGGAGCAGTGCCGAATACCGTACTTCCGATTCTCACTCTTAATTGACGGATCAGCTAGGTCTCTGTGGATGCCAGAATTCCGCACATAGGGATGCGCGCCAATCAGTCTGCGGAGAAGTTTATCCTGAAACCGTTGAAGAATTTCTATATATGAAACTGACGCCGTGTCCTAGAGCTGAATGCCATAAGTCCATACAGGCTTCAATATTGACTTATAGAGCAACAACTTGTTGCAGGTGCTGAGCTTGCCGAGTAGCCACTGCAATTGTGACAGTTTGAAATCTAGCACGATCTCTTGGCAATGATATGAGCTTTCCAGTTCAAACGCCTGTCAAGAGTGAGACCCGGGTATATCACTTTGTCCACGCTCGGGAGAAGCGTCGCGTTAAGACTGAATGGGGGCAGTTGAGCCTGCGAGTGGCAAAAATCATGTGTAGCGACTTCTCTGTATTTAAGGAGATATTCCATCTTCGTAGCCATGGTTCTAGCAGGTTAAGTTAGTCTTGCATAATTTCTGATGCCGCCGAGGGGAGCGTCAGCATCAAAGGCAGTGTCGTCTACATATGAGGCAACCAAAAGTCGCTCGTGTTGCAACACAGGCAAGTCTGTGCTGACAGGGTGTAGAGAATGGGGCCCAGAACGCCTGTGGATGTGGAACGCCTGCCATGATGGACTCAATCCTGGACATGGAGGTCTCGCATCTGACATAGAAGCACCTACCGATAAGGTACGATTTAAGGACCATATAGTGTGGAGCAAGTAGCAGCAGGTTAAGTTTGTGCAGAAGACCGTCGTGCCAGACTCGGTCGAAAGCCTGCTTAACATCCAAGAACATTGCTGAGGTGTAATGTTTGTCTTCGAAGGATCAGATCACTTTCTGAACAATGCGGTGACATTACTCTGGAGTGCCATGTTGTTGCCGGAAGCCGAATTGATGATCTGGAATTAGGTTGCCATCGTCCAGAAGCGGGAACACTATAGCCAAAAATATTCTTTCGAATACTTTGGAGATGCGAGGTCATGCACCGGTTTCCCAGGTTTTGGGATCAAGTGGCAGAGATCAAAGATCCTTTTGAATAAGTTGGAAAGAAGCTGAATCACTCTCGGTGGCAGAAATTTGATGATGACTGCATTAATACCATCATAGCCAGGGCTCTTCCTTGTCTTAAGATAGTCGATCTTCGATTTTACTTCCTCAGGGGTGATTCGGCTAATGGGGAGATCCATTTGGTAAGGAGCCTATAAGATAGACAGAGTGGTACTCACGTCTTTTGCGCTGTATGTGCAAAATGGAGTAAATGTATTTGCCAGGTGGCTAACTCCTCACTGGATCTGCACCACATACCATTTGATCCTCGAATGGGGACTTTCCTCACAGTCGGCTTTTTGAGGTATTTGGTAGCTTACCAGAGACTGTGATCGGGCTGATTTGGCTCAAGATTTCGCAAATATTCTGCAGTGGCTTCGTTGTGGATTTCGAAGTATAGAGCTTTAAGCTGCTTGGTGGTTCGATTGAGAGCGGTTTTGTCCAGAGAATTGCGACTACGCTACCAGATGAATTTTACTTGAAGATGACCTAACTGTACGCGCAGATGAGCGCTATGTGGATGTTCTGTGTTGTCATGTTAAATGTTCGATGTTGTAGCGAATTCGTCCGCTTCGCCGATGTAAGTTTAAGAAGAAAAAATGAAATATATAATCGCGAAATAACTTCTAAACCGATCGCACGCAATATTTATTCGTTGACATTCCTTTCCTCACATAAACGAAGTCCCAAGTTAAATCAGTTAATATATATAAATACTTATACTCACAAAAACTCTTGTGATTTTTCACTAACTAAACAAGCGAATTCTACTCTTTGGCTTGATGACCACCAAAAGGGGAAAAATAGGATATTTGTAGGTCAGTGATGGCTTAACTTCTCCCTCTCTTTTTTTTTTTTTTTTTTTTTTTCCGATTTATAGCGGGTGCAATATTTGCCAATTCCTCCCATCCAACCGACCGAGGGGCGCAAGCCGCATAGTGTGCGGAACTAGTCTCGGGGAATACAAACAAACAGAAGAGTAAACGAAAACTACACCTACTTTCGAGCTTGATAGGAGAGAATAGAAACTTTTAGTATAGAAAGAAAGATCTCTGAACTGATCAATTGGTAAAGTCGATTGTAATCAAAACAAGGGACTCGAATTGGTTCATGCGAGGCATAGTTAGTATTACAGCGTGTAAGCAAAAAGGAAATAAATTTTCTAGTAGGCCTGATTGGTATTAAAAATTTTATAGGCGAGTCTACATCACCATTTACGAGCTCGTGCATAAAAATTACACCAAGCATTATCAAAAGTAGCCTACTGCTTAAAGCAGTACTTGACTTTGTGAACTCAGACCACGCAGAGCTAAAAGTAGAAACTGCTTTTGCACAGATTCGACTCTAATTTGGTGTAACTCATATTGAGGTGACCAATCAACCGTATTCCAAAATTGGGTGCACAAGAGAGGTAAAGAGGATTTTTTAGTGTAACGAGCGTCATATTCTTTTGACCATCTCTTAACAAATCCAAAAACATCCATTGTTAAACTAACAATTTATGGTCCATGAGTACATCGGCATTTAAATTTAAACGACTGTTGACACCATCACTGAAAATTGTTAAGGTCAGTCTGTAATCGACTGGGCGAAACCATATCTTTGAAACTAAGGCATAGCTTAACATCATCCGAATACATTAGCACTCGAGAATGACGGTGCAAAGATCGTTGATAAAAAGGTAAAGCGGACACAGATGACTACCCTAAGACGCCCCAGACGTCATGTTTATGCTAACGAATCTAACAATGTAGTGTAGTTGGAAATAAATTTCGTTCAGCTTAAAAAGTAGTAACTTATGGTTAACAGAGTCAAAAGTTTTACTGACAAAAATTTGCTTAGTTTCTTTCAATGCAAGTAAATTCTAAAAGATTACTGGTCGTAGTTCTACGCTTCACAAAACCATGCCGTGTGGGTGAAACTATAGATGTACAGAAATGCTGCAACTGAGAAGTTATTATTTTCTCAAAATCTCTTAGAATAGCGGACAATTTGGAAATGTCCCTATAATTTAACACATCGGACTTATTACCATTTTTGTGGATAGTAATGATAACTTGTGAATGGACTTGCATAAAGAACCAGCACAAAATCTTAGAACACACCCACGAACTTAAGCACGCTATGAAGCGTACTTTCATCAAAGAAAGGATTGAAAATACAATTAGACCTGTTTTACTGATAAGGGTACGAAAGGGTCCCACTATATTCCGTTGAGGAATAGGTAAAAGCACTCATTTTTGGAATCAATTGCGCACCTTGTGTCGCGCTTACATCCGTGACAAAGCGCGGATCAATTCCACTACGTAAACGACTTTATAACGATGTAAATGTCGCAGATACTGCGACTCATGTACGAAGCATCCATTAAGCAAGCGGCTTCCACATACGAAATTGGGCATCGAACTCTCAGAAGGTAACCCGCATGATCAACAGCCAATCAACGTTTGCCACGGAAGTTGAAGTCACTGCGACTGAAAAGGTAATTGGCTTGTATTGGACACCAGGCTGATGACTTCATCTTCATATGCAAGTTTGAGCGGCTGAAACGAAACGTATTCGATAGAATACCAACATAACGAGAGCTTTTTCAAATGCTGATGTCAAGTGTTACTATTAAGCTGAAAATTCTTCTACAAGATATGTGAAGAAGCGGCATTGGCTGAGACTACAGCCTACCAGACGACCTTGCACCTAAATGGATGGGATGGAAACGTCCACTACCAACAATTGCTGGTGTATCTATTCCCAGCGAACGCACACAAGACATTCAGCAGCAGACGTTCGTGAATGCCAGCGAGCTGGCCTATGCAGCGGTCTCCTACCTAGGTATACGGCAAGGGGAATCAACCTGTCTTAGCTTTGTGGCCTCCGAAAGTTTCACCAGTTTGTCATACATCATGTGGACCAAATACTGGAAGTTTCTAATGTCAATCAATGGACTTGGGTACTTACTAATGAAAACCCTGCAGATTTTGCTACCAAGCCATCCAACTCTAATAAATTCACAAAATGGCTCAACGGACGAGAGTCTTTACTACAGGAGTATAAACAAAATGCACCGATCTGCGGCCATCAACTAATGACGAGATCAGGCATAACCTATTTTTATCGACAATTCGAAGCTGGAGCCGATAGTAAACACGAAATATTTTTCCAACTGGTGCAGGCTTTATCGAGCCGTATCGCTGTACATTTTCTACATAGAAAAATTGTGGGCAAAACAAAGGGGGGTATCACCACCGAAAGAGGTTTTTTATGTTTCTTATCATTCAGTAGTCGGCAATCTAGCCCGACGTAAACCCATAAAAACAAACTCCAAACTAATATGTTTGAATATTTTTTTAGATGAAAACCAACTGCTACGCACCAGAGGAGAAGCAGAAACTCTGTGCAGTCAAAACCAAGTAGTGCTTCCGTATGGTCATCACTTTACGCGGCTCATACTTAATTGGTATCACCAGGAAATGCACCACACTTCTCATGAGACGTATATTAACAGGATACGAGGCATCTACTACATACAACGTTTGCGATTCCTGTAAAAAAGACGCGAAAGTCCTGCCAACGCTGGAAAATTCAGAGTACCAACCTATCGTACCCCAAAAGGCACCTTTACCAGCAGCTAGGCTGGCCGCCTACCAACGACCATTCACATACGTTGGCGTTGACTACATATCACACCAAACCATCTGTTAATTAGATCAGCAGGTGCCTATAAGCCAATTTTTGACGCAACATTTAGCGTGCGGCATATGTGGCAGGCTGCAATAATTACCCGACCCATTCTGTAGGAATATGTTCTCGATCTGACCAGAAAAACATCAATAACAGTCGGAGACATCGTCTTAGTGGTGGACAAAAATCTGCCACGCAACAGCTGGCCTAAAGGTGTGATAGAGCACATAGTTCTGACCAAAGGCAATCATGTAAGACGAGTGCTGATCAAGACAACCAGCGGGACTTTGCAGCGGCCTGTGGCTAAAGTAGCTGTACTGGACGTCGGCAATTTGGGAGGAAAACCAGGCCACTAAGCGGACAAGTTTACGGGGGAAAAAAATTTCGCCCCAAAAATCTCTCTATTCCCCAAAAAAGGGTAAACCCATCACATTACATTTATATTTACATATATTTTCTTTTGCACTTATTCTTAGCAAAACGCCAGCCTATGCTGGGAATTTATCCGTTCTGTGCTAGTTTCAAAGTCGCTTCTATGCTTGTTTCCAAGCAGCTAGATTTTAATTTAAAAGCTGGACCAAGATTGTACCATTAAAGTAGTTTATAATGTATATATGTATATATATATATATATACCTTATAAAGGGTCAGCGTTAAACTCAACAACTAGATAGAAAACAAATGATAACACACTCTATGCTGAAGTAGAAGTGCTAGGTAGAGCAGCTCCACTTGAATTTAATGAACATTTGTATTAATAAATAAGAGAGTTCCTGGTATTTTTCCTCGCCCTCTTCATTATGTTTCCTTTCTTTACGTCGGCATGAGCTATTTGGTTACACTGACTTCAAATGCAGGCCGATGGGCGCGGTGACCTTTTGATGCATTGGAGAAGCATAAATCAATAAAATCCACCCCCAGAAGAAGCAATTTAGTTCAGCCAATTACTAACGTTTATTTATGTATACACATACAACAACTGACAAAAAATACAAGCAGAGTGCGAAAGAGACTGAAAACTATTTGTATTGTGTTGTTGCTTACTGAGCTTACTGAGCGACAAGCTGAGTGTTTGAAATATATGCCGACATAGCGGAGCCGATATTTTATGTGATATAGAAAGTAGATATCAACCCTACAAATGAAATGGAACGCGGCATGTGAAATTCCTTAACTTTATATTTATAGAAGTTTAAAAATCTTGAAGCAGATATGTCGGAGCAAATAACAAATTAAACTGCAAGGGCTTGCAAACTTCGGAACGTGCGAAGTAGGAAATAACATAACCCAACTCCCAACTTTTATATCATTTTATATTGTTTTGAAATTAAAATTGTGAAAGTGCTAAGCCTTATTGTGGGTAAGTGAAAACAAATCTGTAGATATGGGAAATAAATTGTGTGGCTTACGGAACTTAACCTCTTTGGATAGGCGGCGAGTAAGAAATCTTATATTGATATTCTGGTTTGATTTCTTGCCAAATTTTTTTTTTTTTCTTGGGCATATATTTACAACCTGTCCTGATGGACAATAAACAAAATTCTATAACAGTTTGAATATGATGGAGGGAAGTTACGGTTCAACTGTGTTTTCTGCGATAGGGTACAAAAACAATTATATGTTGCACATTAATTGGTTTATGTTTATATATTTGTATTATGTTCTTTTAAACAAAAGCGTATTCGATAACATATTCTGCAATAGAGTCCGCAATGAATTAGATGTCGCACATTGTTTATCGTTTTTTTTTCATTTTTTGGATGTATGAAAACAAAAGTGAATTCAACAAAAAATAAAAATGAAAAATGTTCAAAAACGTTACAATTACGTTACAAAAAAACTAATTGAAAAAAAATTTAAAATATAAAAAACGAAAAAATGTAAAAAATGTAAAAGAACCAACAAACTAAAATGAAAAGCGAAGCAGTAGAAAAAAAGAAAATAGAAACAGATAAATAAAATGTAATTTACTTGTTGTTCTTAAACTTAAGAATTTTTTAACGAAAAAAAAAACAACTAAACAAAAGTAAAGAAAAAATAATATAAAAAAAGTATATGTTTAATAATAGCATAAGCAATTTTGATGATATAGATCAAGATCGAATCATCAAATGTTGACTTACAGCTAACAAATATACTGATATTGATAATTGTCTTAATCATGTGCGCATATATCCTTTAAAACATAGTTATTACACAATAAGTGTGTAACAGCAAGGACCTGAAGCCAAGCTAATGATCTAGTTAAGATCTTAAACAAAAAAAAAGAGAAAAAAATATATGCACACGGACAATTTTCATAGCAATATATTAAAAAGACAAGTTCAATAAATCAACTAAATCAACTTGATATTTAAATAAAGTTACTTCAAAAATGATCACACTCGACTTTGAGAAAATCTATGATGAAAATATGAGTATAGTCGATGACTTAATTGAGGTTTTCAAGAGTGAACAAAGTAACTCACCTCAAAGCTCGATATGTCTGACGCAACTTAGAGTAGCATACTTTGATATAACGGGAGAAAATTTCCCGTTCAAGGACGCAGCAGAATGCAGTTAAGTTTTATCCTAACAGTACCACATATATGCTGATACCTGAATGCAACAGTAACATTATGTTTCTACTTAATGGACAAATGAAAGATGTTAATGAATCCTTTTTGGGGTTACGGTAAGTGTTACCTTCTTAGTCCTTTAGGGACGAATCACCAGTTCATCTCTGGTCTAAATTGTTAGTCTAGTGGCTGACATCTTTTAAGACGTCTTTTATGTGTACTATTGTCCAGCAGGTTGGAGGCTAAGTTATTAAAATGTGCTTCCAGCCTGGAGCAGTGCCGAATACCGTACTTCCGATTCTCACTCTTAATTGACGGATCAGCTAGGTCTCTGTGGATGCCAGAATTCCGCACATAGGGATGCGCGCCAATCAGTCTGCGGAGAAGTTTATCCTGAAACCGTTGAAGAATTTCTATATATGAAACTGACGCCGTGTCCTAGAGCTGAATGCCATAAGTCCATACAGGCTTCAATATTGACTTATAGAGCAACAACTTGTTGCAGGTGCTGAGCTTGCCGAGTAGCCACTGCAATTGTGACAGTTTGAAATCTAGCACGATCTCTTGGCAATGATATGAGCTTTCCAGTTCAAACGCCTGTCAAGAGTGAGACCCGGGTATATCACTTTGTCCACGCTCGGGAGAAGCGTCGCGTTAAGACTGAATGGGGGCAGTTGAGCCTGCGAGTGGCAAAAATCATGTGTAGCGACTTCTCTGTATTTAAGGAGATATTCCATCTTCGTAGCCATGGTTCTAGCAGGTTAAGTTAGTCTTGCATAATTTCTGATGCCGCCGAGGGGAGCGTCAGCATCAAAGGCAGTGTCGTCTACATATGAGGCAACCAAAAGTCGCTCGTGTTGCAACACAGGCAAGTCTGTGCTGACAGGGTGTAGAGAATGGGGCCCAGAACGCCTGTGGATGTGGAACGCCTGCCATGATGGACTCAATCCTGGACATGGAGGTCTCGCATCTGACATAGAAGCACCTACCGATAAGGTACGATTTAAGGACCATATAGTGTGGAGCAAGTAGCAGCAGGTTAAGTTTGTGCAGAAGACCGTCGTGCCAGACTCGGTCGAAAGCCTGCTTAACATCCAAGAACATTGCTGAGGTGTAATGTTTGTCATAGAAGGATCAGATCACCTTCTGAACAATGCGGTGACATTACTCTGGAGTACCATGTTGTTGCCGGAAGCCGAATTGATGATCTGGAATTAGGTTGCCACCGTCCAGAAGCGGGAACACTATAGCCAAAAATATTCTTTCGAATACTTTGGAGATGCGAGGTCATGCACCGGTTTCCCAGGTTTTGGGATCAAGTGGCAGAGATCAAAGATCCTTTTGAATAAGTTGGAAAGAAGCTGAATCACTCTCGGTGGCAGAAATTTGATGATGACTGCATTAATACCATCATAGCCAGGGCTCTTCCTTGTCTTAAGATAGTCGATCTTCGATTTTACTTCCTCAGGGGTGATTCGGCTAATGGGGAGATCCATTTGGTAAGGAGCCTATAAGATAGACAGAGTGGCACTCACGTCTTTTGCGCTGTATGTGCAAAATGGAGTAAATGTATTTGCCAGGTGGCTAACTCCTCACTGGATCTGCACCACATACCATTTGATCCTCGAATGGGGACTTTCCTCACAGTCGGCTTTTTGAGGTATTTGGTAGCTTACCAGAGACTGTGATCGGGCTGATTTGGCTCAAGATTTCGCAAATATTCTGCAGTGGCTTCGTTGTGGATTTCGAAGTATAGAGCTTTAAGCTGCTTGGTGGTTCGATTGAGAGCGGTTTTGTCCAGAGAATTGCGACTACGCTACCAGATGAATTTTACTTGAAGATGACCTAACTGTACGCGCAGATGAGCGCTATGTGGATGTTCTGTGTTGTCATGTTAAATGTTCGATGTTGTAGCGAATTCGTCCCGCTTCGCCGATGTAAGTTTAAGAAGAAAAAATGAAATATATAATCGCGAAATAACTTCTAAACCGATCGCACGCAATATTTATTCGTTGACATTTCTTTCCTCACATAAACGAAGTCCCAAGTTAAATCAGTTAATATATATATATACTTATACTCACAAAAACTCTTGTGATTTTTCACTAACTAAACAAGCGAATTCTACTCTTTGGCTTGATGACCACCAAAAGGGGAAAAATAGGATATTTGTAGGTCAGTGATGGCTTAACTTCTCCCCCTCTTTTTTTTTTTTTTTTTTTTTTCCGATTTCTAGCGGGTGCAATATTTGCCAATTCCTCCCATCCAACCGACCGAGGGGCGCAAGCCGCATAGTGTGCGGAACTAGTCTCGGGGAATACAAACAAACAGAAGAGTAAACGAAAACTACACCTACTTTCGAGCTTGATAGGAGAGAATAGAAACTTTTAGTATAGAAAGAAAGATCTCTGAACTGATCAATCGGTAAAGTCGATTGTAATCAAAACAAGGTACTCGAATTGGTTCATGCGAGGCATAGTTAGTATTACAGCGTGTGAGCAAAAAGGGAATAAATTTTCTAGTAGGCCTGATTGGTATTAAAAATTTTATAGTCGAGTCTACATCACCATTTACGAGCTCGTGCATAAAAATTACACCAAGCATTATCAAAAGTAGCCTACTGCTTAAAGAGGGATGCTTGACTTTGTGAACTCAGACCACGAAGAGCTAAAAGTAGAAACTGCTTTTGCACAGATTCGACTCTAATTTGGTGTAACTCATATTGAGGTGACCAATCAACCGTATTCCAAAATTGGGTGCACAAGAGAGGTAAAGAGGATTTTTGTAGTGTAAGGAGCGTCATATTCTTTTGACCATCTCTTAACAAATCCAAAAACATCCATTGTTAAACTAACAATTGTGGAAACGTGGGAGTTAAACATCAATTTATGGTCCATTAGTACATCGGCATTTAAATTTAAACGACTGTTGACACCAACACTGAAAATTGTTAAGGTCAGTCTGTAATCGACTGGGCGAAACCATATCTTTGAAACTAAGGCATAGCTTAACATCATCCGAATACAAAGATCGTTGATAAAAAGGTAAAGCGGACACAGATGACTACCCTAAGACGCCCCAGACGTCATGTTTATGCTAACGAATCTAACAATGTAGGGAAGTTGGAAATAAATTTCGTTCAGCTTAAAAAGTAGTAACTTATGGTTAACAGAGTCAAAAGTTTTACTAACAAAAATTTGCTTAGTTTCTTTCAATGCAAGTAAATTCTAAAAGATTACTGGTCGTAGTTCTACGCTTCACAAAACCATGCCGTGTGGGTGAAACTATAGATGTACAGAAATGCTGCAACTGAGAAGTTATTATTTTCTCAAAATCTCTTAGAATAGCGGACAATTTGGAAATGTCCCTATAATTTAACACATCGGACTTATTACCATTTTTGTGGATAGTAATGATAACTTGTGAATGGACTTGCATAAAGAACCAGCACAAAATCTTAGAACACACCCACGAACTTAAGCACGCTATGAAGCGTACTTTCATCAAAGAAAGGATTGAAAATACAATTAGACCTGTTTTACTGATAAGGGTACGAAAGGGTCCCACTATATTCCGTTGAGGAATAGGTAAAAGCACTCATTTTTGGAATCAATTGCGCACCTTGTGTCGCGCTTACATCCGTGACAAAGCGCGGATCAATTCCACTACGTAAACGACTTTATCTACAACGATGTAAATGTCGCAGATACTGCGACTCATGTACGAAGCATCCATTAAGCAAGCGGCTTCCACATACGAAATTGGGCATCGAACTCTCAGAAGGTAACCCGCATGATCAACAGCCAATCAACGTTTGCCGCGGAAGTTGAAGTCACTGCGACTGAAAAGGTAATTGGCTTGTATTGGACACCAGGCTGATGACTTCATCTTAAGTTGCAAGTTTGCGCGGCTGAAACGAAACGTATTCGATAGAATACCAACATAACGAGAGCTTTTTCAAATGCTGATGTCAAGTGTTACTATTGAGCTGAAAATTCTTCTACAAGATATGTGAAGAAGCGGCATTGGCTGGGACTACAGCCTACCAGAGGACCTTGCACCTAAATGGATGGGATGGAAACGTCCACTACCAACAATTGCTGGTGTATCTATTCCCAGCGAACGCACACAAGACATTCAGCAGCAGACGTTCGTGGATGCCAGCGAGCTGGCCTATGCAGCGGTCTCCTACCTAGGTATACGGCAAGGGGAATCAACCTGTCTTAGCTTTGTGGCCTCCGAAAGTTTCACCAGTTTGTCATACATCATGTGGACCAAATACTGGAAGTTTCTAATGTCAAGCAATGGACTTGGGTACTTACTAATGAAAACCCTGCAGATTTTGCTACCAAGCCATCCAACTCTAATGAATTCACAAAATGGCTCAACGGACGAGAGTCTTTACTACAGGAGTATAAACAAAATGCACCGATCTGCGACCATCAACTAATGACGAGATCAGGCATAACCTATTTTTATCGACAATTCGAAGCTGGAGCCGATAGTAAACACGAAATATTTTTCCAACTGGTGCAGGCTTTATCGAGCCGTATCGCTGTACATTTTCTACATAGAAAAATTGTGGGCAAAACAAAGGGGGGGTATCACCACCGAAAGAGGTTTTTTATGTTTCTTATCATTCAGTAGTCGGCAATCTAGCCCGACGTAAACCCATAAAAGCAAACTCCAAACTAATATGTTTGAATATTTTTTTAGATGAAAACCAACCCAAAAGGCACCTTTACCAGCAGCTAGGCTGGCCGCCTACCAACGACCATTCACATACGTTGGCGTTGACTACATATCACACCAAACCATCTGTTAATTAGATCAGCAGGTGCCTATAAGCCAATTTTTGACGCAACATTTAGCGTGCGGCATATGTGGCAGGCTGCAATAATTACCCGACCCATTCTGTAGGAATATGTTCTCGATCTGACCAGAAAAACATCAATAACAGTCGGAGACATCGTCTTAGTGGTGGACAAAAATCTGCCACGCAACAGCTGGCCTAAAGGTGTGATAGAGCACATAGTTCTGACCAAAGGCAATCATGTAAGACGAGTGCTGATCAAGACAACCAGCGGGACTTTGCAGCGGCCTGTGGCTAAAGTAGCTGTACTGGACGTCGGCAATTTGGGAGGAAAACCAGGCCACTAAGCGGACAAGTTTACGGGGGAAAGAATCTTGCCGCCGAAATCTCACTATCATCCACGTAAAGGGTAAACCCATCACATTACATTTATATTTACATATATTTTCTTTTGCACTTATTCTTAGCAAAACGCCAGCCTATGCTGGGAATTTATCCGTTCTGTGCTAGTTTCAAAGTCGCTTCTATGCTTGTTTCCAAGCAGCTAGGAAATCAGTTGACGACAGGCAGATTTTAATTTAAAAGCTGGACCAAGATTGTACCATTAAAGTAGTTTATAATGTATATATGTATATATATATATATACCTTATAAAGGGTCAGCGTTAAACTCAACAACTAGATAGAAAACAAATGATAACACACCCTATGCTGAAGTAGAAGTGCTAGGTAGAGCAGCTCCACTTGAATTTAATGAACATTTGTATTAATAAATAAGAGAGTTCCTGGTATTTTTCCTCGCCCTCTTCATTATGTTTCCTTTCTTTACGTCGGCATGAGCTATTTGGTTACACTGACTTCAAATGCAGGCCGATGGGCGCGGTGACCTTTTGATGCATTGGAGAAGCATAAATCAATAAAATCCACCCCCAGAAGAAGCAATTTAGTTCAGCCAATTACTAACGTTTATTTATGTATACACATACAACAACTGACAAAAATACAAGCAGAGTGCGAAAGAGACTGAAAACTATTTGTATTGTGTTGTTGCTTACTGAGCTTACTGAGCGACAAGCTGAGTGTTTGAAATATATGCCGACATAGCGGAGCCGATATTTTATGTGATATAGAAAGTAGATATCAACCCTACAAATGAAATGGAACGCGGCATGTGAAATTCCTTAACTTTATATTTATAGAAGTTTAAAAATCTTGAAGCAGATATGTCGGAGCAAATAACAAATTAAACTGCAAGGGCTTGCAAACTTCGGAACGGGCGAAGTAGGAAATAACATAACCCAACTCCCAACTTTTATATCATTTTATATTGTTTTGAAATTAAAATTGTGAAAGTGCTAAGCCTTATTGTGGGTAAGTGAAAACAAATCTGTAGATATGGGAAATAAATTGTGTGGCTTACGGAACTTAACCTCTTTGGATAGGCGGCGTGTAAGAAATCTTATATTGATATTCTGGTTTGATTTCTTGCCATGTTTTTTTTTTTCTTGGGCATATATTTACAATCTGTCCTGATGGACAATAAACAAAGTTCTATAACAATTTGAATATGATGGAGGGAAGTTACGGTTCAACTGTGTTTTCTGCGATAGGGTACAAAAACAATTATATGTTGCACATTAATTGGTTTATGTTTATATATTTGTATTATGTTCTTTTAAACAAAAGCGTATTCGATAACATATTCTGCAACAAAAAATAAAAATGAAAAATGTTCAAAAACGTTACAATTACGTTACAAAAAAAATAATTGAAAAAAAATTTAAAATATAAAAAACGAAAAAATGTAAAAAATGTAAAAGAACCAACAAACTAAAATGAAAAGCGAAGCAGTAGAAAAAAAGAAAATAGAAACAGATAAATAAAATGCAATTTACTTTTTGTTCTTAAACTTAAGAATTTTTTAACGAAAAAAAAACAACTAAACAAAAGTAAAGAAAAAATAATATAAAAAAAGTATATGTTTAATAATAGCATAAGCAATTTTGATGATATAGATCAAGATCGAATCATCAAATGTTGACTTACAGCTAACAAATATACTGCTATTGATAATTGTCTTAATCATGTGCGCATATATCCTTTAAAACATAGTTATTACACAATAAGTGTGTAACAGCAAGGACCTGAAGCCAAGCTAATGATCTAGTTAAGATCTTAAACAAAAAAAAAAAGAGAAAAAAATATATGCACACGGACAATTTTCATAGCAATATATTAAAAAAACAAGTTCAATAAATCAACTAAATCAACTTGATATTTAAATAAAGTTACTTCAAAAATGATCACACTCGACTTTGAGAAAATCTATGATGAAAATATGAGTATAGTCGATGACTTAATTGAGGTTTTCAAGAGTGAACAAAGTAACTCACCTCAAAGCTCGATATGTCTGACGCAAATTAGAGTAGCATACTTTGATATAACGGGAGAAAATTTCCCAGTTCAAGGAGGCAGCAGAATGCAGTTAAGTTTTATCCTAACAGTACCACATATATGCTGTTACCTGAATGCAACAGTAACATTATGTTTCTACTTAATGGACAAATGAAAGATGTTAATGAATCCTTTTTGGGGTTACGGTAAGTGTTACCTTCTTAGTCCTTTAGGGACGAATCACCAGTTCATCTCTGGTCTAAATTGTTAGTCTAGGGGCTGACATCTTTTAAGACGTCTTTTATGTGTACTATTGTCCAGCAGGTTGGAGGCTAAGTTATTAAAATGTGCTTCCAGACTGGAGCAGTGCCGAATACCGTACTTCCGATTCTCACTCTTAATTGACGGATCAGCTAGGTCTCTGTGGATGCCAGAATTCCGCACATAGGGATGCGCGCCAATCAGTCTGCGGAGAAGTTTATCCTGAAACCGTTGAAGAATTTCTATATATGAAACTGACGCCGTGTCCCAGAGCTGAATGCCATAAGTCCATACAGGCTTCAATATTGACTTATAGAGCAACAACTTGTTGCAGGTGCTGAGCTTGCCGAGTAGCCACTGCAATTGTGACAGTTTGAAATCTAGCACGATCTCTTGGCAATGATATGAGCTTTCCAGTTCAAACGCCTGTCAAGAGTGAGACCCGGGTATATCACTTTGTCCACGCTCGGGAGAAGCGTTGCGTTAAGACTGAATGGGGGCAGTTGAGCCTGCGAGTGGCAAAAATCATGTGTAGCGACTTCTCTGTATTTAAGGAGATATTCCATCTTCGTAGCCATGGTTCTAGCAGGTTAAGTTAGTCTTGCATAATTTCTGATGCCGCCGAGGGGAGCGTCAGCATCAAAGGCAGTGTCGTCTACATATGAGGCAACCAAAAGTCGCTCGTGTTGCAACACAGGCAAGTCTGTGCTGACAGGGTGTAGAGAATGGGGCCCAGAACGCCTGTGGATGTGGAACGCCTGCCATGATGGACTCAATCCTGGACATGGAGGTCTCGCATCTGACATAGAAGCACCTACCGATAAGGTACGATTTTAGGACCATATAGTGTGGAGCAGGTAGCAGCAGGTTGAGTTTGTGCAGAAGACCGTCGTGCCAGACTCGGTCGAAAGCCTGCTTAACATCCAAGAACATTGCTGAGGTATAATGTTTGTCATCGAAGAATCAGATCACCTTCTGAACAATGCGGTGACATTACTCTGGAGTGCCATGTTGTTGCCGGAAGCCGAATTGATGATCTGGAATTAGGTTGCCATCGTCCAGAAGCGGGAACACTATAGCCAAAAATATTCTTTCGAATACTTTGGAGATGCGAGGTCATGCACCGGTTTCCCAGGTTTTGGGATCAAGTGGCAGAGATCAAAGATCCTTTTGAATAAGTTGGAAAGAAGCTGAATCACTCTCGGTGGCAGAAATTTGATGGTGACTGCATTAATACCATCATAGCCAGGGCTCTTCCTTGTCTTAAGATAGTCGATCTTCGATTTTACTTCCTCAGGGGTGATTCCGCTAATGGGGAGATCCATTTGGTAAGGAGCCTATAAGATAGACAGAGTGGCACTCACGTCTTTTTCGCTGTATGTGCAAAATGGAGTAAATGTATTTGCCAGGTGCTTCGCAAACTCTTTGGCTAACTCCTCACTGGATCTGCACCACATACCATTTGATCCTCGAATGGGGATTTTCCTCACAGTCGGCTTTTTGAGGTATTTGGTAGCTTACCAGAGACTGTGATCGGGCTGATTTGGCTCAAGATTTCGCAAATATTCTGCAGTGGCTTCGTTGTGGATTTCGAAGTATAGAGCTTTAAGCTGCTTGGTGGTTCGATTGAGAGCGGTTTTTTCCAGAGAATTGCGACTACGCTACCAGATAAATTTTACTTGAAGATGACCTAACTGTACGCGCAGATGAGCGCTATGTGGATGTTCTGTGTTGTCATGTTAAATGTTCGATGTTGTAGCGAGTTCGTCCCGCTTCGCCGATGTAAGTTTAAGAAGAACTAGAAAGATGGACTAACTTCGGCCGTGCCGAAGTTCGTATACCCTTGCAGATTTTCTCTATATAATTCATCAGAAACATTATTGTAAATTAAACATACCAAATTTACAAATTCAAAATTTTGAGCATGAGGAAAAAAATTTTTCATACAAAATTTTTTTTGTACCGATTGTTCCTATAGCAGCTATATGATATAGCCAACCGATTCTGATCAGACTTGGTTGAAGTATCAAGAAGCATATTAAACTCACAAATATCAAATTTCGTCGCATTCGGTTGAAAAACAACAGAGTTATTGAGGATAAGCCTTATTCATGACCGATCGGTCCTATGGGAGCTATATGATATAGTCGTCCGATTCAGATCAAACTTGGTTGAAGTATCAAGAAGCATATTAAACTCACAAATATCAAATTTCGTGGCATTCGGTTGAAAAACAACAGTTATTGAGGATAAACCTTATTTATGACCGATCGTTCCTATGGGAGCTATATGATATAGTCGTCCGATTCTGATCAAACTTGGTTAAAGTATCAAGAAGCATTTAAACTCACAAATATCAAATTTCGTGGCATTCGGTTGAAAAACAACGGAGTTATTGAGGATAAAGCTTATTCCTGACCGATCGTTCCTATGGGAGCTATATGATATAGTCGTCCGATCGGGATGATTCCGAGATATACAATGCCTGCAGCAAAAAGGAGCCTATGCTGAAAATTTCAGCTCTGTAGCTCTTATGGTCTCGGAGGAGAAGCTGTTGATCCAGACAGACGGACAGACGGACAGACGGACAGACGGACATGGTCATATCGACTCGGCTATTCATGCTGATCAAGAATATATATACTTTATATAGTCGGAGATGCTTCCTTCTGTGCGTTGCAAACTTCTGACCAAAATTAATATACCCTCTGCAAGGGTATAAAAAATGAAATATATAATCGAGAAATAACTTCTAAAACCATCGCACGCAATTTTTATTCGTTGACATTCCTTTCCTCACATTAACGAAGTCCCAAGTTAAATCAGTTAATATATATAAATACTTATACTCACAAAAACTCTTGTGATTTTTCACTAACTAAACAAGCGAATTCTACTCTTTGGCTTGATGACCACCAAAAGGGGAAAAATAGGATATTTGTAGGTCACTTATGGCTTAACTTCTCCCTCTCTTTTTTTTTAATTTTTTTTATTTTTTGCGATTCCTAGCGGGTGCAATATTTGCCAATTCCTCCCATCCAACCGACCGAGGGGCGCAAGCCGCATAGTGTGCGGAACTAGTCTCGGAGAATACAAACAAACAGAAGAGTAAACGAAAACTACACCTACTTTCGAGCTTGATAGGAGAGAATAGAAACTTTTAGTATAGAAAGAAAGATCTCTGAACTGATCAATCGGCAAAGTCGATTGTAATCAAAACAAGGGACTCGAATTGGTTCATGCGAGGCATAGTTAGTATTACAGCGTGTGAGCAAAAAATGAATAAATTTTCTAGTAGGCCTGATTGGTATTAAAAATTTTATAGGCGAGTCTACATCACCATTTACGAGCTCGTGCATAAAAATTACACCAAGCATTATCAAAAGTAGCCTACTTAAAGAGGGATGCTTGACTTTGTGAACTCAGACCACGCAGAGCTAAAAGTAGAAACTGCTTTTGCCCAGATTCGACTCTAATTTGGTGACCAATCAACCGTATTCCAAAATTGGGTGCACAAGAGAGGTAAAGAGGATTTTTGTAGTGTAACGAGCGTCATATTCTTTTGACCATCTCTTAACAAATCCAAAAACACCCATTGTTAAACTAACAATTGTGGAAACGTGGGAGTTAAACATCAATTTATGGTCCATGAGTACATCGGCATTTAAATTTAAACGACTGTATTGACACCAACACTGAAAATTGTTAAGGTCAGTCTGTAATCGACTGGGCGAAATCTTTGAAACTAAGGCATAGCTTAACATCATCCGAATACATTAGCACTCGAGAATGACGGTGCAAAGATCGTTGACAAAAAGGTAAAGCGGACCCAGATGACTACCCTAAGGCGCTCCAGACGTCACGTTAATGCTTTTAAAAGAAGAAGATTAGAAAAACTTTCTGTGTTTTGCTTGTTAGATACTTACGAATCCAACAAAGTAGTGAAGTTGGAAATAAATTTCGTTCAGCTTAAAAAGTAGTAACTTATGGTTAACAGAGTTAAAAGTTTTACTGACATAAATTTGTTAAGTTTCTTTCAATGCTTTGATCGTTAAAGAGGTAAATTCTAAAAGATTACTGGTCGCAGTTCTACGTTTCACAAAACCATGCCGTGTGGGTGAAACTATAGATGTACAGAAATGCTGCAACTGAGAACATATATGTATGTTTTTGCAACAAAAGAAAAAAATTTTCGCAAGCGTCAATTTCTGGTGAATCGTCCATATGCATACACATGTGTGTATGTATGTATGTATGAGTGTACATGTGCGTATGTGTACGCATACATCCATTGAGAGATTCTTTTGAAGTGGCGTGTGCGTGTTCATGTGTACATGCATTGGTGTACAAATATATGCGTGCAAGATTGCAGAGAAACCGCGTGGTCTGTCCATATAGAGAAAACTATTTTTGTTATGCTTAAGACCTTCTTGGACAAAATCAATCTCATTGTTCATATATGAATTGATTATGTTATAAACAATCATAATTAAAATTTTATT
>JAECWJ010000188.1:0-10117 GCA_018150375.1 Drosophila sturtevanti | reverse complement strand
CAGAAACATTATTGTAAATTAAACATACCAAATTTACAAATTCAAAATTTTGAGCTTGAGGAAAAAAATTTTTCATACAAAATTTTTTTTTGTACCGATTGTTCCTATAGCAGCTATATAATATAGCCAACCGATTCTGGTCAGACTTGGATAAACCTTATTCATGACCGATCGTTCCTATGGGAGCTATATGATATAGTCGTCCGATTCTGCTCAAACTTGGTTAAAGTATCAAGAAGCATATTAAACTCATAAATATCAAATTTCGTGGCATTCGGTTGAAAAACAACAGTTATTGAGGATAAACCTTATTTATGAGCGATCGTTCCTATAGGAGCTATATGATATAGTCGTCCGATTCTGCTCAAACTTGGTTAAAGTATCAAGAAGCATATTGAACTCATAAATATCAAATTTCGTGGCATTCGGTTAAAAAACAACAGAGTTATTGAGGATAAAGCTTATTCCTGACCGATCGTTCCTATGGGAGCTATATGATATAGCCGTCCGATCGGGATGATTCCGAGATATACAATGCTTGCAGCAAAAAGGAGCCTATGCTGAAAATTTCAGCTCTGTAGCTCTTATGGTCTCGGAGGAGAAGCTGTTGATCCAGACAGACGGACAGACGGACATGGTCATATCGACTCGGCTATTCATGCTGATCAAGAATATATATACTTTATATAGTCGGAGATGCTTCCTTCTGTGCGTTGCAAACTTCCGACCAAAATTAATATACCCTCTGCAAGGGTATAATAAACAAAAAAAAAAAACGAAGCACTTGTAGTGACAGGGTAAATGAATATCTTCAAGGCCAATTTCATTTGAAGTTCTTTATTAAAATTGAATTTGCAGGCAAAGCCTGGCTTTGTTTTACAACGTCTTTTCTTAGATTAATTTTTAATTCTTTAACAATATTTGCTTATAGCTAAGACCGCGTAGCTGCGCTGCCAGTGACGCCGGCAGAGGAGCGGTCTGCTTATGTTTACATAAGGAAATATATATATGTATGCCGCTTCAGCGGCAGAGTGAGGATGTATCATATTGCTTGGGAACCGAACAGCGCATGTAAGTTCTGCGGACTCAGCAATATCCCTTGCCACACTCATGGCATGGCACTTGAATGTTGTATACATAAATATGGTATACAATAAATATAGTAACAAAGTGATACATTATATTATTAATATGTTTCACTTAATACAGTGATCGCAACATGCTACATCCCCCTCCTTTAAAAAAATAACGTAATTCTATGGAGTTATTTTCTAATATGATTATGTAAAATCTTATTTATTATGTTTTTTTTTTTCTTTAGTTTGATGATATATATGAGTATAATTAAAAAATTTTTGTAATTGTATAAGTACATATACAATTACAAAATTTTTTTAATAATATAATATAATAATATAATGTCATAAAACATAAAAAAAATTTTTGTATTTGTTTTTCTTTTTTTTGTTTTTGCATTTTTGATGATATATATATGTATTTATTTTCAAAAGTAAAATTTGTTTTGTTTACTTGATCGAACCAGTAAATATTTGTATGTTTTTTTTTGTATTTTAATTTGTTAATTTGTTAATCGATCAGGAAAAATTTTTAATCTATTTTTATGTACTATTTGTTTTTTTATTTTTGTTATCTTTAATTAAAATGTTATCTCTATCTTCTATTGTTTCTATTGTATTGTGATGATGTGCGGTTGAAGTTATATTTTTTATATGCATATTTTTGCAGAATTATGCTTCAATTATTGAATTTTTATATACTGTTCCCATGTCCGTAATGAACGTCTTCATTGGACCGTACCGCAGAATAAAATCTTCAAATATAGCTTTTGCTATCGTTTTCGCACTTTTGTCTTTTGTTGGTATTATTACAAGGTATTTTGTTAGATCGCAGATTAAAGTTACTGCATATTCACTTCCTTGTTCAGATTTGGGTAATGGACTGATATATATGGGCCTAAATACTTAGGTTCTAGCTTATGGCCCGTCTCATTTCTTAATAAGACTTTATTTCCTATATCTAAATCAATATTGTTTATTTTTCTATCATATAATAATAAATAAAGATATTTTTAGCTTTATGTTGTTCTAACATAATTCTTGCTCTTTTATAGGCCGGTTCTAATTTAAATTTTGATTCCTTAGCATAATCTTCTATATTATAAAGTGGTTTTATTATATCTATGTTGTTGAATTGTTTTGGTAAATTTGAAGTTTTACCAGATACTAACTCAAATGGACAAAATTTATGTGCCATAGAGGGTGGTGTATTAAAACAACATGCGAATTATCGTATCCATACATCCCAGTCAGTTGTGTCTACTGATATGTATGAACGTATGAACTCATTAAGTGTTCGGTGGCTTCGCTCCACAGTACCTACGGTCTGGTGATGATGTGCGGTTGAAGTTATATTTTTTATATGCATATTTTTGCAGAATTATGCTTCAATTATTGAATTTTTATATTCTGTTCCCATGTCCGTAATGAACGTCTTCATTGGACCGTACCGCAGAATAAAATCTTCAAATATAGCTTTTGCTATCGTTTTCGCACTTTTGTCTTTTGTTGGTATTATTACAAGGTATTTTGTTAGATCGCAGATTAAAGTTACTGCATATTCACTTCCTTGTTCAGATTTGGGTAATGGACCGATTTATCCACAATTACCCTGTCGAAAGCCATTTGTGGCGTTTCAGTTATGGTCAAAGGAGTTTTTGTATGTTTAGTTATTTTTGATTTTTGACACTTATTACATTTCTTCATATATTTTGAGATATCTCGTGTCATGTTTTTCCAGTAGTAATGTGTTTTTATTTTGGCGATGGTTCTTGATATTCCTGTATGACCTCCTTGTATAGGGTCGTCATGGAACGTAAACAGTATTGCTTCTTTCTCTTTATTATCATTTAATAATAGGGTCACCGGCTTGAGTAGCGCTACTCTTAAAGATTTAATTTAATTTAATACTTTATTGCCCATTAATTTAAAAGATTCTATTGAATTAGTTTCAAAGATCTTTTCGCTCGGTTCCACTTTGAGTTGGCTAATCTTAAGTATACCGGCTTGCATTTCAAGCCTTTGGAAGAACTGACCTAAGTCAAGTTTTCCATTGGTGTACAAATCGCTAACATCTATTCTTGCTATAACTTTTTTCCCATGTTTTAGTGTGCATAGAATGTCTGTTATTCGCAAGGTTACTACTCTTCGTACTTCGTCATTTACAATGACTTCGTATATATTGAGCTTAGAAGCATTAAGCAATTGCTGTTGCAAATCGTATATATGATTTTCTTTTTGTTTTCCTGCGCAGGAATTTAACTGTTTACTTTGGTTTCTGGTAGTGACTTTCAGAATTTTATTATTTGCCAAATTTATATTTTGTAAGTCCGTTATTGTAATTCTCGATAGCGCATCGGCTACATAATTGTCTTTTCCCTTTAGATACTCTACTGTAAAATTATATTCCTCTAATTCAAGTCGCATTCTAGTCAACTTAGAACTTGGATTTATCATCGAAAACAAATATGTTAATGCCGTGTGGTCCGTTTTGACAGTGAAATGTCTACCATAAATGTACGGTCTGAAATGCGTAATTGCCCAATGAATTACCGCTAATTCTTGCTCTGTTGTACTTTTGTTTCTTTTACCTTTTGTGAATGCTCTTGATGCATATGCAACTGGGAGTTGTAGTCCGTTTTTGTTTTGAGTGAGGACTGCGCCACATGCGTACTTACTTGCATTTGTGATTATGCAAAATTGGGGTAACGACATATCCGCCGCAAGAAAAACTACATATCTCCGCGCGTTCTGAAACGACATAATTTTGTCGTTTTGAAACGACATATCTCCGCGCAGATCACCGGCGATGATATGTCGTTTTACAACGACATATCTCCGCAGTTAAAAATCTCCGCGCGAAATTATGTACATATGTATGTACATACAATAAATGAACAATCTGCATTCCTAATATATGTAAGTATAATATAATAATATTATATGTCTGCGCGTAAAGCGCGTATTTGATTTATATGGACTGTCGACAGTCGGATTGAACGGTTCTGTATTTCGGCGGTAATGTTGCATCAGCTTCTAATGGAGCTGTGATTGGTCATCTGCATTTTGTCGCTTAAAGAATAGCGGACGACAGCGTATTGTGGCTGACGCCGAGTGTGGTTCGGAAGCTAGCACAAAGCAGAAATTTGCAACGCATGTTAGTTGAGTACAGAACTTGCGTGAGTCTGTTTAGTGGAATAGCCTTTTTTCGCGCTTGCCAAAAGTGTGTTGCCTAGGACTGATATTTTCAGTATTCATAGCGTTTGGAAACATTTCGATTCAATTGTTTGAGCTGTGTGAGGCATTATGGACTACGCAAATATACAATTCGAGCTCAGAAGGAAGCCGTGCGGGTTGTTCTTTGTTGTTGTTTACTCTAGGTGAGCAACAAATTTACATTAAAAAATATCAAAGAAGCTAACTTCGGCCGTGCCGAAGTTTGTATACCCTTGCAGATTAATTGATTACTTTCTCCGTCATATCGGATTCAAGATATTTTAAAAATTGGAAATATAAAATTTAAAAAAAATTTGAACCAAAAAAAGAAACAGTAAGAAAAAATTCGAGTTTGCTAACGGCCGGATTTAAACCTCCGCTCACGTCATTTCTAGAATCGATCTCTACCTATTGCGCTACCAAACTTATAATTCACTGCCTCGCTATTTCGGTATACATTGCAAGCGTCCAGCTTCTCGCTCTCTAAAGTTTCTGACGAATTCTAGAAAACAACAACACAATACAAATAGTTTTTTGTCTCTTTCTGTTTCGCACTCAGCTTGTAGTTTTTTCAAGCACGTGTTCACATATATATGTATGTATGTATGTTTGTATGTTTCCATGTATGTTGTTTGTGTACGCATATATAAAAGAAAATATAAACGTATTTAATTGGCTGCATATGCATACATACTGATGCTGATGGGGTTGATTCATTGATTTTATTGATTTATGTCGGTGTTTATTATCCGATCTGATTCAAACTTACTGGTATGATGTAAAAAGTTTAATTCTCATCTGTTCACCAAATTTGGTTGGAGATATCTTAAAAAAACAAAAAAGTTTTTCACAAAAACATACTTTTTCTGATGGGGTTGATTATTGATTTTATTGATTTATGTCGGTGTTTATTATCCGATCTGAATCAAACTTGCTATAAGGTGTGTAAAAGTAGAATTCTCATTTGGTTGAGATATCTCAAAAAACAAAAAAGTTTTTCTCACAAGAACTGTTTTGAACAACTCACATTTTGACCGAGGTACCTCTGATCTTTCCTATTTTTCTATAACTTATAGTTGTCCGATCCGACCAATCTTTAAACTTGATTTGGATAAATCATCAATGAAGAGAATGATATGACTTTTATTTACGTAGCTCAAAATTTAAGTTCGAAAAAGAGCGAAGAAACAGACAGACGGACAGAGGGACAGACGGACATGGTCATATCGACTCGGCTTTCGATGCTGATCAAGAATATATATACTTTATGTCGGAAACGATTATGTCTATGCGTTACAAACATCTGACCAATTTTATTATACCCTCTGCAAGGGTATAATAAACAGTTAAAGAACGGTTCTACCACATATACGTGTCATGTAGCCGGCTGCAAAGCGCGAGTGTATATGGCCGAAGATAAAACTAACGTTTTTTCAAAAGAAGAATACATGGTGCATGCTCATGGTCCACAGGGCCACGAAATGGAAAAAATAAGTGTGCTTAGTGAAATAAAAAAAGATTGCCAAAATTACAAAAACAACGACATTAAAAAAATATTTAATGATGTTTTAGCTGAGTAAGTAAACGTATAAACTTAGAACGTATATACTTAGAATGTTGAACTTTTAACCCATACAACTTTTGTTTTATTTGTCAGGCCACAAAAATAAAAATGCAATTGGGTAGAATACGGCTTAAATTATATAATTAACAAAAAATAAATTCGATCTCACATATTTCTGCTCCGTTATTCCCAATGAACAAAAAAAGGCACAAATACACGCCAAAAAAGTATTGGCACAATTTAAAATGAAGTAAGCAAGTCGTCCCTGCCGACTTGGAGTATACCCTGTACCAAAAAAGGATATTTCATTTAAACAGACTCCTTCGCAATCCTCATTAATTGAATAAAATTTTTCATTAAATTCTCTTAACAAGCCAAAACAACAAATTCATGCTTTTTCGCTCACTCCTAACAGTGAACGAAACTAATGCGTCATTCGGTACAAAGCAACATGAGCATGCTATCTCGTTCACACATTTCAGTTGCTGCTGCCCATAGAATTTCAGTACAAAACATATATGTGTATATCTCCGATATTTATTGACCGATTTCGGTCAAATTTGGTCAGATGGTACACATTAGCTATATAATTGAGTCTGCCAAAAAAAAAGAATTATGATATATCCAATAGAACTCTAGTTAAAGTTTTTTCTAATTTGCGGGGGCGAAAGTGGGCGTTGCAAAAATTTGAAACAAACTTGATCTGCGTATGGACTAGACGGATGTTGTTGACACCAAGTTTGGTTGCTCTAGCTGAGATCTCGATGTTCATAGGGACGGACAGACGGACAGGCGGACATGGTCATATCGACTCGGCTGTTGATGCTGATCAAGAATATATATACTTTATGGGGTCGGAAAATTTTCCTTCTGGCTGTTACATACATTTTAGCGACTTTAATATACCTTGTACCCTATGGGTACAGGGTATAAAAACTGAATAAAAATATACAAAAAGGCCAAATAAGTCTAAGATTAATACTTGGTTGGGCCACCTTTCGCTTCTATAACAGCTTGAAGGGTATCCTTGGAAGTTGTCTGGTAATTCCGTATTTTTTTTCCAATAATCCCCACACATGTTCGATGGGATTCTGGTCAGGTGATTGTGGAGGGGTTTTCAGCTGCTTGCAGTGATAAATGAGCCACTCCTGAACCAAAAACGATTAATGTTTTGGATCGTTGTCCTGTTGAAAAAGCTATTGCGATCCACTAAGCCCTAATTTTTCAACAATAGGGGCCAAATTATCTTTCAATATTTCTAAGAAAGCATGTTTGTCCACATTTCCATCGATAAAGGTCGGCTGACCAACTTCCAATTTTCCGGTGGTAACGTAATGTTTTATAATATTTCGAATACTCGATGATGATCTGTCCACTAATTTGCCAATTTCCCGATAAGATTTGTTTTCAACATATAGTTTTACAATTAATTTACGAGTTTCTACGGAAATTTCTGCACCTCTGCCCATTTTGATCTTTTGCGTATGAAGTGAAAACGAAAAGTAACGAGAACACATTATTTGTGTATGACACAAAATCTTATTCTAGAAAAATCAGAAAAAACGGTACTTAGCCTTTAAAATAGCAAAAGAGTTCGAGTTATTAGGAATTGTGCCAATACTTTTTTGGCGTGTATTTGTGCCTTTTTTTTGTTCAGTGGAAATAACTGATCAGAAATATGTGAAATTGAATTTATTTTTTTGTTAATTATATAATTTAAGCCGTATTTTACCCAATTGCATTTTTATTTTTGTGGCCTGACAAATAAAACAAAAGTTGTATGGGTTGAAAGTTTAACATTCTAAGTGTGCCAATACTTTTTGGGCTCACTGTATGTATATGTACCTATGTATATGTATACATATATGTATGTATGCGAATGTGTTAATAACCGGTATACACATATGAACATAAATACATATAATGCATGTAAATACAAATATTTATAACAGTTTGTTAACAAATAATTCTGTGGAATTATACACTGCGGAGCTTAACTATAAGCGCACCTAGTTTTCCCTGTTTAGCTTAAGTAAGAAAAAACTGTAAATGTAAAGGTATGAAAGAGAAACGAAAACAAAAGTTGCACACCAGCCGAAAATCACATAAATACAGAAAAAATAAGTTCCGTTGCAGTTGATGTTATGTTGTACAGCTATTGAAGATTAAAATATTATAAAACTCTTTGGTATGACCAAGGGAAATTCTCCGAAATGTTTTTTCAAAAAAGTATACTTGTCAAGCTCTTTCGCATACTGCGTATTTGTATCAGACAAGGTTATCGCTTTGATGCAAGCGAACATTCCGGAGGAAAATAGACATTTTTTGATTGATGCCACATTTAAAGTACATATGTCCTTTTGGAGAATTTAAGCAACTCTTAATAATATACATAAAACATTTGTAGAAGGTAAATATCGTACTATTTTAAATATTATTAAATAATTAAAATGTTTTTTTATATTTAGATAACTCCTTTGCTATCAGCATTGGACAAGAACGTTTTTTCTCCCTTTTTAAAATATTTTAAAAAAGCAGTGGATTTTGAAGGTATATTAACTTTTTTATATATTTTTAATATATTATTTACAATTTACTACTATTTATAGGAGGTACCTCAAAACATATCGGTGTTTAAGCTTTCAACTAGAACTACTGGCTCTGTTGGAGCATACAATTTGAATTTAGGGAACAAAATTCAAGCAAAAGCGCATTTTTTTAAATTCGTCCAATGTATTATTGATGCCGAATATGAAAAAAGTCGCGAATTTAATTTACTTTTTCAAAACGGTGGAATTGGTAACCAGCCAGCGCACACTGGGCCGAATTGCCAAATAAGTGGCATAAAGTCGAATAACGCAGATATCGAGCTGAAACTTGGTATATTTGATAAGAATAGCACTCAAAATATTGAAACAAAATTTGAAGTTCATTTGACCACGCCTACCCCAATAGCCCATATAAGGCAACAATGCGTATACGTGATCACAAAGGAAAGTGTGAGAACTATATATAAAGTACAAAAATTTTAATATTTTTTATGTTTTAGTGATAGTAATATAATATTTATTATGATTAAATTCTTACTTAAAGACAGGTCTTAGTTACTAACAATTTTAGAAAAATTAATATTTTAATTGTTTTCCACATCCATACGTCCAGCAGCGTTGTATGACAGAACTCAATGTGATCTACAAGTTTAAAATACGCCAAAGCCGCAAAAAGCCGCAAACAAGATTATCACTAACTTTTTATACACACTCTACTTTGTTTTCACATACATTACATATCGCAGAAACACGCAGAAGGTTAGTTTTTACTCCACAGAAGACGAACACATATGTTTAGTTTTCTATCTTTTTTGGACAATTCAAAACAGTACACATATATAAAATATAATAAATTTGAACACCAAATTGTTTTGCTTTATCCATTCTACATACCTTGGCCTCCAAAATCCATTTTTACAGTATCTTATTTTTCTTTTGTGTAAATTTGCCAAGCGCTCAAAGTGAATAAAAATTTCCCGCCAATTTTTTCGCAGGCATCAGCTGATTAATCACCTGACTTTGAAAGCTTTATCAGAATGACAGGGTTGCATGTTTGGTAAAAGCGATCATCGATTTTTCCTATTTAGGGACTCTAGTTTGAATATACATAATTATAATTCTTATTTGCTTCCACAAAATTTTCGACTTTATGCCACTTATTTGGCAATTCGGCCCAGTGTGCAGCGTCAAAAAAACTACGTGTGAGTTGACTGGAGATGAAATTTTTTATTGCAGCTAAGAAGTTAATATCCTCATTTTTACAGGACCGTGCTCAAAAAATTATGGACGCTATGGATCTTTTAGACAAGGGAGATATCAATATTTTTGGGTTTTTGACGCGCATTGTGGCCCTCAATGAGAGATTTTCGAAGCAGGACCTATTCAACAGTGTGGACAGTGAAACAAATTTATGTAAGATGTCGCCTGAACTGAAATCTTCAACGTCATCGCTGTCTTCAAATGCTTCCAACTTAAGTCAGCTATCAGATGAATCAATTGTTCAAATGAATCCATGCAATGTATGCTTAACAAACCCAAAGTCAGTTTTGCTGCGTCCATGCAATCATGTAAATATTTGTGCCATGTGTTGGGATCAAATTCTTTCCCACAACGAGGACAATTCAAATAGGAAACCTAAATGTCCAAGCAGTAACCAAGAAGTCATTGAGGCAATTCTCAATGTATTCATTTATAATTAAAACTAGAAAGAT
>JAECWJ010000187.1:0-31090 GCA_018150375.1 Drosophila sturtevanti | reverse complement strand
GTTTATACCCTGTACCCATAGGGTTCAAGGGTATATTAAAGTCGCCAAAATGTATGCAACAGGAAGAAGGAAAGATCTGAGGGTACCCCCAAAAATTTGTTTGCGCATGTCATTCAGTCTTTATTCAACAACAACATTTGCTGAATAAATTAATTAAGTTATTTTTGCAGTCAGATCAATAAATACTTATAAACTAGAAAGATGGACTAACTTCGGCCGTGCCGAAGTTCGTATACCCTTGCAGATTTTTTCTATATAATTCACCAGAAGCATTATTGTAAATTAAACATACCAAATTTACAAATTCAAAATTTTGAGCTTGAGGAAAAAAATTTTTCATACAAAATTTTTTTTTGTACCGATTGTTCCTATAGCAGCTATATGATATAGCCAACCGATTCTGATCAGACTTGGTTGAAGTATCAATAAGCATATTAAACTCATAAATATCAAATTTCGTGGCATTCGGTTGAAAAACAACAAAGTTATTGAGGATAAGCCTTATTCATGACCGATCGGTCCTATGGGAGCTATATGATATAGTCGTCCGATTCTGATCAAACTTGGTTGAAGTATCAAGAAGCATATTAAACTCATAAATATCAAATTTCGTGGCATTCGGTTGAAAAACAACAAAGTTATTGAGGATAAAGCTTATTCCTGACCGATCGTTCCTATGGGAGCTATATGATATAGTCGTCCGATCGGGATGATTCCGAGATATACAATGCCTGCAGCAAAAGGAGCCTATGCTGAAAATTTCAGCTCTGTAGCTCTTATGGTCTCGAGGAGAAGCTGTTGATCCAGACAGACGGACAGACGGACAGACGGACATGGTCATATCGACTCGGCTATTCATGCTGATCAAGAATATATATACTTTATATAGTCGGAGATGCTTCCTTCTGTGCGTTGCAAACTTCTGACCAAAATTAATATACCCTCTGCAAGGGTATAAAAATGGAACAATATTGGGGTGTGTGTGATGTCTATGTAGCGCAAGTTAGATGGAGTAATCATTTAAGAACAAATACTACCTTTAACCTTTTGATGCATGTGTAAATCAAATTTCTAGTGGTTTCCGGAATCGCATTGTTACATATCGCTATGAGAGTGATAATAATGCTAACACCAGTAAAGGAGGTCTGCAAATACCTGAAGACTTTCTCTCGGAAACAGAATGTTGTTTGCTTCCAATATTGGAAAGATGGCTAAGCATTAATACAGAAAGTAAACTTAATTTGGAGTTGTTTCCCGAGTATATTAAGATGAATGATGATGATGATTTGTCTTTAATGGTTAAGTCTCATCAGACACAAATGCATTTGTTAACACTTGAAAGTGATTTGGAAGAAATATTTGTAAGTCAGGCTATGCTGATAAGTACTAAAATGGATGAGTTTCAAGAGCGTGATAGTGGATGGACGCTAGTAAAAATACTTTATGTTGAAATGAATCTCAATAAGTACGAACCTCTAAGAAATTCGATGTATATCAAACTGCCAAAAGCGATTGCAATGAAAAAAGCTATAGTCAATGTTCAAATAGCCATCGGAATAGATCATCAGCATATTAAATAGCTGATATAAGAAACTCAATAATCCAAAAAGATGATTCACAACAGTTTAATTTCACCAATCTGCAATTTCTATTCAATTCAGTGAAGTTGACTCAGAGTATGAGAGTCAAGTAAAAATAATAAATGTAAAAGATTACAGTCAAACATATGATATGCAAATTGAATAAAAAATTTAAAAAGAATTAAAAAAAAAACGTGAATCGCACACCATCAAGTCTAACAAGCAATTCCAAAATTGTATTTATTGTATCCTATGGCTGTAAGGGAAGGAACAATGAGTTCATTATAAAAGAAGTTGGTATCGCATTTAGTGACTATCTACTTGGTGGTCCTTATACATACATAGTGAAATCACCGTACAAGGACTGGATGCGGAACGCACAACAAATTAGAGGGGCTACCACTGACATCGCTTGGGATGCAGGTTACGATAGTTTTCAGCGTGTGATTCAATGTTTAAGGAGACAGTGTTGCGATTGCACAATACTAACAAATAGTATTGACACACTGCGCTTTTTGATAGATAACGGAATCGGTGCCCAACGTCAATTATTTAATGAGTATGTAGTTGATAATGGATTGATCAACAGAACTGAAGAGGAGTGGGTTCTGAACTATGGCGACTATTTTAACAACTTGCACAGAATACTTCAACTTCTGCAGCCAGACACCCATAATTATGGAAACAATGAAGAAAACTACTTCTACACAATTAATTGTTCAATTAAATGTGGTAACCATATTGCTGATGATGATTCTGAAAATTGGGATACGGATCCAGATGAAAATGAAATCATGGATATTAATGAATGCGCTAGAGCTCTTGACAGAGCTTTTAAAAAGGACGATTTAAGTAGATTTGCATCAAGCTGCGCCATGAACGCAGGAAATTGTTATAAGAAGCTTTACTTTCAACTATCCTATGTAAAAACTTTAAAAAAAAATTAAAAAATACATTAATAAACATACATACACACACACACACACACACTGTAAACATATATATATATACTAGCCCAAAAAATATATATTCAAACTATAATATTCAAAAAAACAATAAAACTCATATTATATATTCAAAAAAAACAATAAAACTCCTAACTATAAATTGGACTTTTCATATTCATTTCAAAGGTATCTGAACAGGCTCGAACCCACCATTAGAGTTATTTAAACAGCAAACAGCTTGTTTTGAAGTAGTTTATCATTAATTATTTAACTGATAACATGCAATCAACTGCTTATTATTATTAGCTTGAAAATGGATAAAAAATAAAAAATGTATTGAGAGAGCTAGTGAAAACTAGAAATATTTTAAAAAGCAAATTTCAGAGTATTAAATTAGGGAAAGCTGAAGCAGATTTACAGCTAGAAGAATCATTGAGACCAATAACAACTCCATTAGAAAAGCTTATAAATAAAAGTGAATCACTAAATAATCATTTGATTACCATCAAAAAAGAAGAAGAAGAAATAGATAAAAAGCCTAAAGTTAGAAGAGAATCATCTATAAGCTCAATTCCTGTAAAAGAATCATTCTTCAACACGGATGTTAAAAGAGAAGATGAGCGTGATAATGATGATGATGATGATGATGATAATGATGATAATGTTACTTTAGATGAATACGTTAGTAGCAACTCTTTAGATAATAATCGTAGTGAACTATTGCTTCAAGATGATAGTTATGAAATAGAAAAAATATTGAATGTAAGCGAATTATCACGAAGAAAAGTTCTTGATAAGGCATATGGTCCTTATAAAGATAATAAAGAAAAAGTGCGGTTAGGTAATTCTGAAATAAGCATATCAGATGGACAATTCAATATTTTGGGAGTAATCAAAATTGGCCTTTAACAACTGGTCTATATTCATTAATTTATGAAAATGAACCACATCATTATAATGATCAAGATTTAGAGAATTATAAAAATATATTGAATATAACAAATGCTCATAGACGAAATCATATGAGTAATTGTCAAATTAAGGGTAATCGTTCTAAAAAATATATGAAAATAATCAAAACTCTTTTCCCAAGTAAAAAACTGGTTTTCGCAAATGTCTTCTACACCTTTACCAGCTACGCATTCATTATCACAATCAGGATCATCATCATCAAAATACATTCTTACTGGTAATGGTCTGATGAACTTGAATGTGGGTAAACCAAATTATATATATTGGGATGATCCTAATGAAATTGTAGATAGACTAAATCTGTTAGTTGCCTCGCAAACAGCAGGTCATAACAATCATAATAACGAAATAATATCAACAATTGAAGAACTACGAGAAGCTAAAATTATATACTAGCATATATATGAATTAATTTTTCAAAAAGTTAACCATTTTCAACATGCCCATTGATAAGTTTGGACAACACTCAAATGAGAAATATAATTAAGATGGTTTCAAGAAAAATGTATATAAACGGTTGGGATTGTTTTTGGACTACGATCAAAATATTAATCTTCAAAACAAACGTCTTAAAAATATTTCGGAGCCTATTGAAGAAAAAGATGGAGTCAACAAACAATTTTTACAAAAACATATAAATATGTTAACTCAAGATATATTGCTTCGTATAAAAAAAGAAAATTCATCAATTGAAAATAAAATTAACGAAAATATTAAACTCCATATAGCCAAAAGTGAAGAAGACATTAAAACCCTCATATTATCAAACATAATTGTCTTATCAGAAAAACTAAACGCTCTTGAAAATTATATCTTCAATTCGTTTACACGTCCAAATTCTCGAGTGAAACAAAAGATTGAAATAGAAGGGAAGTTTGTAAAGAATTGAAAGCATGAGTAAGAGAGATATTATTAATGAGCTTCACGCTCCGGCAAGAAAAAACTTTAGGCGACGGCGAGTTATTATGAGGCATATTGATGATCATTGGCAGGCTGATTTAGTTCAAATGGATAATTATACATCATCAAATGAAAATTATAGATATCTTTTAACAGTAATACATACATTTACTTACATTTACATTGTGTGTGTGTGTATAAATATATACATACGTATATGTTTATGAATGTAATGTTTTAATAATTTTTTCTTAACTTTTTGCATTGTTTAGTTGAAAGTACAGTTTCTTATAACAATTAGCAAATCTACTTAAATTGTCCTTTTTAAAAGCTCTGTCAAGAGCTCGAGCACATTCATTAATATCCATGATTTCATTTTCATCTGGATCCGTATCCCAATTTTCAGAATCATCATCAGCAATATGGTTACCACATTTAATTGAACAATTAATTGTGTAGAAGTAGTTTTCTTCATTGTTTCCATAATTATGGGTGTCTGGCTGCAGAAGTTGAAGTATTCTGTGCGAGTTATCAAAATAGCCTCCATAGTTCAAAACCCACTGTTCTTCAGTTCTGTTGATCAATCCATTATCAACTATATACTCATTAAATAATTGACGTTGGGCACCGATTCCGTTATCTATCAAAAAGCGCAGTGTGTCAATACTATTTGTTAGTATTGTGCAATCGCAACACTGTCTCCTTAAACATTGAATCACACGCTGAAAACTATCGTAACCTGCATCCCAAGCGATGTCAGTGGTAGCCCCTCTAATTTGTTGTGCGTTCCGCATCCAGTCCTTGTACGGTGATTTCACTATGTATGTATAAGGACCACCAAGTAGATAGTCACTAAATGCGATACCAACTTCTTTTATAATGAATTCATTGTTCCTTCCCTTACAGCCATAGGATACAATAAATGCAATTTTGGAATTGCTTGTTAGACTTGATGGTGTGCGATTCACGTTTTTTTTTTTAATTCTTTTTAAATTTTTTATTCAATTTGCATATCATATGTTTGAATGTAATCTTTTACATTTATTATTTTTACTTGACTCTCATACTCTGAGTCAACTTCACTGAATTGAATAGAAATTGCAGATTGGTGAAATTAAACTGTTGTGAATCATCTTTTTGGATTATTGAGTTTCTTATATCAGCTATTTAATATGCTGATGATCTATTCCGATGGCTATTTGAACATTGACTATAGCTTTTTTCATTGCAATCGCTTTCGGCAGTTTGATATACATCGAATTTCTTAGAGGTTCGTACTTATTGAGATTCATTTCAACATAAAGTATTTTTACTAGCGTCCATCCACTATCACGCTCTTGAAACTCATCCATTTTAGTATTTATCAGCATAGCCTGACTTACAAATATTTCTTCCAAATCACTTTCAAGTGTTAACAAATGCATTTGTGTCTGATGAGACTTAACCATTAAAGTCACCAATCCTTTTTTTTTTATTTTTACTTTTTTTTTTTTTTTTTTTTGTTTGTTGTATACAGAAAGTTACTGTAGCTGCATCAATGGTTAAAAATTAACTAAATGAACAAAATGTTTTTCTGTTTAGTTGTTATGTTAGCGCTTACTTGCTTGATTTTTCCTCTTTCTCACTGATATGCCAGCATTTGCTTCTTATTCACTTGCTTTATATGGATTTCCTCTTTCTCACTGATATGCATTTGCTTCTTATTCACTTGCTTGATATTTCCTCTTTCTCACTGATATGCTAGCATTTGCTTCTTATTCACTTGCTTGATATGCATTTCCTCTTTCTCACTGATATGCCAGCATTTGCTTCTTATTCACTTGCTTGATATGCATTTCCTCTTTCTCACTGATATGCATTTGCTTCTTATTCACTTGCTTGATATTTCCTCTTTCTCACTGATATGCTAGCATTTGCTTCTTATTCACTTGCTTGATATGCATTTCCTCTTTCTCACTGATATGCCAGCATTTGCTTCTTATTCACTTGCTTGATATTTCCTCTTTCTCACTGATATGCCAGCATTTGCTTCTTATTCACTTGCTTGATATGCATTTCCTCTTTCTCACTGATATGCATTTGCTTCTTATTCACTTGCTTGATATTTCCTCTTTCTCACTGATATGCTAGCATTTGCTTCTTATTCACTTGCTTGATATGCATTTCCTCTTTCTCACTGATATGCATTTGCTTCTTATTCACTTGCTTGATATTTCCTCTTTCTCACTGATATGTTATTATTAAGCCCGTCTAACTAAGTTATTCGATGGATTGTACTCAACTAATCGATCATGAATAAGAACACAGTATGCCTCAGTTGAAACAATTGAAGCTGTTGAGGCTGCTGATACTGATAGATCGATGGTAATACTTACATATATCAATGGGTCCGCTTTGCTGATGTGAAAGATCTATTACGATGGTGGGCGCCTTTCGCTTAAATTCCTCTGGACATAAAAGCGGCTGTGGTGCTCTCATGTAGTAGCTCTCTTTAAATTTCACATACATTTCATAAAGCATTGCAAATCGATCTTGTTCAAAACTTATGTTTAGATCATCATATGGATACGAATCAGTATTTTTAAGTTTGATAATGCAAAGCGTGGACGTTCTCTATCAGATGCTTCACACTCCAAGTATGTTGTGTTCCATTAGTAAGTGATGGATTCATATAACAGTCCCAACTACGAAATGCTAGGGCCAGTGGTCTATTAGATTAAATGATTTTTAACATTGAAAGTGTGGAGTCATGGCTTAATGTTACATGTTGTATGTACTTTCCAAAAAATCTTGTGAATATTTAACTTGTAGCTCATTTCTCCAAATTTTTTGCTTGTAAATATTCCCCATATTTCTACTTAAAGTAATAATAATTCATGTTTACAATTAAGCATGAGCTTATCAGCAAAATTGAATTTCCCTTTATTAGAGAAATTTATTAATGGAAAGCTACTCTCATCAAAGCATCCAGCATTTTTTCGCATAACACTTTCATCCTTATTTAATGAAACATAGTTTTTTATTGTTGTAGTCATCCCAACATATCGTGTACGATCTATTTCAGTTCCATTAAGTTCATATCGTCGTATTTCATTAAATATATATGCCATACAATTATTTTTGAGTACCCCTGCTGAAGTCACCCTGTTATCAGTATATAAATGAGACTTTCGTGAGGGTATACTTATATATAAATCTTGTATTTTGTATACAAATTCGAATTTCATCATTAGCGTTGTTAGATGTGTCCTGCTGTGGTTGATAAGTGTGATATCCTTTCCTAACTATAATATTATCTTTGTAGACACTCTCACCAACATTTAAGATATGATTCTCCATTTTCTAATCTCGAACTTTAAGTCCTATTGATTTTAAAAATACTTTGTTTGATGGTGTTAACACACTTCTAGTTGAATATGATGTAGATGTACTGCTCACTGCAACGTTTCTAATCAATCTGCTTCCTACTCCCCCCTTCCATCGGTTTTTACCATAGATTATCATCGCATCGGTCTGAGATGAATACGAAGTGTAATGTTTTCTTCTCCCCCCGTCCTGATCAAGTAGTTCTACTCTTAACTCATGTATCTCTCGTGTGTTTACGGATAAATAAATTAAATTGTGTGGGGGATTTCATCCATTTTATAACCTGCTGGAACAGTGAGTGCAAACCTCATGTAGTGTATGTGATTGGCTGCCGTTTACATAAGCTCCTGTAACAATATTGCACTCCAAACGAATGGCAATGACATTACAAATATTCAATGGTAAATGAGATGTATGTCTTTCCCCTGGTGCTGGTACTCTATCTGCATCTCCCAACATCTACTTGTATTGTAATGTATTGTTATTACCATTAATATCAAGCTTCGAATCATGAATATTTCTAATAATAAGCTCTTCTTGAATTAAATCACTAATATCGTTGAGTTCGTAAGAACCTGGAGGTATTTCAATTATGTTGTCCCCAATGTGAAATAATGAGTTTCTTTCATTAACGTTTGTAATTGAATTATATAAATGAATATCAATTAAGGAGCATTCATATTGCTCATTTAATTCTAATGGAGGAAAAAAAAAAAGATGATAAGACTGTGCTTTTCCCACTTAAAGTTATTGTTGTGGACATTCTGCTAACCGTATGACTAATAAATAAAGTTATTTACCTTTACACTGATTTTATACTTTTATTGAATGGTAATAAATGTATCAAATCCTAGTCTATATCGACCATTGTCTAGCTTATCGTCTTTACTTATAGTCCGAAATACTTTCATGAAAGTATCGAAGCTCATATCAATCGCAACATGATCTGAATAAATATGCTTCATGTTCATTTCATCTTGCTTAAACATTATTATTAGGTTTGCATTATCACGTACATACAAGCTGTTTAGGAATGCGGGTGTAGGTTTGACATAAGTAAAATGAATCAATATTATTATGTCAACCCATACAAAAGTATGCGCGTATATTATTCTGTTCATAATTATGCAATTATTTTTCGCTTTATTAGGGGGTATAACAGACTCGTTTGATTGATCAATCAACGTTTTTAAATAGACATACATATTTCGGTTGACATAGTGATTTTGAGTATAGATAAATATTTTTAAATTTCAATCCATTTGGGCTTTCAATCAAGCTAAGCATTAGATTTGTTTTCCCACAATTACTTGGTCCAACAAATTAATGCTTCAATTGAATTGGGGAGTAAAACACTATGTCTAATCAAACTTTTAGCATTTGATGATAAATCAAAATTTTTAACCTCGATATTGGTTTCCTATTTCTTAAGATGCATATTTAAGACCTTTGAACACCTCTGCTTCTGTTTTTAGTAATGTGAGACCACGAACTGAGTTTCAAATTAAAAATGCCTCCACAAACTGAAAGCCTATCGTTACGGAGGTGGTACTGGAGGTGTAATTAACAGACTTATTAATAATCTACCCATAGAATTATATATTCCGGGATATCAGTTTTGTGGACCTGATGAACAAAGCTAAAAAAACGACTAGAACGTGGATGCTGCTTGCAGAGGACACGATATCGCTTATTCGCAAAAGAAAGACCTTGAGAAGCGACATATTGCTGATACACAGCCAGCTGGTAAAGAGTTGAGGGAAAAGTCGTTACTAATATTATAAAAGCAAAGAAATCTTTTGGAATGGGTATTAAATAAAAGCGTAAAAAGTAATACTGGAACTTGCTCAAAAAGAAAAAAAAATTCAATGAAATAGTTCGAGTAGCAACTAAAGCATTGAGAAATAAAAACCCGCTTGACATTGATAGTTCAGTTCAAATAGCACGTAAAGCTATAAATAGCACAATTAACTCAAAGGATAAAAAAAACTATAACAATCATTACTGTACCCAAAATTGGTGGTTTTCTTCCAATTTTATTTGCATTAGGAGCGCTTGGAGGACTTGCTTCAGGTGCTTCTTCAAGCATTACGCAATCGATTTTGAAAACTAAGGCTGCTGCTAGGGAGCTTGAAGAGAGAGAGCGTCATAATCAGAAGATGGAGGAGGCTATTACTTTAGAAAAGGGTTTTTTCCTTCGACCATATCGCAGTGGATATGGTTTAATTACACCCCAATCAAAAAACTATTAGAGCAGCTGCCTAATAAACCTTTTTGATATTTTGAAATTCACTCGAAAACACATCCCAAACTTTTGAGATGTATTTATGAGAGATAGTCTCCCCCTCCGCAAAGATCGATGGATAAACGAATGCACAGTGTGGTTCCGCTTGTATGGAAGCGCGGCCAAAAATACTTCTAGAGGTGATATCGTATTGAAATTTTCACGAAAATTCTAGAAAAATATATAAAAAATATTGTGAAAAAATTTAACAAATTGGACTACTATATCATATAGCTCCCATAGGAATAATCGTTCAAAAATATTGCATTTAAATGAAAATTTTTGTTATTTATTGAGCGATCTCAACCAAACTTACACATAATGATTTAAATACTATTTGAGGTAAACACACTAATTAAACAATTAAATCGGATTACTATAACATATAGCTCCCATAGAAACAATCGGTAGAAAATTTAGTCATAGTAAAGAGAACTTTGTTTATTGACCGATACAAGCGGATCCACTCTGCATAGTTTCAAAGAAATTTCAAGAATTCAAGAAATTTTATAACAAAAATATATATTTCCAAATTATTTGACCATCTATTTGTGCCACAAGCTGCAGAGGAACGTATGATGTGACAAATAAACTCCTGTCGTCTAAGGCATCATTTGAAAACTTCTGTTTGTATTCGCTTTGCCCGGTACTTCCATCAAAGCCCCACTTTCCGATTAAAATTAAATTTTTAATGGAATCTTCAGAGACCGTTGGAACAACATCAGCTTCTATCTCTTCTATGCTTGATGCGGTATTATCCAGTAAGCTTTGCAAGTCCACTTCAGCTTGAGATTCGTCCACAAAAATATTCTCAGGATATCTCTGTTTTTTTGAGTTCAACACTCTTTGATAGCTTGGGAAAAACCCAAAAGATATTTTGCCGTTAACGAAGTTTCTTATAAGTGAATATTGGCTTTTAGTCAATGAGGTCTCAATTAAAAGGGAAAGGACTTCAATTGGTTCGGCTGGCAAAAGGTGGTGCTGTTTATGCTCATCTCGTATAGAAGATACGGCGGACTCATCTATTTCGTTCAGCTTAGCTATACGTCGTCGCTTTGTTCTCTCTGAGGTCTCCATAAAATCAAGTTTTGGGCGTGCAAAAACACACTTATGTATGTATCGAGCCTAATAAAATCAAAATAAAATCTTAATTTTTACATATAAAAAATTAAAAGCAATTACAAATAAACGAATTACGCAGACAAAGCAACTTTACAATAATTAAAGGAAACTACTTTTGTTGGGTAAAACTTACCTTTGAAAACGAAAGGCGCTCTTAGTATATTTATTACTGCGTATCCATTGGCAAATATTGGCGGATAATTTTAAAACGTTTCTTACCTTAAATGTCTGAGAAACACGATAACATATATACCATTTGTGGAATTTTGTGGGATCACAACTAAAACATGAAAAAGACGTTCACAAAACACACAAAAAATATTGAATCGCTTCAAATAAATTCACAGAAAGAATTTATTTGATTATATAATTATTGTGTTATACATTTATAATAAATATCTTCAACTTTAAATTCCATTTTAAATAATTTAACTCAGACGAATCTATCAAACGTTTGATTTCTTCAAAGTTGGTTTTTGGTGTGAAGAAAAATTCTCTTCGCTGCAAAATATTTCAATAATTAACACGTGTTCAAGCTTTCGATGCTATTTTTAGAAAGTCCCATTAGATTTCTGACTAAAACCGGCTTGTCATCAATAAGTATGAACATTTTAGAGATAATTTGAGTGCATTTCGTAACATTATTTTGTGATCGAATTTTCGATTTTTGGCCTATGGGCGGAACCACTGTGGAATGTGGTGTTGTGTTATAAATTTAGATTCATCTAGGGGAGGGGGTACGCATTGGGTAGCTTATTCAAAAAAAGGTGATGAAGTAAAATATTTCGATAGTATTGGAAATTTGCAGCCTCCTATAGAAGTCATTCGTTATCTAGGTAGCAATATACTATAACGTAATAACGCTATAATCCAGGATGATAATCCACTTCTAACCATAGCGAAAATGCTGGCTAATGTAGTGATCCCCATCCTAAGAGGCTGGCGAGCTCAAACTATGTAGGTATGGTGAATCTATTGCAATGAAGCTGCCGGAGCATCTATTATATTTAACCAAAATATATAATTCCATGATTGAGTGATGCATTCATTGATCAATGGAGTACTCAGCGCTTTTCAGTTGTGAAAATAAACCACAACAATCAAAATTATATAAATATAATCCCACGAGCAATGTAAACATATACATACATGTATGAATGAATAGCAATAAATAAATAAAAAGGAATTAAAAATAAAAAATTTGTTTTTTCTTCATTGGGTTGGGGTTTTCTTTATTTCAGATTCCAAATTTAACAACAATGAATAAGAAGAAGAATTAAAAAGAAAAAATGTGATTTCCATCATTGGGTTGGGGAGGGGTTTTCTTTCTTTCAGACTCAAAATTTAATTTTCAGCTATGTACATTATACATGGAAAATATGAACATTTTATTTCATAAACATTCGTAATTGAAGTACAGTCGAACTTCCGTAACTCGAAGTGGCATTATCCAGCCAAAAAGTTCGATTTACGGAGACTTCGAGATAGAGATATGTACATATATATTGTAACACTAAGAAATACAATGAAACATCACAAAATTATTGAATTAATCATTTCCATTTCATTTCAATGAAAATAGTTAGTAACTTGTGATTAGTTTTTCCTTTGTTTGTTCTACTAAAAAGAGATTCCAGTTTCTCTAGCAGCCGAAAAAATTAACAAAATGTTGAAGCTTCAAATGGCAACACTTTAACTGATTTTCAGAAGCTGCGTCAACAGCTTTGGAGTGAAAGAGTCAACAGTATTGATACATAGGTCTGAGCAGCTGCGTCGGCAGAATTCTATAATATTTTTTGGGTACAATAGTTTGTTCGAGTTAGGGAGAACTTCAACTTATGGAAGATCGAGTTAGAGAAGTGAAATTCTATGCAATTTTCGCTCTAAACGCTATTGCCAGTCATTTTTGTTCAAGTTAGAGAAAATTCGAGTTAGAGAAGTTCGAATTAGGGAAGTTCGATTGTAATTTGTATTTCCTCATAATATCTTCCGCCTTCTGTATTTGCCCAAGCACCAAGTATTTGGATTTTCTATGTTATCTTTATAGAGGCATCCACAATAGTTCAAATGATTGTTACGATCCAGTAAATAATTTTGAATATCAGACAACGCTTCACAATCCTTTAGAAAAATGACTCCTTTAAATTCGAATAAAAACTGCTTGATTCTATTAATGTTAGAAGAAAGCATTTCTAAAATATGTATATCTTGATTGACCGATTTCTTGAACTTGTTATTAACTATTATTTCTTAACACAAAGCACACTCCTTATCACACACGCCTTATCACAACAAAATGCGGTCAACACACTTCCGTCCACAACCTTATCAGTGACGTAATTTCCTGGTCCAGAACATCTGCTGAGGACTTTATTCTAAAAAATCTATGTCAGAATGTTCAGTTTGTTCGTCATTACCCCAATATTCATTCTCAGTTGGAGAATTGTCTGCAAAATTTTCTAATTCTGTATAATAATCAGTGTCATATTGCTGGTTATCAGTCGAGTTTGTTTCTTCTAGCTGTGATAGGTCTTTATTTTCCTGGGCTGTTTCAATGTTAAAGTTTAGTGGTCTTTTTAATTCTTGTGTTGAATTATAAGGTGGACGTTTTCCGAGTCGAGATCGAGGTCGGTTAGCATAGTTAACTTGCCTTGGTTGTATTGATTTGTCTACGTCCATTGGTTCGGGACGAGGGAGAGGCTTTCATCCGAGTGGACGAGGGGGTGCCTTGGGAAAATTATAGTTTGGTTGTTGGACGAAAATATTGTCCGCTATAAGTCATTCTATTTTGTGGGAAGCTAGGATATTGATTGTACCTTATGGGTAGTGCCGGTTGTGGCTGTGGTCTGTGAGATTGTATTGGATGACGTGGGCTATTGTTCTGAATCGGCTATTGTTCGGAACAATACCTTTGTGACCTTTGTGGTTAACTTGAGAAGCGACATATTTTTGATTCTCTGATTTGAGGCATAAGTGGAGAGCTTGAGGTAGGTCGGTGGGCTCTTTGATTGCTAGAAGTCTAGAAAGATCACCATTAAGACCTCTGATAAAAGTATTGAGTACTTTGTCACGATATATGTATGTACCTCGGTCAACAGTCGCTCAGATTCTTTAGCTATGTCCATACAATCCACTTTATTGAGGATAAGCGACAAATGTTTGTAAATTGCTGAATGATATTCATCGACTGATTGATTACCTTGGGTCAGTCCGTTCATCTGATATTCTAGGGTTGTTATGTCCCTTTTATCAGCATAGTGTAAAGTCAAGCATTTAGAAATTGCATTCCATTCAAGTGGAACATTATGGGATTCTAAAGCGGTGTCTGCTTGTCCTACTATTTTATTCCTTATTGTGTGCATTATACAAAAATACCTAGGGCTACCTTCTTGTCCTGCATAGGTTTTCATTACTCCATCTACACTTTTCTTCCAAGAACTAAATTCAGCTGGATTTCCATTAAATTCTTTTAATCCTTTAACTATATCTGGGACCTTGTCTAATTCAAAAATTCTGTTGCCATATTCGGGACTAATTGTTACATCGGGGACATCAAAAGGGCATGAAGTAGATTTAAATGTTTCATTAATGTTATTTTGTGTTATAGTTTCAACTACGATTTTAGAAATTAGTTATGTTAGTTGGTCTATGTTCATTTGGGTGTTAGTAGGAGGAGTTGGACGTGAAGTCGGACAACAAAGACGGTCTTATCAAATTATTTGTATTTGCCATGATTAGAATTTATATCTTATATTTTTGAAACTTTTGAGAGTTTTTAGTTTTATATATTTTTTTCTTTTTAAATTTTCTTGTCCGTAGAATGATTACTTGGTTGTTCAATAAAATTTGTTAAGCTTATTTTTTATTTATCTTTAAGATTTTTTTATTAATTTTTCTTTACTTTAAATTTCACTTGTTTTTTTGAAGATTTAACTAACACTAATGTTTTCTTGGTTGATTACTTTAATAAAATTTGTTAAACTTTTTTTTTATTTGTCTTTGAGATTTTTGATTAATATTTCTTATCTTCTTATTTTTAAATTCTTATTTTAACTTACAATATAAATGCAGCTGTTGCCCATCCTCTGTGGAAGCTCGAAATTTGTCCGTTTTGGTCTTCCCTACTCAGGTTTCGAATTCTTCACCTCTCAGTGGTTGGCTACGAACGGATCTAATAGCCTTGGCAATAGCCGAATGGGTTGGCACTTAATGATTGTTTTATTGTCGTACCTTCTTTTTTTTTAGTATATTAATTTTAGAATGTTTTTATCCTTTTTAACAGTCGCAAAAAAAAAATTATTTTTTTTTTTTCCGGAGTTTCACTGTTAAAACGAATTGGCCAGCGGAGGGGGCAACGTATCAACCATTTGTGGCTATATCGTTACTCCTTTTTCGCACTTAGAATTTGTTTTTCTATCGCGCGCGCTGGTCCCAGCTCGGGCGCCAGTTAAAAAACAATTAATTTGTTGTTTTATTTATATCGCAGCGATGCGACTTACTTATTTTGTTATTAAATTGGAACTGAAAATTATTACAAATTTGGAAGCTTAAATATTCAAACGGCGGCGGCAGAGTCAGCAGCGGATGTATTGCAGATCTTAGCTCAGCACTTTTGGCTTGGCAGCGGGTCATTGGTTTAGATATCGTTAACTTAAGAAATTCTTTTAGACTCATTAGAGTGCTCCTCTCCACGGAAATCTTTAGTAAAAGGCGAAAGATTTATTCGACAACTGAAGATAAGCCAGAGTTGGCACGTTTTATTGCTACAATGTCACAGAGAGGAATGATTTCAATTTTTAAATATTCTTACCATTCTCCATACATTGGCGTTAGTTTTACTTATCAGTCATATATACATACATACATATATATAAATACATATGGATACAATTATACAAGGGCATATATGTAAATATTTATAATTAAAGTGTAAACGACTTCGAGATGCCCTGCAGCAAGAATGAGCACATCTCGAAGTTGAATTGCTACAAATTTGAAAATTTGATTCTTCTGATATCGTGCCCATTATCTTATATAGATTGGAAATAATTATTTTTCTGATCACTTGAATAGAATTCAATTTATTTTTCCTTTTCATAAAACGAGAGTGTATAATGCGAACTCGTTCAGGAATTAATTAATCGAATATATAAAAGTAAGAGATAGGTATTATCGTATCAAATATATATCCGGATAATAAAAATAAAAAATCACTGATGTGATTAAACGCGTTTTGTTTAATTCAAAATTAAGAATTTAATAAAAGAAAATTGAAAAATTTGATCTTTGTTTTCTTAATTTTAATTGATTATTTATTTATTTATTTAATTAAAATTCTTAATATTATGTATTTAATTGAAAATAAAACATTCAGTCAATTCTTCAATTTAATAGAATTTATTTAACTTAATATATTTTTATTTCTTTAGTCATTTATTGGTAAATATCTCATATAGAACAGTTTCTGTGCTAATATATTTTTCTCTTTTTTTGTTTCCGATGAAACTGAACATATGTGTGTATGTATGTGTGTGTGTTCATCAGCTGAGTGTGTGGGAATAGTTCAAATCATAGCCAAACTGTCTGAGAAGTGGGCAAGTCCAAGATGATGGAGAATGGAGGCTACAGGCTGAGATCATTGGCAGATAAACGCACAGCTATGTATGTATGTACATATGTATGTATGTATGAATGTATTTATGTGTGTAGATCTACTGCATTTCACACTTAGTTGTGAGTCACTCAATCCACAACATATGACACTCGCGTTCATATGAGTGGATACCCAATTGACTCACTCAAACGTCTCGTTCCACTCAAATGATTTAATAAAGTACTCAAAGATATGATATCTTTGTCTGTTGAACTCTTATAGATATATATGCCTGTGTATATATGTAGACTTAAATAACTAAATGTAAATAGAAATATTTCTGGTATTACATATGTACATATAGAAATGTCTATATGTACAATATGTACCAAATTATTTGATTATGTTATTCGGAATACGATGGAATTCTTCATCAAAAGAATTCAATCTGAATTTAATTTGAATGCAAAATTGACTAACTTTAATATTTGGAAAAGTTCTAAAGCAACTGATTCGATCTATGTACATATCATCCAGGGGAAAACTTGGATGTCATTTAGAAAAGCAGAACATATTTATTTACTGCAATTGGAATAGATTTTATATAAAGAAAACTTCATTTTATATTTTTCTTTTGTTTATGTTGAAAACAATAAGGTTATTTTATTTCGGGTTCACCACTCGATAAGTTTACTATAATGTTACAAAATCTTATCTCAAACTCAGCCGATCCGAATAAAACTAGCTGAACTTGACCCAGTGGCCGATCTGATGCTTTGGATGATGCAGCTTGGTGGAAGGGGTTAAGCTGTAGTAGAAGCAGATGTTGTGGATCCGAGTAATACACAAGAAATAAAGCCTTCAGCATTTGAGTCATTCGAATTGAAAGAAAACCGATTGAGAAGGAGGTGTATTCTAGAAAAAGAATGATGAGGAGAGAAGTTTATTGGATGTGGAACGCACACATATGTATATACATATGTATGGATGTATTTATTGCGTTTGACTGTAAATTGTACGACTGTCTTTTTATACCCTGTACCCATAGGGTTCAAGGGTATATTAAAGTCGCTAAAATGTATGTAACAGGCAGAAGGAAAATTTTCCGACCCCATAAAGTATATATATTCTTGATCAGCATCAACAGCCGAGTCGATATAGCCATGTCCGTCTGTCCGTCTGTCCGTCCGTCTGTCCGTCTGTCCGTCTGTATGAACACCTAGATCTCAGAGACTATAAGAGCTAGAGTAACCAAACTTGGTGTCAACATCCGTCTAGTCCATACGCAGATCAAGTTTGTTTCAAATTTTTGCCACGCCCACTTCCGCCCCCGCAAATTAGAAAAAACTATAACTTGACTTCTATTAGAGCTATAATAATTCTTTTTGGCAGACTCAATTATATAGCCAATATGTACCATCTGACCGAAATCGGTCAATAAATATCGGAGATAATACGTATATATGTTTTGTACTGAAATTCTATGGGCAGCGGCAGCTGAAATGTGTGAGCGAGATAGCATGCGCACGTTGCGTTCATTTGTACCGAATGACGCATTAGTTTCGTTCACTGAGATGAGTGAGCGAGAAAGCATGAATTTGGTGTTTCGGCTTGCTAGGAGAATTTTGTAAAATAATTTATATTCAATTAATGGGGATTTGGATGGAGTTTGAGTTTATAAAATATATCTCTTATTGGTACAGGGTATACTCCAAGTCGGCAGGGACGACTTGCTTACTTCATTAATCAAACATTTGTGAACTCTGCTCGATCGTCTGATTCTATCTCCCACACTCTTAATAGTGTGTACTTTAATCAACAACTTTATACACTGATAAATATGTGAATGAATGACAAATTAACTTACTCAAACATCCCATTTCAATCGCAAGTTTTTAATTAGTCTGAGACTCGAAACCTTGACTCAGGTAGAGTAGTAATATGCAGATATATAGACACTTGATTCCGTATATAGTCTTAAATTGATTTCATATACATACATATACATATGTCTTGGAGAATTGAACTAGTAAAGCGAACATTCCGTGCAACATATTCGAATGTCACATGTAAAGGAGCAGAGCATGTTGGGCGCCAAGGCCTCTACTAAGGAGAATTCTGTTCCGAAGACTAGATACATATAAAGCGAGACTTAATATTTTTATACATTTCATAGACTGGAAGACAAATTAAACTTTGTTTCACTCTCACTAACATCGATTAATTGTATCTTGTGTAAAGCTTTTTGTGGACAATAAATTCAATTTGGTTTTGCTGTGGTTAAAGATTATGGTTTTACGATAGCTAATCATTTGATACATTGGAAAACTCCAAGTTATATAAATGTATGTATGTATCTATATGAATAGACATATGTATGTACATATACATATGTATGTAGATTCCATGCTACTATTTTGATCGAGAAACGTGAATTTCGAATTGTTGTCTCCGCTTTTGCCTATCAGACAAACTTACACACCGAACCGAACGGACACACCAAACTGCACGAGGCGACTCCAACGAACCACAAACTGTTTTTTCCATTTCCTGACCAACCCAACCAACACCATCTAAGTTGCATTCCTTGTTACCTCATATTCTCAAATCCTGATGCAACTTATTTGACAAATTGCGGAATTGTTACGCATGAAATTCTCTATCAATTCACAAAATCCACTGATATATACAAATACATACATACATACATACACATGTACATCCATACATACAAATACATACATATGTACATACATACATATACGTGGGCCTGGGTACTATATTTGGGTAAAATAAGAAAACGATCCCATACAGTTTAAATAATAATATGCATAATATGCCCTGTTTCTTTATTATTTGAATTATTAAGTCACAAAAAGGTCTCCTCGTCTGTTTCCTTACTTATCTCGTCGTTCGTTTCTTTTCTTCTATGGTCGTCTGCTTCTTTTTCTACTCTCTTCTTCACGTTGCCCACATCTTCTTTAATATCGTCATCCCACCTCTTCGTCTGGTTGGGTATTCTCAAGAGATACACTCATAGGTAATACCTATACAAATTGAAAACTATTGCAATGAAATAGTTGCAATGGTTGAAAATTTTAGTTTGATTGACTGGTGGCAAAATAATGAAATAAAATACCCTTGTTTAACAAAAATAGCAATGCAAATCCATTCGATTCCGCGAGCAGCGCTGCCGCTGAAAGATCGTTTTCTCTAGCTGGAAACGTTATTACTGAAAAAAGAAATAGACTCGGGACATGTTCAGTTGACAGTTTATTATTTTTTACATTCATTTTATAAAAGTTTTACCAATTAAGATTCAATAATATGAAAGTTTTTGCAATGAAGTTTCCAACCAGAAAATGAATTTATTTATTTTTATTTTAATGATCTCTATGAAAAAGTGATAGAAATTTGAAATTTGTGTTCCATTAGTTTTAAGCATTAATTGAATTTAAATTTTGAGTTTTAAACAGTTTAAAATAATGAAATAAATGAAGTGTTTTGGTTAATTTTATTCATCGCAACTTGTTTTCTTTAAAACACACAAATATGTACATAGTATGTACATATCAGAGAGCTGCAACAATCACATTTCGTGATTCATACACGAAGCAAAAAACCAGCGATCGTACCGGATCGAGCCTGTTTCATGTTGAGGCCTGATTTGACTCGATTGAAATTTGTTCCTTCGTGATCGATCATACCCATCACAATGAAAGAGCTGCAACTGATTGGAACTGAATGTTCGCTGAATGTTCGATCACAAAAAATCTGAGTCAATGATCGGGTATGATTGAAGAAATTGTGATTGTTGCAGCTCTCTGATAGGTATGGATAAGAGATGTAACACCATTCCTACACATATGTATTTACATATACATATGTGTGTACATATGTATGACATATCCGTACACGTGCTTGAAAAAACTAAAAGTAGAGTGCGAAAGAGACAGAATATCATTTGTATTGTGTTGTTGCTTACTCAAATTAGAACGAAATTTAAGAGAGAGCGAAAAGATGAGCAAATGAAATATATGATGAAATAGCAGAGGAGCCGCTACCCTTCGGCTTTCTGGTGTGGTTGGTGGAGGAGATCGATCCTAGAAATGAAAGTGGTGTGGGTTCCAACCACTTACGTTGTTCTTCTTTGTTTCAAATTTTTTGTTAAATATTTTTAAAATTTATATTTACAGTAGCTTAAAAATCTTGAGGCCGATATGACGGAGAAAGTAATTGATTAAGTTGCAAGGGTATGCAAACTTCGGCCAAAGCAAAAATCGTTGATATTGGAAATTGCAATGTTCATATTTTAGCTAAAACTCTAATTTCCTTTCCCTTAGGATCAAAGTACAACCTATATAGCATATAGTTTTCGATTCCTATTTACATTCTATCTGCTCGATATTACACTCCAATTTATGCAATCCATGGCGGACTCTTCATTAACAAGAGTGAAAAAACTACTACCAGGCCGCCCATAATTTATATTTAGCCATATGTATGTATGTATATGGCTGATTTTAATTTAAATTATTATATCCGAATGATCTTGGACATACTGTGTCTCACAGCTTATTCGTCCCATCTCAAATTATAACATTGAAATCGCAATAACATTTATACCAGCGAAATTTAAAAAAATTTTAAATGCAGAAGTTTTTGTTAATGCTTTAACTTAAAGAATTCAACTTCATTTAATATAATATATCTATATGTACATAAAAGTGAAATGTCAAGGGGGGAGTGGAGTGCCAGTCGATCGCATATAGTTGTCAATTCCAATTTAAATTATCTTTATAAATCCGATTCATTTGAATAATTATATTACCAATCAAACTCTTCAATCTATGTATACATTGTGTGGCCAATCCACTGCAATTTGGTGAGATACCCCAAATATACTCTTCCTCTATTATTTATATGGGTGATGAAATATTTTTCGTTATCTGTAAAACTTGTGTGTATGAATGTGTGTGTGTGTGAGTGTATGTAAATATTTCTGAGTACTCAATGGAAATATTATTTGAATGAGATTTAATCATAAATTATTTTAAATAATATTCGTTTTATTAGATTGCCGATTTTCATGCATATAGCTAAAAAATCGTCAAAAAATGTGAGAAGGAATAAACATCTGATCAGTTGTGAAATGATAATATTTCCTATATCCTTTGCAAGGATATTAAAAATGATTAAAGATATTTTGAATTGGAATTTTCTCTTGGAACATTTCCTTAACTTTTCTTATATAATGACATAATCTCGATCTCGTTCTACAAGTGCAATAACTATATTTGAATTCGATTATATTAATTTCTTTTGTAATTGTCTTTTATTTTTGGTTTAGACATTTATGTTAATTTAATAAGAGATTATTCGATAGGTAGAACTAAAGAGAATCCCCCTCAGACCACTTCCACACATTCATTCTAATATATAGACAAATCGGTTATCAAGACAAAAGCTGACCTAGAGCATTCAGCTGATAAATGCCCAAAAGTTGATTAATCTAACATAGAAAGCAACGACCTACATAATTCCATGAAAGGGCAGTGGAAGGGCTTCCATCCATTCCATATTATATATACGATGTACATATATAGTATATAGTATACAGATGCTAAATCAGAATAACTGAATGAAAATATATATGTATATGTACTAGACAGAGAGGGTTTATTCTTAAAATGGGGTATATATTACTCATATTAACTATATGGATTATGAAATAATTTTATTACAATTTCTAAATATATTTTCATTTTCTTTATTTCATTCAATTTAACGTTTCAACACTGACAACAGATGCTCTAACTATTGACTTTTGCATTTGATCTTCTTTGATGTAGATTATATTATTTTGATTCAGGTACATTCCGAGTTTTATATCTGATATAGAAGCAGATGTTGACCATTTTAATCCTCCTAAAACAATAGAAATATTCGAAATACCCAAAATGAGTTGAAGTTGATTGAAACTTGTGTCGAACCCCTCTTATCACCTACGTCCATGTATGCGGCCATTTATACTCTTCTCACTCTCTTCGCTTGATAATGAAGAGAACAAGTGAAGATGCCCCAGAATCAAGATTTGTGATTTTAGTTCCAAATTTTTATTTCTTTAGTTGAATTTTAGCTCTGATTGTGGAAAAATGTTCATCAAGTCGAAACAATTCATAAAATGCCTTAAAGTAAATGTGCAACTAGAAAGTCATAGCTGATATTCAGCAGGCTATATACTAAATACATATATCTACATATATATATATATATCTATATCTGAAGTACAGAGCATTCATTTAAATTAAAGTTCATCAAATAATATTATTTTACTAACCAAGGTGATTTATTTGTGTTTGTTTAATGAAAGTATTAAAGTTCTAATCAAAAGTGATATTTCCAGTCCCCCTCCCGTGTTCTTCCCTCCTCACATGGTTCCAAGTGATAGCGAACCTTTGGGTATTTATTATTTCATTGCGGATTTGCTGGGAATGCTCTTTGTGTTTGAGATGGGAACTGATCCACAGACTAAATTCGAAGATTGCCCCAAAGGTATTCATCCCCTTCCGCATATCAATCACATGGTCAAGTAATTGAATCATAATCAACTCCAGAAGAGGTTATCGGAACATGGATTCTTGAATGACAAGACGAAATGTAAGTTTGAGGATTAATGCAACAATTATCACTCTTTTGATACATTTATATTAAGTAGTATATATACTAGCTCTTTCATTCTGTATATGGGTAATACATTCTACTTTTGTCTTGCTGCCCCAAGTTATCTACTAACTCATCTAAGAATTGATGGAATATCGACAATTAATCATCAGATGAAGGACATGAGAATTTGTTACTATCGGAGAGAAATATAAATCTTTCCGATTTCATCCGAGTAATATAATTTTTATTCCTAAAGGTAAACCTGTTCTCTGGGTATGTGATAAGTTAAGTTTGACTTTCCTTCTTTATCTTCGATTTTTAATAGTTCAATTCCACAGCCAGCCACTCCCATCGCAACATCGAAGGGTCAATCGATCGCCCTGTTGGATGAATCGTGAGTAAAAAATAATATTGAATTGTTCGATTCATATGCATATATGTATATATAGCTATCGAATATGAGCTTCTCTTTTATTGCGTTTAGTTTCGTTTAGCCTTAATTTGATTTCTATTTCGAATTTTAACTTGTAACTTAAGTGTTTAGCCATAATCAGAATTAAAATGACAAATTAAAATATCATTGAACCAAATTGAAGTCATCGGAATATTATATCTGCCGATTGAGTCTGATTAGAGGCAACCGATATCGATTCAAATGGTTACCCTTAAGGGTAAAGAGGGATACAAAAAGGGTTAGATCAGATGATGAACTAATATTATATTGAGAACCGACACTTGTCAAGTATTCTGATCTATCCGGCACTATAGCTTCGTTTGTGATTTATGTTGGTGAAATATTTCATAAATAATCACGTATATGTCCTTTTGTCTGGTTAATATGATTATACCAACTATTGAAATTTGAATTTATGTTCTCTTGGAAGGTATCAAGTTCTTTTCTTAGAAATCGGTTTATCTGATGTGGCATATAGTCAGGTATCTGATTGCCTATAATACCTGTGTGATCCATACTGATTTGATCTTATGATATCGTTATTACTTATTTTGAATGTTAAGGCGATCCCGGATAGAGAATTAAAATAGATAATATAATTTTAATTCTTTCTTTGAACTATCGAAATCGAATCGAAAAGTATGACGACACAAGTACATATATATATAGATATAGATATAGAAATCAATTCCTTATTTAATCAATGGAGTTCTTAACACTTTTAACTTAGTATTGGGATTCTTAAGCGGTAGTGTAGCGGATGATGATTGTCCTAAAACTGAACTGAGACTGAATTGAACTGCTTAAGATTTAGGGATTATTTATAGGATGTTTTCTGATAGTGGCGTGATTTTAGGGAGTTGGTTTAGGTGGCCTGATCGATTCTGATTGGTCACTTTGGAGTCCAAGGCAATTAAGGGAAGGGTGTAATGTGGTCCTCTTGTTTTCGGGTGTTGGGATTTGTTTATGTTATGTTATGGACTCTATGTGTGGGCGTTAGTTTAGTATGATCTTTGTTTCCAAGATTTGGACTTTGTTTATAATAAAGTATGATATTGGTTTTGTATCGGGTGATGGATGTATTACTTCCCCAACCTTAAATAAATAGCCTGTCCTCAGGCGGAAAATGATGTTTGAAGTGTTTGTAAGTTTTCGATAGGAATTTCTTGTGAAGTTATTTTTTGTTCTACTTTAGAGTCAACTGATTTAATTTGTCTTATAATTATGATTGATGATTGTGATTGTGATTGATTTAAACTTATATATAAGGTATATGGTTATACTTATTAATGTAATTATAAACGTTGTAGTTGTTATAATATTAAATATTTTGTTGTAATAATTTGTTTGGTTTGTAAATGTGATGATGAGATGGGTTCTAATCTTGTTACATTATTCGTTATATAAATGTTTTATATGTAGTCTGATAATGTATTTACTATTAATATTTCATTTAGCTGAATAGTAGTATAATCGTATATTTTAATAATATTATTTAATTTTTATAATATTATTTAAATATTCATATTATTTATTATTTTAATAATATTATTTTATTTTGGTTACAGTTTTGTTTTATGCTTGACTTTTGTTAAATTCCAGGGTACAATATTCGGTTCCACATAGTTAATTTGATTTGTTTTAAAAGTTTTCGTGATTTTTTTAGAGTGCTACGCATATAAATGCTGAATCTTTGTCTGCATTAATTTCTTGAGAATTTTTTCCTGATATCGTTTTTTTTTTTTTTTTTTTTTTTTTTTTTTTTTTTTTTAAATTTTTTTTTTTTTTTTAAAATTTTTTTTTATAAATTTTTTTTTTTTAAAAAAAAAAAATTTTTTTTTTTTTTTTTTTGGTTATATTTTTCTGGGGTGGTTTCGAAAGCTAGTTTAGTATTTCTATTCTCTGACTTGGATAAATTACAAATGTTGCATTTGTTAATGAAGTTTTGAATTAATTTTTGGTAATCCGTATAATAAGATTTTTCTTTGAACCAATTAATAGTTTTGGTAATACCTTGAAGAAGTAAAGTTTTGTGATTCTTTAAGATTATTTCTTTAAATTCTGCATAATTGAAAATGTCTTTTAATTTGTATGTGCACATCGAAGTTTTTGTTCTACTATCTGGGCTTATTATTTCAATATATGTAGGTTTGTTGGAATATTAAGGAATCTGCATCATTGTGAAAATATATAGCGTTATTTTTTGAATATTGAATATTCTTTAATAAAATTCTTTCGCGGAAGAGTTAGTCATTTCTCTATAGGATATTTCTATTCTTGTTTTGTGAAAAAAGTGAATGGTATCGACTTTGTCTTCATCACTTTTGATGAATTCTATTTGGTGATTAAAATAATTCAAAGGTTTTTCAGAAATGGTTATTGCATTTTTGTTTGTCTTCTTGAGCACTGTGAATCGTTGCTCTGGAGCTACTTATTACTTATTATCTCCCAAAAAGTTTGTATCAAGTTTTACTCGTGAAAGGACATCAGTCATATGGTTTTCTTATCCTGGCAGGTATTTGATTTTGTAATCATATTCGTTTAATCTGATTTTCCATCGCTGTAGTTTCATATTGGGTTCTTTTATTGTCCAACCAGACAAAGGGTTTATGGTCGCTTAGTATCTCAAAGCGTCTACCGAAAAGATCTGAAATATTTAGTTGCCCATACAATAGCTAATAGTTCCTTTTCTATTGCTGAATAATTAAGTTCATGTTCGTTAAGAGTTCTGATCCTGTGAGAGGACAGCGCCTACAGCTACGTTGCTAGCGTCTGTAGTTAGGTGAAAAGGTTTTTTAAAATCGGGATAAGTGAGTATGGGATCATTAATGATGAGAAGTTTTAATTTCTCGAAGGCTGAAATGTAATTCGGGTCATTTGTATTAATTGTGGATCCTTTTTTTAATCCGAGAGTTAAAGGTTTTGCAATTTTCGCAAAGTTGAGAAGCCTTAAAAACGATTTTATTTCTTTTGGGGTTTTCGGAATCGGCAATTTTGAAATTGCTTCAACTTTAATTTCATACATTTGAGGTATATTAATTTTCCAGTGAGGATTAGCATAAAATATGTTAAATATAGGAGAATATGAGCGAAAATAAATTAAATAAAATGGGATAGGAATGGAAATTTTAAGGGATTATCTCTGGATTTTGGTTTTCTTTATTTGTGAAATTAAATTTAAACTTGTGATTTGATAGAGCTATGAAATCTTCTTTGTAATCAATAACGGCTCGACATGCTTTGAGATAGTTTCTACCTAATAGTATGTCATATGTGGATGAAAATTTATGATATTAGGATCTATTTATTGAGAGTCATGTATCTGTTATGCATTTAAGGGGTGTACCATTAATGGTTAATCGGATATAAGGATTTGATCCTCTTCATCTATTTGACTCTCCTAGGCTGATTGAAGAAAATTTTCGGTCCACTCCATTCTAATCTGACCACTGGCACTCTCTCTTTGCCTCTTATTTGGTTGATTGGGTACTGGGTTTTAATTTTGGGATTGATTTCTAATTTGAGAATTTATCGGATTTTGTTGTCTAGTCTGAAGTGCATATAAATATTTATATGTAATTAATGTATAAAAGACTTCGAGATGCTCTGCAGCAAGAAGAAGCTCATCTCGAAGTTGAATTGGTATAAATTAAAAATTTAATTCTATTGATATTGTGCCCATTATCTTATATAGATCGGAAGCAAATATGTTTCAGATTATTTGGCCAGAATTCAATTTGGTTTTGCTTTTCATAAAACGAGAATATATAATGCGAACTCATTCAGCAATCAATAAATCGAATATGTAAGAGTAATAAATAGGTATTAATTTTTTTTATTAGAATTTGTTCTTCTCTGCATTATCATATGAAATATATATCCGGACAATAAATGTAAAAAATTGCTGATTGGATTAAACGCGATTTGTTTTATTCAAAATTGAACATTTAATAAAAGAAAATTGGAAAATTTTCTAAATTTTAATTCCTTATTTATTTATTTTATTTAATTAAAATTCTTAATATTTTTTATTCAAATAGTAATAAATCATTCAGTCAATTCCAAAATTTAATAGGAATTATTTAACTTAACAAATTTTTATTTCTCTAGTCAGTTGCTATATATATTTATGAACACACTTATTAAGGAACAAAATGACTGCAATTAACTGAAATACTCTTACATACTCTTTCCCTATTTTTTAATAATTTTGGATAATGACGAAACGTTTGTCGTTATGTGTAACACAAACATAAATACATAGAAATATGTATAATATATTTTTCTCCGTTTTGTTTCGGATGGAAGTGAGCATATTAATATATGTATATATGTATGTATGTATATCAGCTGATTGTGCGGGAATAGTTCAAATCACTATAGGCTGAGTTCATTGGCAGATAATCGCACACATTTGTATGTATGTATGTATGTATGTATTTATGTGTGTAGATCTACTGCATCCCACACTTAGTTGTGTGTCACTCAATCCACAATTTATGACTCTCTCGATCATATGAGTGAATACCCAATCGACTCACAAAAACGTCTCGTTCCACTCAAATAATTTAATAAATTACTCAAAGATTTGAAATCTTATAGATATGTATATACATATATGTATGTATTATAGGGAGTGAAACACGTCCGTATTTGTTGCGGTCTCCTCAAAAACTGAGCTCTTTTTCTCTTTTTATTTGATCTTTTCGTTTTGCTTTCAACTGAAGAGCGAGACAACAGTCAGCGCGCTCTTCTAAAATAATAACTTAAGACAAAGGGAGTAAGATATACCTTAAATCTAATAATGCACATGTAGTTGTATCTGGACACACGGACTGTGTATAATTAGGAACTGTCAAATTACACACATGCATGGATGCATGCAGACACATATCACAAACAATAATATTGCTACAGAATGTGTATAAGTTATGACCATTAAAAAGGCAGAGCGTAATTTTTTTTTTTGTCCCAAGGCCAACAAAAATGGTCTACCAACTGGGCATGCGCACCACAACACAGGCACTGATTCAGCTATTCTTGGTTATATAATAAGATATTATAAGTTTAGTTTCTAGTAATACTCAGAGTCGGCCAGTCGGTCGCCAATAAAGACACAAACCATAATTAAATTCTTAAAAGAATAACTTATATACAAAGGTATACTTAAATAACTGAATATAAATATATATGTATATATGTTTCTGGTATTACACACATATAGAAATGTCTATATGTACAATATGTACCAAATTATTTGATTATGTTAGTCGGAATACGATAATATTCTTTATCAAAAGAATTCAAACTGAATTTAATTTGAATACAAAATTGAATAACTTTAATATTGGGAAAAAGTACTAAAGCAACCGATTCTATCTACATATCATCTAGGAGAATACTTGGATATTATTTAGAAGAGCAGAACATATTTATTTACTGTAATTGGAATAGATTTTATATAAAGAAAACTAAATTTTATATTTTTGTATACATTGAGACCAATAAATGTGTTTTATTTTGATTTTACCACTCGATGCAGCGATTAATTTACTAAAATCTCTCATAGTCGATGTCAAAAGAATCTCATCTTAAACTCGGCCGATCCGAATAAATCCAGTAGAACTTGACTAAGTGGCCGATCGGATGCTTTGGATGATGCAGATTGGTGGCAGGGGTTAAGCTGTAGCAGAATACACAAGAAATAAATGAATCAGCATTTGAATCAGTCGAGTTGAAAGAAAACCGAATGAGGAGGAGGCGTTTCATAGAAGATGAGAAGAATGATGAGGAAAGACGTTTATTGGTTGTGGATGGCACACATGTATGTATGTTTGCATGTGTGCATGTGTGTATGTGTGTATTTATTGTGTTTGCCTGTAGCATGTCAATTTACTTCCTCGTGGATTAAGTAAAGAAAACGAAAATCGCAACTTATCTCAGAGAATTCTGTTTGAAAATTGTTGGGAGTTCCCTTATATTCAATTGCAATTCTATTCAACTGTAAACTGGTCAGATATCCCATCAAGTTTTGTAAATAAGGGTAAAAGTGAAATGTCCACTTTCAGATAATCCTTTAAGATTCTTCTAACTTCACATTAAATGTTTATAAATGGATATCCGATATTCTAACACCAATACAATTTGGATAAGCAACTATTTTAAAGTACAAATTTTTTTAAATAATAAATTTCTAATATATTCTTAATTTACTATCAAGTTAATTAATCTGACTCAATTAACTAAAGCGAAAATCAGAACAATAAGAAGAGAATTAAGTAGCAAATACTTGAATATGACCAGAGGGAAGTATTTACGTCAATTTAAATTTTTCCTTACTACTGTAGTTGTATTTGTGTCACTAAATAGCAAGAATCGGTAGAATTAAAACGACATATAAATGTTTTATCTGCAAAGTTTTTCTGCAAAGAACAAAGCAGTCGTACTGCTTGCTGTTCTGCGCGTTGAGTTGGGTCAAGCACTGCGCCATTCAATTTAGTTTTATTTTACTTATCTGTAATTCGGTCATTAATGCAATTTGGGCTTAATAATTCGTAATTAACAACTGATCAAGATTAAACCGAAATCTTATCTCTTCTATGTGTGCTTATCCAAACAATTTAATGCTAAATTCTCTGAAAAAACTTTCGTAATCATCTGAGACTAGAGTGAATGTAATTTGCCCTCGTAGCACTGATGCTGCTTAACGTTCTTATATTCATATCTATTAAATGAACGTGCATGATGATGAGAAAAAGGAAAAAATTACCAGACTAACACAATCACTTCCAAACAGAGCAATATATCGGACAGGACAGAAAAAAGAAAAGAAGAAAATAGAATAGTTTGGTACCCTCAATAGATTATCATCTCAGATGGAAATCAGAAGTGTCGCCCATTCCACAATGGTCACTGCGATTTGCCTTAATCCAGCGTATCATTTATTGCCCGAGAATATTTACATGTCCCAACTGGCCACCATGAAATCAATTTTGAACAGATTATTCAGTCATATACATATATACATAGTTTTATTCGATATTAATAACTAAAATTAATAGAGACTTCATAATTACTTTTTCTCAACTTCATTTCGGTGGAGGGAAAAAAATATGACAACAAATTTATACAATTTATAAGAAAAATGTAAAAATCTGACTTAAAGTCTATTAATATAATTTTTTCGTATATATAGCATATGCAAAT
>JAECWJ010000185.1:0-56651 GCA_018150375.1 Drosophila sturtevanti | reverse complement strand
ATAACTATTTCATTTTCATTTGCAATTCTTGTCATTTTTGGAAAAAAATACTCTCTGAGAACTTGTTTCACATTTTCTTGAGCTGCCATATGAGCTCTGTTGTGTTTTGTGGTGACTATTTCCACCTGTTCGTCTTTGTTAATTATGAACGAGTATCTTGCAGTGCTTAAACGGTGTAGATGGGAATTCGCTAATTAGTTGGTGCTGAATTTTTGCTGAAGTATGCAAATCGTACTTTATCCCGTTTACAACATTGGGATTGATTTTTTCCCTTAGGACCGGTAACAAATCAGCATAGTTATCGAATTCTACGACATGCCGAGTTTTTTCCCCAAATAGAATAAAATTACGACAAGACGGAGCATCCGCTTGTTCAATGATTATCTGGTTTCTGTAGCAGTTAACCGGTTTGTCTAAACCCTGTATGGTGTAAGTCAGTGATATTTCGCTGTGGACCGTGCTATCACCGTCCTCTGCTATGTTTGAAATTGTATCATTTTCCAATGCATTAATATGTTGGCGCGAAAGCGCATCAGCCACATAGTTTTCCTTATAGAAAACATTGGCTCCATGTTCGTCAATGAATGATTTCCATCGTTTGATTTTGGAGTTTGAATTTCTGTCCGAGACAGCGAATGTAAGTGGTTGGTGGTGTGTGTAAATATTTAGGCACCGGACCCCATAGAGATAATTCCTCAAGTTTTTTAATGCCCAAACGATTGCAAGTAGTTCTCTCTCATTTGTGGCATAGTTCAGTTCAGGTCCTCTAAAGGTCCTTGAAATCATCGTAATGGGCCTGCCTTCTTGTGATAAGACAGCCCCTATGCCGGACCCTGAAGCGTCAGTCGTAAGGTCGAAGGGCTTATGGAAATTTGGGTAGCGTAGCAAAACATCTTCAGATGCTAATATTGATTTTATTTTTTCGAATGCTTTTAATTGAAGATCATTGAATGTGTTAGGAAGTTTCCTAGACTGGCTCGTGTTACCTTTACCATTGTCACCTTTTAGAATGTCTGTCAACGGTTTTGCAATAGAGGCGAAATCTTTAACAAAACATCTGTAGTAACTGGCTAATCCAAGGAAAGAGCGGAGACCAAACAGGGTCTCTGGAGTTTTGTAATTCATAATTGTTTTCACCTTATCCGGTGATGAAGAGATTCCGTTTCTTGAAACAGTAAACCCAAGGTATTCTACGCTACTTTTGAAGAAATGTGACTTTTTCTCAGAGACTTTCATATTTGCATCGTTTAGACGCTGGAGAACCCAATCTATGTGCGTTAGGTGCTCTTCTTTTGTTTCAGAAAAAGTTATTATGTCATCCACATTAACGTGGCAGAATTTCCCGATTTGTTCTCTTAGAACATCGTCAATTGCCCTTTGAAATATACTGGACGCGTTTTTTAAGCCGAAGGGTAGCCGGAAAAATTCGTATTTACCGTTGTTTTGTTTTCTCTCGATCCCGTTCCGAAAGGGTTATCTGATGGAACCCAGACTTCAGATCCAATGTCGTAAAATATTTTGATTTTCCCATATTGGCTAAAATCATTGTAACATTTGGAATGGGATATGTATCGCTAAATTTGATTGCATTCAGTTTCCTGAAGTCAATTACCAATCGCTTTTTTTTCTTTCCTTCTTCATCAACTCCTTTCTTATCAACAACCCAAATTGGGTTGTTATAGGGTGATGAAGAAGGTCTAATAATGTTGTCCTACAGAAGTTGTTTAACTTCAGAGCTTACGAAATCCGCTGCACCCATCGGATATTGGTATAGTGTCGTGAAGACTGGTGCGTTGCTTGTCGTACGAATCGTAGCAACAATATTTGTATTATAGGGTAGGGATTCTTTTGGATCAGGAAATGCGTTAGCTCGTTTGCCGATAATAGTTTTGAATTCTTCCCTTACAACCAGAGGCACGTCGGCGTCGTTGATTTTTAAAAAATTGACATTTTTGCATTCAAGGAATTGAAGTTGTTTAATACTATTTTTAATTTCAATCTGCCGTTTGGCTAAATTGATAACTGCGCCCGCTTGCTTTAACAAGTCCAGGCCGATAATACCCTCGAAAAGTGTTAAACAGGGTAATACAAAAAAATCTGAAGTTACATTAAAAATTCGAATCTTACATTTCCTATCAACTACGCTAAATCCATGGATGGATTCTACTGTGAAAGGAGAGTGTGCTGGCAAAATTTTCAGTTCTAGACCGGGTATTATATAATTTTTTGAAGCTCCTGTGTCTATCAGCAAACGAATTGTTTTCCCTGCGCACGTTTTCTCTATGAACGGGAGCAGGGATTGTCCTCTAAAAAATTCACATTGTCACAGTCAAGCATGTCATCGTTACAATTTTCTGATTCGACTTCAGATTCTTGATAGTATTGATTGTTCTTTTCTAGCTTTGTTGAATCATTTTGGCTTAAATGATTCACCTTTTGATGTTTCTGATTTGAATTACGAGTGTTACCACTGTTTGCTCGTTTGTTTGTAAAATTTTGCTGTTGATAGGCATTTTGCTGATAATTTCGATTTGCACCTTGTTGCTGGCCATATGCCGTTGGTTGTCTAAATTTTGAAGAGGTTGGATCAACATCCATTGGTTCGCTAGATTCCTGGTTGGTTCTTGGTTGGGAACCCCCTTTTCCGGAATCCTGATTCCTAGTGTAGTAAGGATTTTTTCCTATGTTTCTATTTCCCTGATTATATGTTTTCTTGCCTTTCACTTGTGGTCTCTGTTCGTTTTTAGCCACTTTTTCCTCTAGGCTTTTTGCATAGCTACTTGCAAATATGTAACGTTCTTGGGTATGTTCTACCTCCTGATCCAAACAAAGCGTCCCTGTACACTTTCCTAGAGCCTGATATGAAAATGGATAACGCGTTTGCTCTATATTTATCATTCATACATTTTGCCAACGATGCCTCATGGGTCATGGTGGTCTTATTTGTGAGTAAGGCCAGTTTTTTCTCAACTTCCTCATAATATTCTTCCAGGGACAAGTTTCCCTGAGTAAGCAAGGCCATTTCGCATTCGAGCAGATATATAGGTCTTTTGTCCGCGTATGTAAAATCTAATCTGTCAATAATTGCATTAAAATTCAGTACAGTATTGAACGACGCCAATACATTGCCTGCTGACCCTTTTTCTTGTTCCTTATGATCGCTACCGCGATCATCCCCTTTCCGCCATTCCACATATGTCTCCTGTTTACCCTCAAAATCTGGCAGGGACTTCACGACATCTAAAGACTCTTCACATTTAATACCTGGTACAATTACTACATCCCTGTGTGCTTCTACCACGGGCACGGGCGCCTGCACCCTCATATTCCGAACTTCATCTGTGAGACTTGATATTTTATTTTCTAATTCTGTTAAAATTCGCTGTAACTGTTGTGGATCCATTTTTTGGTTGTTTTTTCTTGAATTAAATTAGTGAATAGATCAATAGCTTTGGAATACGGGCCTGAACTGGTTGGCCTTAACTTTCTGAATGATTGACACAATAAATCTATATCAGGGTCACTCATAGACACAGGGGTTTTTTTCACTTTTTTTTTAAATTTTATAAATTTGGGAAAGGAACTAAAATTTTCACTCTTGCAATTTTTCTTTACTTTCAATCTCACTTGCTTTAGATTCTCAAAAATATTTATTTTTTATCAATAACAAATGGTTCCCAAAAATATTTATTTTTTTAACAATAACAAATGGGCACTCTACTTACATAATTTATTTTTTTGAATTCTTTAAAATTAGTAGTCGTTTCTCCGCCGGCCTTCTGGTCTTCTTTTTTTCAGTTTGGTTGGGTTTTCTTCTCCGCTGCCGTCACCAGCCCGATGACGTGTTTCTTATTTGTTTTGTTTCAGTCTCCGCTGCCGTCACCAGCCCGATGACGTGACTAATTTTATTTGTATTTTTGAAAAAAAATTCTTTCTTTTCTCCTTTTTTTTAATGTTGATTTTGTTTTTATATTTGTTAAAAACTTTTTTTTTTAATATTCCTTTTTAGCACTTTGTAGACTTGGCTAATTTTGGTTTGTATTTTTGGAAAGAAATTTTCTTCATTCTCGTTGTTTTTGTAGTTGACTGTTGTTGAGTTGTAGTTGATTTATTTTTTCAAATTTTTCTTTTTTAGTTTTTGTTCATAGCACTTTGTAGATTTAACTAATTTTGGTTTGTATTTTTGGAAAGAAATTTCCTTCTTTTTTCCTTGTTTTTGATGTTGGTTTTATTTGTAGAAAAACTTTTACAAATTTTTCTTTTTTTTTTTTTTTTTTTACCCGTGTTGGGCGCCAATTAAGATATTCAAATGAATTTAATCAATTTATTATGAACCATAAGTTGTGTGGTCGGAGTACTGGTTAAGTCTAAAACTTAAGCTAAAGACAAATTATATTTCTGCCTAGCCTGGAGTGTTTACATAATTGCAAAAGTGCCGATCTTGCGGCATGTGCAAGACCCCATATTACTATTTCCGTTGCTTAGCCAAAGTTATGCAGAGCATAACGTGGGAAGCGCTGATTCAGCGGATGATTGGCTGTTTATGTTAACTTACATATTTTAACGGAAATAATAATTTTTTTTTTTTTTTTTCTTTACAAAGCAGGATTTACTTGATGATGCACTTCTGCAACCGTGGTCAGTCTTTCATTTGTCAAAGAAAAGCACTGCTATCCTATGCAGCTGTTGAAGTCGCTGAAGCAAACCCAGTCGAAAACAAATATACTATGGATTTAAAAAAAAAACTTGAAAAAAAGAAACGGATTGATATTAGGTTCTGCATGTTTGTGAGCCACAAAATTGTGGCCCCATTGTTGGGCGCCAGTTTATTTAGTAAGAGAAATTATAATAATAATTATAACTGTAACGTGTTACCGATGACCAATTTTCCTAGGCTTGGTGGAATAAATGGTAGAAGGGCGCACGCTCTATTAGCTTCTGCCTCGTCGGCTAGTTGGTGTGGTGGTCTTGCCCTCTACCATGTTGGCCTACTCGCTCTTTCGCAAGGGACAGACATATATCGGATTGATGAGAACATGCAGAACTGAATCAATAAAGGATATAGTGACACAAAGCCGATGGTCAAGACCTCTGATATTGCTGAGGTTTTACATCGCCCACCCTACCTTGGCTATTACGGACCAAATAAAAAGAAAAGTTGGCAATAGCCCCTTTGCAAAGCATTCTACATGGGCATGGTTTTCGGAAGTCCAATAAGAGGGATTTAATTAAACATTATAAATTGAACATTTATTATAAAAGGAATATACCTGACGAACATTACTACTAAGATTAGCCTAAACTGCATTTATTTTAAAATTAAATTTCTTTATTTACTACTGTTGAAAATAATTATTCCCTCTTAATTTTTTTCACTTAACCAGATGTATACTTTTCTTTAATTTCTCCGCATTTATGGAATAAAAATATCCTAAAGAAAAAACTAACTTAAAAGATATTGGAAGCATTCCTTTTTATATTTAATGCAAAAATTTTAAAGTAAGGAAAATTCTAATAATGTTATAAACGAAAAAAATAAATATAAAGAAAAATTTTCTAATTACGTGACATAATTCCGAAATCGTAAGGCAGGGTATTCTCGGTTTACCGTATTGTTGGTTCTTGATGGAACCTCGCGCGATTGAATACCGTGACTTTTTCCCACTCTTCTCCTTTCTCTTTCTCTTCTTTTCTTTTTTGATGAACAATATTTTTTTTTACTCAAACTGCGTTTGAGATTATAAAGGCCATTGGAGTTGAGGGTAATTTTTTTTAAACTTTTTCTTGAACTTTCTTATTTCATTTTTCTTCCATGTGGAATTATTTTGCGGGAGTTTATTTTGTAAGGTAAAAAAATAATCAAAATTATCACTGACCCCTTTATCGCCAATTCCCTCGATGAAAGCGCTTCCATGTTGAGGTTCGGTTGCATAATTTCTTAAATTTTTTTTTATTTGTCTGCGAAAACTACAAAAAAAACACCCACACTTTTGGAGCCGAGGCACACAAACAAAGAAAAAAAGGAGAGATTTAAAAAAAGTAGGTCATGCCGAGGTAATTCGTTTCTTACTTATTCTTTTTTTTTTTTTAAATTATTCCGCTCTTTTTTTTTCTTACCGAACTCGAAAATACCCTCTCTTATTCTTTTCTTAGAAACTAAAAAAAAAATTTGTTACCGCTAAAAGAAATTTCGTTGCTTTTACTTGCTAAGCCGACATGTTTTTTTTTTTTTTTTTTTTTTTTTTTTTGTTGACCTTAAGAAATTTTACACCAGTTTCTAAATTTCTCGATCGAACAAACGCTACCGCCTCACTAAACTACTCAGTTTAGTTCAGCCACTCATGTTGAGCTCTTTTTTTCTTCTGGTCGTATGAGTGAATTACGGCATTCTCTCCGCCTCTGCACGTCCCTTGTCCATACACTTTTTCACTCAATTCTCCTCTCTTTTTCTTTTGCCTCTTGAGGGAATTCGAATGCCAAAAATTACAAATTACACTTAGACCCTCTTGAGGGTCTATCGCCAAAATTAGATATATTCATTGAATATCGGCAATTTTTTTCTCCCAAATTTCTTCTAAAGCTTCGGACTGGCTATCTTTCCACCACCTCCTCGCCGGCAACTGTGGCTAAAACCACAATACAGTTTGGAACTTTATTTTTTTTTTGTTCCTTAATTTTTAACTCTTTTCCAAATTTTTTCTTTTGGGTTGTACCCTTAATAACTTTCTGCGGGGTTGTCACTGGATACTTTCCTTAACTGGACACTTGGAAACCGTCTTTCTGAAGCTGCCGGCGCTAAAGTTTCTGACGCTGTAGGTAACCTAACAACTAATAATCTAAATAAAAAGCCCATTTTTTTATCTTCGAGAGAGTGGCTTTGACCCTTTCTCTTTGCATTTCCCCAATTTGCTCCTGTTGCTAACTGCCTTTGAAAATGTTGCTAGTCAGGCTAGCAACCAGTCTGCCTGAAAGTAGGCAACTTTTCCTAATGTTACAACTGCCAGCGCTAGTTTGCAAGCTGGAAACCAGTATTTCCCATTGGGTTTAAGGACGTTCTGCGGGACTTCTATGTCGATGATTTAATCATTGGATGTTCATCTGTATCGGAGGTACAGAAAATTATCAAACAGTTTCTCTGCTGTCGAAGATCAATTCCAGCCTCGCAAATGGTGCTCAAGATTGTTTGATATTTTCTTACTCACTTACTCACAAAGATATTCTTGCAGCAACTTTGGAGAGAAAAGCTCAATTGGGATGATCAAATCTTCAATTGGCGTATCGAAATAGGTATCACCATTTTCACACAGATAGATACTCTGCAAAAATTCTTTCACAGATCTTGATTTATCCTGATCTCACCCAGCTTAACAAGATAGCCAGAACGGGTGACAGCGAGTCACATACTACCAGTAGATTTTCTTGAAGCGTTTTCACAACAAGCATCTGACCTCGTTGCAGCAAAGAGCGAAGTGGCGGACTCCGAAGTCAAACGCAATAGACCGTGTCTATTGCGGCTCTAAATTACAAAAGTAAAACGGTGCAGTGCACAATAAAATTTAAAACGGTTATAACTGAACTTATATTCGACCCCAATACAACATCAGATGATGTTTTAGTCCATATCCGAGCACGTAGTAAAAGAGTATACGGCAAAAAAAGAAAAATTGGCCTCCGATTCGACTGCGTTCTGCATCCATCTCATCTACTAACAAATCTAAAGCTTTTCCTTCATCTTCATCTTCCGGCACGTCTGCATCTGCTAGCATGCCAAAAAACTAATTTCGTGCCTCAGTCTGTCCTATCAGAATGTTAGAGGGCTAAGATCTAAGCTGTCTAAACTCTATGAAGACAGCGTATCCTTTAATTTTCAGATTCTTGTCTTTACTGAGACGTGGCTGAAGCCATATATTGTTGATGCACAAGGAGAGATCAGACAATCCGCAACTAAGTCAGTCATCTTTCACTCATGAAATCATCAGTGTTAAGATGTTGTTCAACTCTTTTTGCACCTATCTTACCTGTTCGCATATCCCACCTGTGGGATTCACTTATAGTTCTTGGAGATTTTAATCTCCCAGATTTTTTATGGGTCCTTGATGCATCGTCCATGATACTGCCCTTGTCACATTGCTTCGTTGATGGTTTTTTTTGGCTTATCCATAATTCACATGAGAAATCACTTGATCTCATATTTGTAATGGATTCCTCCAACAGTGTTGTTTTCAGGATTGACCCACTTGTTCTTTCAAAAGACAAATTTCATCCTACATTAAATGTAGCTATCGACCTTTCATTTCAGGAGCCGATTTTTTGTGCTAATTCGGTCTCAAAGATTCGCTGTTTTCGTAAGGCTGACTTTGTCAGACTTAATAATCTCATTCTTAATAATTGTTTGTATAATTGCACACAGATTGACACCGCCATTCAATACTTTTTTAATGTGCTTGACTCGGAATTCAAACTTTGTATTCCTCTCGTGAAATCAGTTCGGTCTAACAGACTACCCTGGTTCACTCGGGAGTGAAGTGTTTTTAACTTACGACACATCAAATCAAGATATTAAAAGAAATATAAAAAAGCAGGTCGCCCATCTGATTTTTATCTGTATTCTATTGCACGTTCTAACTTCATGGTTCTTAACTCCAAATGCTATAAGGATTATCTTCAGCGGTGTAAACTTCAGTTTTCGCATCAATATTAATCGTAGGACATCCATAATCCCATTCTGTTTAAGTTTTGAAAATAAGATAGTTGACACTGATCAGTCCATTGCCGATATGTTTGCTGATTTTTTCAAAACATCCTATTCCCCATCCGAATATAGTGGGAACCTTTCGTATCCTTATCAGTTAAACAGGTCTAAAGGTATTACTAATCCTTTCTTTGATGAAAGTACGCTTCTTAGCATACTTAAGTTAATTAAGCCTGCTTACTTAACGGGGCCTGACGGGATTCCTGGGTGTGTACTAAGATTTTGTGCTAATGCTTTTTACTCTGCCTTTACGTAATGAAAATTCGAATCAGAATTCAGATGAGTTAGTTCGCCAATTTTGGGAAATTGAAAGCTGCTCTGATCAAACAAAGAAATTAACAGATGAAGAGCCCAATAGCAAAGCTCACTTTGTGGACAACGATTTTCGGCTCGATTCCGGAGCTTATTCCGCTCGGCTTCCTTTTAAGCTTAGCCCAGATTTGATGTCAAATTTATACGACCAAGCTCTGCAAAGGTTTTTATTATTACAGCGCAAATTAGATAGTAGACCTTAACTCAAAAGCCAGTATTCAGATTTGATAAAGGAATATCTTGATTTAGGCCAAATGTCTCTTGGTCAATCGTACCAAAGGAAAGTTCACTGTGTACCAAAGGAAAGTGTTCGATGATTCTGCTGCGACGAGTTCAGGATATTCGCTAAACGATGTCCTGATCGCAGGTCCTACTATTCAAACAAAGCTGTTTACCACTCTTCTTAGTTTTCACACGTTTCCTATAGCTCTTATTGGCGATATTTGTAAAATGTATCGTTGCGTAAAAGTTGCTTGTTCTGACAGCTACCTACAATGCATACCTTGGGAGAGACTCTCCAAAGAAGCAGCTGCGAGTTTGCAAGCTGGACTCGATGACGTTACAAAACATCAGTTAGCATTCAATTAGAAACCAGTATTTCTAATTGGGTTTAAGGACGTTCTGTGGGACTTTTATGTCGACGATTTAATCATTGGATGTTCATCTGTATCGGAGGTACAGAAAATTAGCATTGTCACAACGAGCATCTGACCTCGTTGCAGCAAAGAGCGAAGTGGCGGACTCCGAAGTCAAGCGTTCTGTGTACATAAATTTGCCGCCACTTGAGATAGCGTACCTCAAGTAGCTGATTTTAAAACCGACAACGGTCAATCGAGAATAACTAGAGCCAACGGGCGGAGTATGTTCGAGCCAGCAACAACAAAGAATTGGTTTATCTACTTATGCTTAAGATCCATTTAAACTTGCATTATTTCATAAGAGAGCCGTGTTCACACACCAGCACCTGGTACTTACTCTTGCGCTTTTCTTTATGTTTCCGTTCTTTACTTTGGCACGAGCGACTTGTTTGTACTGACTTCTAGTGCGGGCAGATCGCCGATGCAGCTCTCTGATGCATTAGAAAAGCTGAGTTAGTTGTTTTCATGAAACAATCGCAATAGACCGTGTCTATTGCGGCTCTAAATTACAAAAATAAAACGGTGCAGTGCACAATAAAATTTAAAACGGTTATAACTGAACTTATATTCGAGGCTCGACCCCAATACAAAATCAGATGATGTTTTAGTCCATATCCGGGCACGTAGTAAAAGAGTATACGGCAAAAAAAGAAAAATTGGCCTCCGATTCGACTGCCTTCTGCATCCATCTCATCTACTAACAAATCTAAAGCTTTTCCTTCATCTTCATCTTCCGGCACGTCTGCATCTGCTAGCATGCCAAAAAACTAATTTCGTGCCTCAGTCTGTCCTATCAGAATGTTAGAGGGCTAAGATCTAAGCTGTCTAAATTCTATGAAGACAGCGTATCCTTTAATTTTCAGATTCTTGTCTTTACTGAGACGTGGCTGAAGCCATATATTGTTGATGCTTCAGTTCTTTGCACAAATTATTCAATTTATAGGAGAGATCAGACAATCCGCAACTAAGTCAGTCATCTTTCGCTCATGAAATCATCAGTGTTAAGATGTTGTTCAACTCTTTTTGCACCTATCTTACCTGTTCGCATATCCCACCTGTGGGATTCACTTATAGTTCTTGGAGATTTTAATCTCCCAGATTTTTTATGGGTCCTTGATGCATCGTCCATGATACTGCCCTTGTCACATTGCTTCGTTGATGGTTTTTTTTGGCTTATCCATAATTCACATGAGAAATCACTTGATCTCATATTTGTAATGGATTCCTCCAACAGTGTTGTTTTCAGGATTGACCCACTTGTTCTTTCAAAAGACAAATTTCATCCTACATTAAATGTAGCTATCGACCTTTCATTTCAGGAGCCGATTTTTTGTGCTAATTCGGTCTCAAAGATTCGCTGTTTTCGTAAGGCTGACTTTGTCAGACTTTTTTATGGGTCCTTGATGCATCGTCCATGATACTGCCCTTGTCACATTGCTTCGTTGATGGTTTTTTTTGGCTTATCCATAATTCACATGAGAAATCACTTGATCTTATATTTGTAATGGATTCCTCCAACAGTGTTGTTTTCAGGATTGACCCACTTGTTCTTTCAAAAGACAAATTTCATCCTACATTAAATGTAGCTATCGACCTTTCATTTCAGGAGCCGATTTTTTGTGCTAATTCGGTCTCAACGATTCGCTGTTTTCGTAAGGCTGACTTTGTCAGACTTTTTTATGGGTCCTTGATGCATCGTCCATGATACTGCCCTTGTTACATTGCTTCGTTGATGGTTTTCTTTGGCTTATCCATAATTCACATGAGAAATCAATTGATCTCAAATTTGTAAATGATTCCTCCAACAGTGTTGTTTCCAGGATTGACCCTTGTTGACTTGTACTTTTTTTTATTTGCCACTCCTCCCGGCCAACCGACCGAGGGGCGCAAGCCGCATAACGTACGGCACGAGTCGCGGGGAACACAAACAAACAGACAAGTAAAAGAAATCTACAGCTACTTACGAGCTAGATAGGAAAGAATAGACGCTTTTAGCCTGGGAAGAGAGATCCCTGAACTAATCAGTCGGTAAAGACGATTGTAATCAGAACAGAGGACTCGACAGGGTTCATTCAAAGAAAAGTTAGTAGTACAGCGTTTAAGGAATAAGGGAAGATAGTTTCTAGTAGGCCTGAAAGGTACAGAGAATTCTACTTGGGTCAATAGATCAGGCGAGTCTACATCACCATTTAGGAGCTCGTGCATAAAAATACGCCAAGCATTATTCTACGGTTAGTAAGGGAGGGGAGGTTAATCAAAAGAAGCCTACTCGAGTACGAGGGAAGCTTGACATTGTGATCCCAGTTCAGACCACGAAGAGCAAATAGTAAAAACTGCTTTTGATCCGTATTCCAAAATGGGGCGGACCAAAGAGGTAAAGAGAATTTTTGTAGTAAGGATCGTCAAATTCTTTTGACCATCTCTTTATAAATCCGAGAACACCCATTGCTTTGCCAACAATTGTGGAAACATGGGAGTTGAAAGTCACTTTATGGTCCATGAGTACAACCAAATCGTTCATTACATTTAGACGTTCTAATGGAGAATTATTTATGAAATAGGTTATAAGTTAAGGACAGAACTTTCTGTGTTCTGTTTGTTAGGTACTCACAAATCCAATTCAGTAAAGATGTTCGAAATCCAATTTCGTTGAGCTTAAAATGTAATAACTTATGGTTAACAGAGTCAAAAGCTTTACTGAAGTCGGTATATATGACATCAGTTTGCTTGGCTTCTTCAAATCCTTTGATCGTTAATGATGAGAATTCTAAAAGGTTAGTGGTCGTAGATCTACGTTTCACAAAACCGTGCTGTGTGGGTGAAAGTATAGATGTACAGAAATGTTGCAATTGAGAAGCTATTATTTTCTCAAAAGCTTTTGGAATCGCGGACAATTTGGAAATACCCCTATAATTTGACACAATGGACTAATTACCATTTTTGTGGAGAGGAATAATAAAAGATTCCTTCTACATAATTGGGAAAGAGAATGTTTAAACAGACAAGGAGAATAACTTATGAATCGCGTTGCATAAAGCATCAGCACAAAATCCAATACAAATATGAGATCAAGTGATTTCTCATGTGAATTACGCACAGGATTTATCTGGCTTAGGGATAAGCCAAAAAGACCATCAACGAAGCAATGTGACAAGGAGGGCAGCATCATGGACGATGCATCAGGGACCCATGAAATATCTGGAAGATTAAAATCGCCAAGAACGATAAGCGAATCTCTATCGTACATCACTGCGGAGACAGCTTGAATAACGTGCAAGTGTTTATTGTAAATTTCCAAGTCGGGCAATGGTGGAATATACGAACAAGTAACATAGGTATAAAATGATTTAAACAACATCATAACACTGATTCGATTTCATGAGTGAAAGATGACTGCATTAGTTCAGAAGGACTAATCGACAGCAATTAACACACCACCACCAGTGCGGATTGTCCGATCTCTCCTATAAATTGAATAATTTGTGCAAAGAACTGAAGCATCAGGAATTTCTGGCTTCAGCCACGTCTCAGTAAAGGCGAGAACATGAAAATTAAACGAAACGCTGTCTAACTAAAGTTTAGACAGCTTAGATTTTAGCCCTCTAACATTCTGATAGGCCAGAGTGAGGGGTGAAATTAGTTTTTTGGCATGCCAGCCGATGCAGCCATGACGGAAGATACAGATGAAGATGCTTTAGGTTTCTTAGTCACTAAGGTGGATGCAGAAGGCAGTCGAATCGGTGACCGATTTTTCTTTTTTACCGTATACTCTTTTACTACAAGATGTTCCGGACAAAAATCACTTCTACAGAGTCGTTCAAAATGATTTGGCGGAACACTTATCTTAAAGAACGAAATGTCCCGGGTGTATGAAAATTTAAAGTTTTCCATTACTAAATTTGAGGCAGGAATTTGTGCTCGGATATGGGCCAAAACATCAACTGATTTCGTATTAGGGTCAAGCCACAAAACAATTATTTGTTTTTTAGGTGGGATACCGACGAGAGAACTTGACAAACTGACTGTGGTAACAGCCGCAGCATTTTGTACTGAGGCAGCCGTGGCAGCCAATGCTTTACAAGCACCTCTCGTCAGTGTTTGGTTGGGAATATCCCTAGCAGAGGATATTCCCCCGGACGTCTCGGAAACTACTGATATCTTGTTAGCAAGTGGAACACCTATACCAGGGGAAATGGCAATGGGAACCTCACTAACAGATGGTGTCGGACACTTAAAAGACGTCAGTTGCTGTACATTCGGCGTAGTTGGACAACTGAGAGCGATCGAGATGGCGATAAGAGATGCTGGAGGACCCGGGGATAAGTTCCTAGAGATGGTCTTCTTCTGTTTCGGGAATTCGTTTAGCATTTTGAAACTACTAAACTGAGTTTCCAACAATGAAAACTCATCCCGAAGCTTGTTAAGATCAGCCGAAACGGTTTTAAATCCTTCACGTGTCGGCCTCATGAAAACGTGCATCTCCATTTCGGCATCACGGCAAACCTCGCAGCTCCATTTCAGGCCTCCACCAATGCCAAGACTGTCCTTTACCTTGACAGTGTAACCGGCACACTTAAAGTGCATTACATTGTCACACAGCCAACAAAGCAAAAAATCATCCTGGCATTTCTGGGGATGTGGGCACTGTTTGTATGAGCAGACCGACATTTCTTTATTAATTTTTATTACTGTAAATATTATTAATGAAATAAAAGAATTAAAGAGAATTTATTTTAAATTTTATTAAAAGGCGTATACAAACCCAAAGTTAACACAAGGGTTAAGCTACTGCAGTTTGCACTCAAAAAGAAAAATAAGAGTTAGTATACTTAAGAGCGCAACACTAACTGATATGCCGAACGCAAGATTAAACGACGCGAGATTAAACGACTCGAGAATAACGCGCGCTATCACTGGCAATAGTTAAGAAAGTGAGAAAAGAAAAAAAAACGAAAATAGAGAGCCAAATTATCAATGCAGCCACAAACAACACAACACAAAAATAGGCGAGAGAGCGCGAGTGCATGCAAAGCAAAGCGGAGACAAAAATCAAAGAATATCCATAAACAACAAAACTTTTTCGGTTTTGTTGTTAGTTTAAAAGCAAATAGTAAAATATTTATTTATTTATCTTAGAGTTAGGACTAATTAAAATTAGTCGAAACTAAATTCTAATGAGAGCGCTGGCTGCTTGGGCCTTCGGCTTGACTTGTGTGTATTTACATATTTACATAATTTACATATTTACAATTTTACATTTACAAATTTATATTTATGGCTGTATTATCTAAATTTAAATTTAAACCTATAGGATGTGGTAGTAGTTTGTTTTTTTGAGGTAGTTTATTATCATGGGGAGGTTTGTTGGAGTAGGATTTGCAAGGATTGTTATGGGACATAGTTTTTCGAAGATTTCTTCCCTAATGTGGGAGGTTGCAGGGCAGTTTTTTAGTATGTGTTCTATGTTTTGGTCGGATGTTGAGTTGCAGTTTGGACAGGGTGTTATGTCGTTCGGGTTGATATAGTGTTGTTGAGTGAATCTTGTGTGTCCTAATCTAAGTCTTAGAATTTTTATTTGGTCCATCCGTGTTATGTCTTGTTGCTTAGTGTTTTTGAGATAGTGTCCTGTGTGTATTCGATTGCTGTTTAACTGTTGGTACCATGTGTTGCAGCGATTTATGTTGTTTTTAAGTTTTTGGAATAGGTTATTTTTAAGGAATTTGTTTATATCGGTACAGTTAAAGTTGGGATTGTAGTGGAGGGGGGAATTTATGGTGGATTTGGCGGTGGTCGGTAAGTTCGTTGCCTTTTATTCCACAGTGGCTGGGGATCCAGAGGATTTTTATTTTGGTGTTGGTTTTTGTTAGGATTGATCTTATTAGTGTGGGGTAGAAATTGTTGTTGTTGATGTTGCTTATAGATTTGATAGCTGATAAGGAGTCGGAGCATATTATGAAATTACCTTTCTTGCTTCTTGTTGGCTTAATTGCTTCGAGAATGGCTATCGTTTTTGCGGAGAGGATGGAGGAGTAGTGTGGTAGGATGCCTGTTTTTAGGATTGCAGTGTCGGTAGTTATGGCGAATGTGGCAGTTTTATGTTGCAGGGAGCCGTCTGTGAATATATATTTGTGTTGCGTGTGTTTGTCTTTATGTTCTAGGAACATTTTTTGGTATATTTCTGGTGATGTGTTGGGCTTACTAAAGTTGTGTAGGGAGATGTTGATGGTGGAAGGTGGAAATAGCCATGGGGGTGTGGTTGTTTGTTTGTTGGGTGGTGGAAGGTAGGGGATGTTGAGTTCTTTGCAATATGATATGATCTTTTTTAATGTGGATTTTAGTTTCTCATTGTTTTGGTGTTTTATTTGATTGGTAAAATTGTAGATTGGAGACTTAGCGCTGTGGAGGATTGTTTTGGATGCTTTGGCTGTCATTAGGTCCCTTTTTTGCTCTATTGTAGGTAGGTTGGCTTCGAATAGTAGGTTGGGGATGGGTGTTGAGGAAAGGGCGCCAAGGGCTATACGTATTCCTGCATTATATGTTGTTTTTAATTTGTTTAGCGTAGATCTAGGTGCGTGCCCATAAATGAATATGGCGTAATCTATTTTGCCTATGAGTGTTGCTTTTGTTATGTTGACGAGTGTGTGGGTGTTGCAATTAAACTTTAGGCTTGCTAAACATTTTATTATATTCAGTTTGTTGTTAAGGGATGGTTGGATGTGTTTTATGTGTGAGTCCCATCTGTATTTATTATTTATTGTTAGTCCTAGTATTTTGAGTTGGGTTACTTGGGGGATTGCAATATTGTTGGAGGATAGGGTACAATTGCAGTTTTGTTTCCTGCAAATGTGTAGGTGTTGGCATTTGTTAAGGGATAATGATGCTCCCGAGTATGAGCATCATTCTTGGATTTGTGTAAAAAGGGAGTCTAGGTTGAAGATTTGGTTTTTTTCTCTATTGAGTGGGGCTATAAGGAAATAATCATCTGCATAGGCACTAAAATGGATTTCTTTATGTAGGCTGATTATATTTGCAAGATTGTTGTAGGCGATTAGGAAAAGGATAACTGATATTGGTGAACCCTGGGGGATGCCATTGAGGAGTGGGGAGGGGGGACTGATTGTATTATTGATTTTTATTTTAATTTTTCTGTTGGACATAAAGTTTTTTACGAAGTTAATAATTTTGGGGCCCAATTTCCAATCTATTAGCTGGTCGATTATAGAGTGCACTCCGACTCTGTCAAAAGCCTTTGAGAAGTCAAGGGCAATGACAGCACAGTGCTTTTTCTTCAGCAGCGATTTGGTTATCAGAAAGTCTGCTGTGAGCAGACCATCTGATACCGACTTGCCACGTTTGAATCCGGACTGATTAGGGTGGATTAGGTTGTTTTTGGTGACAAACCACCAAGGGCGTTTGGCTATGATTTTTTCGAGGGTCTTTGATAGGCAGCAGTTTAAGGAGATTGGTCTATAGTTGGTTATTGATGTTTTGTTGGAGGTGGGCTTGAGAATGGGGATAATTAGACTGGTTTTAAATGACTGTGGGATGAAGTTTGTAAATATATTGTTGAAGAGGTGGGTAATTCTTGTTTTGACTGTGTTGGAGGTGTTTTTTATCATAGGGTATGATATTCTATTGAGGCCAGGTGTGGTTCCTTTAAGGGAGTGTAGTGCGGAGAGGAGTTCAATTTGGGTAATGTCGGATTCTATTGTTTGGGCTGAGGGGTGGGGTATATAGTTTAATGGTTTGTCTGAGTGCTTGTTTGCAATAAAGATTTGGTTGAAGTTGCTATCTTTAGATTGTTCTGACCAATGCACACTGGGCCGAATTGCCAAATAAGTGGCATAAAGTCGAAAATTTTGTGGAAGCAAATAAGAATTATAATTATGTATATTCAAACTAGAGTCCCTAAATAGGAAAAAATCGATGATCGCTTTTACCAAACATGCAACCCTGTCATTCTGATAAAGCTTCAAAGTCAGGTGATTAGTCAGCTGACAAAAAAAACCAAATTGGCGGGAAATTTTTATTCACTTTGAGCGCCTTGGCAAATTTACACAAAAAAAAAAATAAGATACTGTAAAAAATGGATTTTGGAGTCCAAGGTTTGTAGAATGGATAAAACAAAACAATTTGGTGTTCAAATTTATTATATTTTATATATGTGTACTGTTTTGAATTGTCCAAAAAGATAGAAAACTAAACATATGTGTTCGTCTTCTGTGGAGTAAAAACTAACCTTCTGCGTGTTTCTGCGATATGTAATGTATGTAAAAACAAAGTAGAGAGTGTTTGCGGCTTTGGCGGTATTTTGAACTTGTAGATCACATTGAGTTCTGTCATACAACGCTGTTGGACGTATGAATGTGGAAAACAATTAAAATATTAATTTTTCTAAAATTGTTAGTAACTAAGACCTGTCTTTAAGTAAGAATTTAATCATAATAAATATTATATTACTATCACTAAAACATAAAAAATATTAAAATTTTTGTACTTTATATATAGTTCTCACACTTTCCTTTGTGATCACGTATACGCATTGTTGCCTTATATGGGCTATTGGGGTAGGCGTGGTCAAATGAACTTCAAATTTTGTTTCAATATTAAGAGTGCTATTCTTATCAAATATACCAAGTTTCAGCTCGATATCTGCGTTATTCGACTTTATGCCACTTATTTGGCAATTCGGCCCAGTGTGCAATGTTGGGTAAATAGTTGGGCTATGGAAGATGTGTCAGTTATGGGTAGGTTGTTGGTTGGGTTTTTTATGCAGTGGATGTGTTTGATTGGGTTGAGTCCGCAAAAACGTCGGATATTGGCCCAGATTTTGTGGGAGGGGGTGTTCTGCTCTATTGTGGAGGTGAATTCGGTTGTAGCTTTGGTTTTAGATATTTTAAATTCCCTTCGAAAGAGAGCGTTGGCTTTTTTATAGTTAACTAGGTTGTCAGTGTTGTTATTACGTTTGAAAGATTTCCATGTGTTTTGTTTTTTGGCTCTGAGTTCGGTGAGAGATTTATTCCACCATGGTGTATTTTTGTTTAAACGGTTGGGTGAGGATTGTGGGATGTAATGGAGTGCAGTTTGGGTTATGATTCTGCGAATGTTTGCAGTTTCTTTGTTTATGTTTAGGCTGATTGGAATTTTTTCACCTATAGTGTGTGTTGATTGGATGAATGTTGGCCAGTTGGCTTCTTTTATTTTAAAAATGGGACGAAAAAAATTTTTTGCTTTTGATTGCGGGAATAGGGAGATAAGGATTGGAAAGTGGTCGCTTCCGTGAAGGTCGTCGATAATTTCCCAATTGGTGAATGGGGTAAGCTGGGGAGAACATAGTGACAGGTCGGTATGTGTGATTGTGTTGTATGTTGAGAAGTGTGTTGGGGAGCCGTCGTTAAGGATGTGTAGGTTTGGGTTTTGTAGGAACTTGTGAAGGGTTTTTCCTCTTTTGTTTGGATGTGGTGATCCCCAGCTGTTATGCCAGCTGTTGAAGTCACCTACGATAATCTGATTGGTGTTGTTGGTTGGGTTGAGGTTGTCGTTTAAAGATTTAAGGGAGAAAGTTTTATTAGGGGAGATATAAATTGAGGTAATTTGGATTTTTAATTTAGATTCTATTTCTACACTAAGAGATTCAAAATGATCGGGTTGGTTTATTTGGGTGTTTTGGATGGATTTATGGACTAATATGGCTGTGCTGCCAAACCTGTTGGAAGCTCTATTGGTTAGGATTTGGTAGTTGATTGGGATGGGTATGGGTATGTGTGTGTTATAATAGTGTGTTTCCTGAAGGCATATTATTTGTGGTGAGTATTTTTTTTCAATGGTTAGGAGTTCGTTATAGTTATTAGTGTACCCTTTTATGTTCCATTGTATTATTTTTAGCATATTTTTAGGGCTTAGTTTAATGGAGTTGGTTGTTAATATAGGTTCACTTTAGCTGTTGTTGGTCGGTAAGTTTTTGGTTGGGGGTTTGATTATTGTTTTTGTTTTTGTGGGTTTGAAACTGGTAGAAAGGGGATTGGTTTTAGGGTCTTTTGCAAAAATTCTTAATTTTAGATCGTTAGTTTGTTGTGATGAATATGTTGTATTTGATGTATTACCGTCGGTTTCCATGTCCTCTGGTGTAGTTTGGTTATTATCATGGGTTTGTTGTAGTGTTGGTGACTCTGTTACTTTTGTTGGATTGGTTGGTAGGTTGTGTCCGGTGGTTGATGCGGGGGTGAGTTGTTTTTGCGGGCTGCTTTGTGAGTGTGTGTTACGGTTCCTGGGTAGTGTATTGATTGGAGTATGGATATTGGTTGTGTACGGAGTGGAACGTCTGAGTATGTTGGCATATGTGCTTCCCAATTGTTGGCTGTGTCTTGTAGAGTATATGTTAAGTGCTGTTTTGTGGTCTACCTTTTCGGTGATTTTTATTGCCGTTAATTCCTGTTGTTTGCGGAATGTGGGGCATTGTCGGTCAAGGGGGGAGTGTTGATGATCTACTTCTGGGTTATTTAAGCAGTTAAGGCATTTTTTGTTGTTTGTGCAATTTTCGATTCCGTCTGTATGGTTTGGTTCTGAGCAGTTTTTGCAGGATTCTCGGCTTTTGCAAACAGGTGTAGGGTGTCCGAAGCGAAGACACTTTTTGCATCTAAGTGGAAGAGGGATGTATGGCCGGATGCGCACTGTTTCGTATCCGATTTTGATGGCTTCTGGAAGTTTGAGCGTGGCGAATGTTAGGGTAATAAGTCCGGTTTTGGTTAGTGTGACGTTGTTGTTTCCATTGTTATTTGTTTGTTGAATTGTATTTGGTTGTTTTTTTAATATTTTTTTAACCTCTGTTACATTTTGTGGTTTTAGTTCTTGTAAGATATCGTTTTCATCTATGCCACGTAGTTCGTTGCAGTAGATAACTCCTTTTGTGAAGTTTAATGTATTGTGTTCTGATGCAGAAATATTGATATCTGTCATTTTTGTTAGTTTTAATAGTTTTAATGCTTGTAGCCTGTTTTTTGTTTTTATTAGAAGTGATCCGTCCCTTGTTTTTTTGCAAGATTCGACTTCGCCTCCGCAAGTGTAGTCAATTGTTTTTTTAATTATAAACGGTGACACTTTTTCAAATGTGCCGTTATCATTTCGTTTTAGTGTTATGTATTTTGGTTCGCCCAATTGTTTGTTATTGTATTGTTGGTTGAATATGCCTCTGTCAGGTGGTTCTTGCATTGTTGGTGATGTTGGGCTTAAGCCCGGTCTAACGGTTTGCAGTGAGTGTTTTGTTTTTGTTTTTTGTTTTGCTTTGTGCGTGAACTTTGTTTGTTTGTTTGTCGAGTTTGGATTTTGTTGTTGTTTGTTTTAGTTGCTTAGTTGCGAGGTTTGGTTTGCTGTGACACGTCTTATATCTGTGGAAGTTGAGTTGTGACTGAAATAGTAAAATAACTTTGATTTATGCTTCGCAACAAACAAAAAGCGAGAATTTTATTCAGTTCACAATGTGGTGCACAAGAATATTTATATTTTTAAGTAAAATGATTTGAAAAATAGACCGAAATGAGTTAAAGTGAGAGCGCCAAAAAAAACACGATCAGCTAGGTTGAACGACGAACGTCAATTCTTTCAAAAGACAAATTTCATCCTACATTAAATGTAGCTATTGACCTTTCATTTCAGGAGCCGATTTTTTGTGCTAATTCGGTCTCAAGAATTCGCTGTTTTCGTAAGGCTGACTTTGTCAGACTTAATAATCTCGTTCTTAATAATTGTTTGTATAATTGCACACAGATTGACACCGCCATTCAATACTTTTATAATGTGCTTGACTCGGAATTCAAACTCTGTATTCCTCTCGTGAAATCAGTTCGGTCTAACAGACCACCCTGGATCACTCGGGAGTGAAGTGTTTTTAACTTACGAAACATCAAATCAAGATATTATAAGAAATATAAAAAAGCAGGTCGCCCATCTGATTTTTATCTGTATTCTATTGCACGTTCTAACTTCATGGTTCTTAACTCCAAATGCTATAAGGATTATCTTCAGCGGTGTAAACTTCAGTTTTCGCATCAATATTAATCGTAAGACATCCATGTTTAAGTTTTGAAAATAAGATAGTTGACACTGATCAGAAACAAACTATTCCCCATCCGAATATAGTGGGAACCTTTCGTATCCTTTTCAGTTAAACAGGTCTAAAAGTGCGCTTCTTAGCATACTTAAGTTAATTAAGCCTGCTTACTTACCGGGGCCTGACGGGATTCCTGGGTGTGTACTAAGATTTTGTGCTAATGCTTTTTACTCTGCCTTTACGTAATGAAAATTCGAATCAGAATTCAGATGAGTTAGTTCGCCAATTTTGGGAAATTGAAAGCTGCTCTGATCAAACAAAGAAATTAACAGATGAAGAGCCCAATAGCAAAGCTCACTTTGTGGACAACGTTTTTCGGCTCGATTCCGGAGCTTATTCCGCTCGGCTTCCTTTTAAGCTTAGCCCAGATTTGATGTCAAATTTATACGACCAAGCTCTGCAAAGGTTTTTATTATTACAGCGCAAATTAGATAGTAGACCTTAACTCAAAAGCCAGTATTCAGATTTGATAAAGGAATATCTTGATTTAGGCCAAATGTCTCTTGGTCAATCGTACCAAAGGAAAGTTCACTGTGTACCAAAGGAAAGTGTTCGATGATTCTGCTGCGACGAGTTCAGGATATTCGCTAAACGATGTCCTGATCGCAGGTCCTACTATTCAAACAAAGCTGTTTACCACTCTTCTTAGTTTTCACACGTTTCCTATAGCGCTTATTGGCGATATTTGTAAAATGTATCGTTGCGTAAAAGTTGCTTGTTCTGACAGCTACCTACAATGCATACCTTGGGAGAGACTCTCCAAAGAAGCAGCTGCGAGTTTGCAAGCTGGACTCGATGACGTTACAAAACATCAGTTAGCATTCGATGAGAAACCAGTATTTCCCATTGGGTTTAAGGACGTTCTGCGGGACTTCTATGTCGACGATTTAATCATTGGATGTTCATCTGTATTGGAGGTACAGAAAAATATCAAACAGTTTTTCTGCTGTCGAAGATCAATCCCAGCCTCGCAAATGGTGCTCAAGATTGTTTGATATTTTCTTACTCACTTACTCACAAAGATATTCTTGCAGCAACTTTGGAGAGGAAAGCTCAATTGGGATGATCAAATCTTCAGTTGGCGTATCAAAATAGGTATCACCATTTTCACACAGATAGATACTCTACAAATATTCTTTCACAGATCTTGATTTATTACCCCTGGCCATTTTTTGAACTGTGTTCCATTTCGTACGTTCATCGAACCTGATCTCACCCAGCTTAACAAGGTAGGCCGAATGGATGACAGCGAGTCAAATACTACCAGTAGATTTTCTGCAAGCGTTGTCACATCTGACCTTGTTGCAGCAAAGAGCGAAGTGCCGGACTCCGAAGTCAAACGTTCTGTGTACGAAAATTTCCCGCCACTTAAGAAAGCGTTAGTTGTTTGCATGAAACAATCACAAGCCCGTATCTATTGCGGCTCTAAATTACTAAAGTGAATGAAAGCGGTGCCGTGCACAATAAAATTTAAAACGGTTATAATTGAACTTGTGTTAACTTATTTACAATTTGTCAAAGGCATCGAAGAAGCTTGTTGTCTCAACAATGTATTTATAAGTATGTATGTATGTCGTTTAAATAGTGTACTTTCCAATGCAAATATGTAGGCTTCCAATTCGCATAACTTTATTGATGAAATAAGAGTGATATCTACGGTTAATTCAAGAAAATCTTCTGTGGCAAGTGAAAAAATCGTCTCTTCCCTTCTTTCAATTCTCGACTCCCAATATGACGCGCAATGATACAAAGGAGTATTGGAAAAGGCTTTCCCTTACTGGAAAGTCTATTTGGCTGTTTGTCGTTAACCTACAGAACAATGCCCCAATGTATACAGCTCATTTAATCAGTTTAATCATTTTACTTAAAATATAAATATTTTTGTGCACCACATTACAAACTGCTTTAAATTCTCGTTTTTTGTTTGTCGCTAAGCATAAAATCGAAGCTATTTTACTTTTTGCTTTTAAACTAAGAACAAAACCGAAAGAGTTTTGTTGTTGTTTATAAATATTCTTTGATTTTTGTCTTTGCTTTGTTTCGCATACACTCGCGCTCTCCCGCTTACTTTTGTCTTGCGTTGTATGTGTGCTGCCTTATCTTCTTGTTCTCTAATTTTGTTTTTTTTTTCTTACGTATTGCCAGTGATAGCGCCCGTTATTCTCGCGTCGTTGAATCTCGCGTTCTTAGTTAGTATTGCGCGAGTTACGACTCGGGAGATAAGAGGACTTGAATCCAATATCCTTCGGTGAAATAGAGCCGTGCCAAATGATTTTGATATTTTTTGTATATGTGTAATTCTTTGTGATTTTTTTATATGTGTAATTCTTTGTGAGTAAATTTAATTAATCAACGACCAATCCGTTTAATGTTCAAAATTGAAGTGAAGTTCTTTTATTCTATCGTATTTAGTTGAAGCTTCTACTGTTTATAAAAAATGCTTACGCCTGTAATTAAATTCTCGCCCACGCAGGGCCTTGTGTATTAAAATGTAAAAAGGTGCTGATGTTGCAAATTCGACTGAATTCGTTTTCCAGACTGGTCGGTTGCGAAACTTAGAGTTTGTTGCTCAATAGTTTCCACTTAGTAAGGGAAATGAGCGACGGGGTTTCGAAGGGGGTAAGGTGTATGCTGTGATAACTCCTCCCCCCTCAAACTGGAGCGACGGCCATAACGGTGGAATGGTCGGAGTGACGGCAGGTGGCGGTATGTTTGGTTGTGCGTAATAGGTGATTCTTTTCTTCTGCAGTTTCCAACAAATAAGGGTGAACATAAGTAGGCATCCGAAAATTGTATATAGGGTAATCATATGGTGCTTTACTTCTTCTTTGTTCTCTAAGAATTTAGTTGTGGTATGGATCGCGTCTAGGTGGATTTTTTCCAGGCTCAGTACTCTAATTGTTTTATTTTCGATCACTCTCTGAATCGGGGGAAGTAGGATATCCAGGTGTTCGGTGTTGTTATAGTCCGTATTATCATACTTGATATTGTTCATATATATCGAACAGCTTGAATATTTAATTATCTGGGATCCAGAAATAACAGTTGAGTTTCCGCATGTGGATTCCAGTAGGAGATTTAGTGTATTGAAGGCAAATATTACTCCTTTTTCGGGCTCAAAGATATTGGTGAAGTTGCCCGTTTGTAGCAGGTCACATGTCGTTGTGTTGCCCTTGATGATATTTTTTAGGCAATCGTTGTTGTTTGGAAATTCGTTGTTAGAGAGTTGTTCGCAGTAGGACCTATCATCTATCTTAATACATTCATTTCTTATATATAGTATGGTGTCGCTATTTTGTGCAATGAAATTAGGTGCTATAATAAACTTCGTGTTATTTATAGGTAGTGGTATTATTCTCTCAAGGTAATATTGGTTTTCTTCGAAAATGGGAATTTTTAAGTTAAATATTATTTTGCTCTTGTGGCAGAGTGTTCTTAATCTTAATAAACTATATATGTGTTCTTCTAGGTCTAAGTCTATTTTTTGTTTGTGTTCAAGATTAATTTTGGAATTATATTTATTTTTGCAAAAATTAAGCTTTCTGATATACTTTTTATGTGCTCCGATAACACATCAATATCGTATTATAGTGTACTTTATTAATGTATTGTAAGGTACACATTTTTTGTCTTCCGCTTCAAAATTCTCCGCAATACCGTTTTGCGACATACTCAAGAAGTCATTAATCAATGATTGTTCTTTGTTAATATGATCCGTTATGTTTTTGAACCGGATCAGTACTTCGTTATTAAAATTTATTTGGTCATTTACTTCTGATGAAAAGGACTCAGTTTTCTTTTTTATCTGTCTTAGCTGTTCGTAAATTTGTTTTGAATCTTCGTCATCCATGTTTCCCGTAATGTCTTTTATTACACTGCCTAATCCGTTTACAAGTCCCCGTTTCTTTCTGTCGTGTGGGAGGAGGGTCATTACTTTCCTCTGGAGTTCTTCTAATTTCTCACCTAACAGTCCCAAGGATAGTTTAAACATTTCATTTGCCTTTAGTTGCCTAAATGTTAATTTTATTTTATCAGTGCAGTTCTTATACTCTCCCACATCTATTATATGGTTTATTGTTTTAAAAGATTTCAGTATTCTTGCATTGCCTAGGTTAATTCTAGCAATAGGTGATGTTCCGTCCAGGGGTTTGATGGATATAGTTTGTGCCGTTGCCCGTAGGCTTCTGTAATATAAGCCGAGAGATGGGGTTAGAAAAAGTTGGTACAAGGGTTGTGGGTTTTACTTTGTTTTTGTTTTTAATCTAAGCTTGGCTTTGTGTATTTTTTGATTTTTTCTTGTGACTATTGTTATGCCTTTGTCCCTCAACACTTGTTGTTTCGAAAATCGGGGTGTTATTTTATTCCTCCTGTTCTCTTTCCTAAAGATAACCTCATCTGGCGGTAGTGTTTGTGGTGGATTCCGTTCTCTATTTAACCTCTCTATTCTATCTTCCTTCGTTTTCTGAAGTTGTTCTCTAACCTCCGTATAAAGATTTGTACGAAATGTGTTTAATTCATTTAGGAAATCGTGTTTGTTATTGGGGGTCATTGTTTGGTTGAATATATGAGTTCTACCGCTAAAAAGCTCAAATGGTGTATATTTTGTACTTGAGTGGATAGCATTATTGTAAGTAATTAGTGTTTCTGATAGGATCTCTTCGTGATCAAGGGTTAAACTTTTTTCTTTTCTTTTGTGTAGTATAATCCTAAATGCTTCCGTTAATGTTGAATGCACTCTTTCTATAGGGGAGTTACTTGTCGATTGTTGGAAGGATGTGCAATGTGTAACTATGTTGTATTGTTCACAGAAGTCTTTGAACATAGGGCTTGAAAATTCTGCTCCCTGGTCGTACACAATTTTCTTAGGGATACCGGGTAGGCTCATAAAATTTTTTAGGGATTTTAAAACATTAATGCAGTTGCTGTTTGATAGGACATATGCGGATGTGAATTTTGAAAATTTATCAATTAGTGTTAGGTGAACTTTGGCATTAATTGTATATACGTCTATATGGATTATGTCCATAGGTTGATTTGGTGTTTCCGAAATTTCGAAATTTATTTTCGGGGGGTGTCTGTCGTATTTAAGTGTTTTGCACGTCTCACAATTTTGAATTATCTGACCTATCCTGCCTTTCATTTGTGGAAAGTAGACTTGTCTTTTTAAATGCAAGAGTGTTTCATCTGTGCCTCGATGGTTGTTATCTATGTGGTATTTGGTTATTGTTTCCTCCTGATTTTTGGGGTCGGGGATATCGGTTACTAAGGTTACGCATCTTATTAGTTTGTATGTTGGTAAGTATGCGAAGTGTCTAGAATATGCTTCCTGTATTGTTTGGAATATGTCGTTTGGTTTGATTGCACACACTTTATTAGGTTTTATTACTTTTTTTAGAATGTCTGTTACGGTTTGTTGGTCGAAGGTTGGTTCTGTAATGACGCACCTTAATTTGTTTTTAAAGGGTACTGACGTTTCGATATGGGATGTTGTTCCCGTTTGGAGGACTATTTGTAAAGCAAATTCGTTCACCGTTTTGTCTGAAATAGGAATAGTTGTGTTGTTACTTATTGTTTGTAGAGTCGGGGTGTCATTTACGTTAATGTTAGCATTTGGGCTTGTATCGACTCTGCTGAGAGCGTCGGCGATTACGTTTTGTGAGCCTTTTTTATAGAAAATATCGTAATCGTACTCCAACAGCTGGAGTCTCCATCGGACTATTTTTGAATTTGGTTCTTTAAAACTCATTAACCATGTTAGTGGTTTGTGGTCAGTAACTATCGTAAACTTCCTGCCAAACAAGTATGGTCTAAAGGTTTTTATCGCCCATATAATGGCTAGCATTTCCTTCTCTGAGGTTCCGTAGTTAATTTCGGTATCCGAAAGTGTTCTGCTGGCAATAGATACTGGTTTGTTTGTGCCTAAAGTTCCTTGTGATAGGACTGCCCCGGTAGTACCCTAGTAGTCCAAGAAAAGATTTGATATCTCTCCTATTTTTGGGGCAAGGGAAGTCTTTGATAGCTTGTATTTTGTTTGGGCTTGGCTTAACGTCCTCCTGGGTGACCAGATGTCTCGAGAAGTCAATCTCTTTCCTTAAGAAGTTTGATTTTGACAATGGGATTTTAAAGTTTGCTTCTTGCAATCTTTTGAATATACTTTTAATGTCTATTAGATGTTTCTGCAAGGATGGTGAAAATATTATTATATCGTCCAAATATACCAGACAGATGTTGCCAATGAGGTCACGTGATATATTATCCATGACCCTCTGGAATGTGCCGGGGGAGTTTTTAAGTCCGAAAGGCATTCGGATGAATTCATAGTGTCCGTTCTCTATGGAAAATGCGGTTTTTTCAATATCCGCTTCGTTCATTTGGATTTTGTGAAATCCACTGGCCAAGTCTAATGTGGAAAAGTACTTTGTTTTGCCAATTTGGTCAAGTACATCATTTATGTTCGGGATAGGGTAGCGGTCAGATACTGTTTTGTCGTTTAGTTTCCTATAGTCTATGACTAACCTTCACTTTTTATCCTCTGAAGGATCAGATTTTTTTGGTACAACCCAGACCGGAGCACTCCATGGGGAATAGCTTGGTCTAATGATGTTTTGTTCTAGCATTTTGTTTATCTGATCTCTTACTTCCTTTTTGTGTATAAATGGGTATCTATATGACCTAACAAATATGGGGTCACTATTGTTAGTATTTATTGTGTGTTTTACTTCGTTGAAACTACCCTGTTGTAGCTCTACTGGTAGTTCGAGAAGGCATCTGGTGTATGCAGCTACTGTATAGACTGTTGTTGTCGCGTTCCTCTGTGTTAAAATCGCTATTGTCATGTTGGGAGTTCCCAACTGTAACTCTCCTAGATCTATTTGTGCTTTTATTTTGGATAAGATATCTATTCCAATGAGGCTATCGAAGCTAGAGTGGAATTTAAAAAGTAGAAATTGTATTATCCCTTGTTCTTTAAATTCCTTAACGAATGGGAGTGTGACTTTTTGTAGTATTGAATGGCTGTTAAGTACTGTAACTATTGTTACAGGTATCTCTAAATTTTCTTTTTGATTAAGAGGAACGATGTGAGGGTCAATAAGGGAGTGGGTTGCTCCTGTGTCTAACAGAAATTTGAGTTTTGTATTTTCTTGGGATGTTAAAAATACAGACGGAAGGGTTGACCCGTGACGGATATTATTTAGGTATCCGATTGGTTGGTTGAGGCGTTTGGGCGAAAATTTTGAGTTTCGTCAATATTGAAGAGTTGGTGTGAAGTAGAGACACCATTTGAATTATTATTCCTGGGGTTATTAAATTTAAAAGGGTTTTGGTTTCCTGCACGAGTTTGGGTATTCCGCTGATTGTAATTTCTTGGTTGTGGATATTCATTTCTGTAGGGGGTATTACGGCTGTTGGGCCGTGCCTGATTCCCTCTGAATTGTGAATTATTGGGGGTTTGGTAGTAAAAAGACTGTTCTTTGCGACAGCGTTCACATGCCTCTTCTATCGAGACGGGATCTTTTGATCTTATTAACGTCCTAAGAGGCTCCCTAAGGTTGATCAAGAATGTGTTCAGGCAAATGTCATTATATAGCTGTTTCTTTGCTTCAACTGCACTGGGCGACTGACCGTTATTGGTCAGGAGGGATAGTAATTCTCCACGGAGTTTTACTAATCCAGAGTACAGTTTCCCTAGTGGTAAGTTTTGGGATGGGGACTGGATTTCGTTGAGTAGAATAACCTCGCTTTTCTTACTAGCATATAATCTATTTAGATTTGCCTTGATTTCATCCCAGTTTAGTTTTGTCCCTGCTAAGTTGAGGGCCTCGTTAGCTTTTCCTGTAATTTTGTTTCTTATTACTCTAAGTAATAACAGTCCGAAGGGGGTTTGGTCGGCACCCCTAACTAACATGATTATTTCCACCACACTAGTAATGAAATTGTCTAGTGTCCCTGCTACACCCTCGAACGTAGGTAGCTCTTTTACGAAAGCCAACATGTCCGCTGTACTAAGCCCTCCTTCTACACTTAGGTTACAAGTTGTCGGGGTAGGGGGCGGTCCGCTAATCGTCGGCGTTAAAGACCCTGAGGCGTTACCTGAGTCCATTATACGGTTTGCTTGAGGAGGGGAGATTTCTCCAATAATGTCTGTAAGGCTAGAACTTCTGAGTCCTAATCGAGACCTAGTTTTTGCTACTAATTTCTTTGACATTTAAAGTAGAAGAATCGGTTTGTCAATAACTTCTTGAATTTCGTTTCTATTTCTTTCTATTTGATTTTTTCAAAAGAATTTTTATAAAATTTGTGTGTGTGTATATAATTATATAAATATAAATGTTGTAAAAATTGTGCCACGAGATGTTAGTTTTTGACCTTGATTATCCCTTTTTAATTTTTCCGAAGACTTCTTATTTTTGTGTTCTGTAATATTGTTTTAATTAGTGAATTGCTTTATGTTTCTGAATTGTTTATATTTAAAACAGTCTTGGAAAAAGAAATATTTTGTTAAAGAGTAAAAATTTGTATTTTCTTTTATAAAAGTAAAAATTTTGTGAATATCTTTTTCCTAGGATTTTATTATATATATTTCTTAAGCAATTTGCACTCTTTTTTTGTTTGTTATATTTTCTTCTTGTTTTTCTTTGTTTGTATAAATGTATAAACGTATAAGCTCGTGGCACAGTGGTCAGCGATTGATTCTGTGCCACCTAAAAAATTTTGTTATTATCGTGTTCTTCTCTTTTTTCCTTTTTTTTTTTAATATATATATATATATATATATATATACATTTATTGCACAGTTATCAGCAATTGATTCTGTACACTGTTGCACGTACATATTTTGTATAAGTGGTGTGAATATCATCGATTGATTTCACCCACTAAACGGTTATTATTTTTATTTTTTTTTCTATTTTTTCGACATTTATGACACAGTGATCAGCGATTGATTCTGCGCATGTATACTAATACATACATGCATATGTGTATGCATGTATGCATTTTTATATATATTCTCTTTTTGCATATATTTATTTATTATTATTTTTTTTTTATACTCTTATGACACAGTGATCAGCTATTGATTCTGCGCATGTATGTATTAGTATGCATGTGTGTATTTATACATATGTGTGTGTGATGTTTTTTTTTTTTTTATATGTATATACATTTGTGACACAGTGATCTGCGATTGATTCTGCGCACGTATATATTAGTGTGTGTTTATATGCATGTATGCATTAATTTGGTTTCACTTATTATTTTACTTAGTTTGCACATTTATACATTTCATTTGATTTTCTTTGTCATATACTGCTTTTGTGGATATAATTTTTCTCTTTTTCCTTTTTTTTCACTTTCCTTTTCCATTTTAACACTGTTCTTCCTACTTAGAGTAATATTAATATGTAAAGGTGAATCTTCATCCTTGTCTAGTACCAGCTGCGCCAGTTACCGCTGGGAGTCGGGGCGGTGTATGTTACAGTTGGGGCCCTCCGATATATCCTTGTATGTATGTATTTTGTATTTTTTATATATTGGTTTATAAATGCCTTTTTAAATAAAGAAATACGTCTTTCTCCTTCTGTTTCAAAATCAAGAGTGAGTCTTACTTTATTTTAAAATCTAATTTTTGATTCCCTGTTGGGTTATGGATTACAAAAAGTGCTTATGTCTATAGTTTATTCGGTGCCGCTGAACTTGGATGCCTGAGCGGAAAAAATGCTGATGCTGCAATCGGCCGGATGTTTCGCAGACCGGTCGATTGCAGAATTCCTTAGAATGTTCAGCGTGTGGTGTGTGCTATGGCGAGGTAACTAACACAATGTACGAGGCGGTTTTGCCGGGGGTGTGGGGTGTGGGGTATGGGGTGGTAACTCGTACGTTAACAAAGACACAAACCCTCTAACTGTATATTTTCCTTCACATTTTTTAAAACTTTCTCTATTAATTGCCTGATTAGGTAACACAACTCGAAATAAACACATGCTTGGCACAACTAAATGTATTCCCCCATACCAGTTTGGTTGTTAAGAAAAGCATGAAACAATAGAAAAGTCAGTTTTATGTTTAGTTTTATATTTAAAACCCAGAATTATTGTAGCTAGATATTATGCAAAATAGAACAATCTTTGAGATATAATTGTTGCGGTGCGAGTAAAGTACTCTCCACGCCGAAATAGTTTTAAGTAGATTCGCCCCTGTCCATTCTTGAAAAAGTCCCGTTTTAAGTAAGAATTGCTATCCCTGGCACTTCTTGCTTAACTACAACCGCTGCCACGTCAATGAATTAGAAACAATTTGGCAAGCGAGGAGAGCGGCCGTGAGAACAGAAAACAGAAATGTAAGATTTGAATTTAAGAAAGTGAATTGTAACTAATGAAATTAATGAAGATTTCAGCATTCGCAATACGAATGCAATACGAAGTCAATAGAATAAGCCACATTGCAATAAGTATTCGCTCGGATTATATGTTTATCTGGATCAATAATGTATAATACTTGTTGTCTTTTTGGTTTTCTGAATTCGAATGATTCCATCATTTATTATTTTCCAATCTTTTAGCCTAAATACATAATGTTTATATAAAGAATTCTGCCGAAGAGAACGTCTGCTGAGTGGGAGTATGTAGCATGCAATATATACATATGTAAATGTATATATGTATATGCGAAGACATATACTTGAAAAGTGCTTACATTGCAAATCGCACGCTGCAGGCCAGTCATATAAGAGACTGATCGTATAACGGTACTTATGTATGGATATGTTATGTAAACACAGCGACAGGGTGTCACTATGTTTTTGAGCGCAATACTTTAACCATTTAGTTGAACATATGACAACATTAGATATTGTATACACTACAATACGATGGGCATATGATCATATCTTATACAGCATACTATACCTCCCTCTTTTAAAAAAATAGCGTATTAGTATGAAGTTACTTAATTATTACTTATTATTGAAAAAAACTTCCTTTTTTTTTACCCTGTACAAGTGGTACAAGAGTATATTAAAGTCGCTGAAAAAAAATGTAACGAGCAAGAGGAAAATTTTCCGACCCTATATAGTATATATATATTCTTGATCAGCATCAACAGCCGAGTCGATATGACCATGTCCGTCTGTCCGTCCGTCCCACAGTGGACGGTCTCTACCAATCTGGCACACAATAAGTCCAAAAATAAATTTTGGAATTCGTTTAATATTTTTTTGAATTTCGATAATAAACATCCCAATGATATTTATACAGCTTTTTATATATTTTTGTTATCAATATTCACGGAATTTTGAGACTGCAAACTTGCGATATTTTTCTGCCCATACCAAGAAATATTTTCGCGCTTTTTTGATCAAGTTTTGTTTGGCTGTGCAAAAAGTACAGATTTTCGATTTAATAATAAGTTATTGTTTACATTGAATGTTAGTGGTAAGTAAGTAAAAAATATGTTTTTGTGACCTGGGTTTATAGTGCATGTCAAATTGGGTGTTATTTTAATTAAAGTTGAGATTTCGTGGAGTATAACTAAAAAGTCCCACCAATTCCCGCCTTAAAATTTAATATGTTTATTAGAATGGTCTATTGTGAATCGTCCAGTGTCAAAGTTAGATGCGACCACTTGCTCCCTTATTGTATATTTCAATTTTTAGGTTCAATGTCAGTCACGAAGAATGCTCTTTTTTCTGTGCGGCACAGAGAGACACTGCTGAAGCAAAGAGTTTTTTCTGATGTTGTATAAACTTTTTTTTTATTTTTTAATGTTTAAACATATGAATAATAAGTAATGAGTACACCATTTTGTTTACAAATCATTAAATAATATATCAACAAAACAAAAATTTAAGAAAAAAAATTTTTTTTTAAATTTAAAAAAAAATATTTTTAATTTTAAATTAAAAATAAATTTTTTTTAAATTAAAAATAAATATTTTTAATTTTAAATTAAAAATAAATTTTTTTTGTTTTAAAAATGTTGGATAATTTATACAAATTTAACAAATAGTTTTAAAAAAACTACTCTTTCGGTTCTAAAGTTATTAATTATTGTGTGCCAGGTTGGGAAAACCGTCCACTGTGCGTCCGTATGAACACCGAGATCTCAGAGACTATGAGAGCTAGAGCAACCAAACTTGGTGTCAACATCCGTTTAGTGTATACGCAGATCAAGTTTGTTTTAAATTTTTGTCACGCCCACTTTCGCCCCCGCTAATTAGAAAACTATAACTAGAGTTCTATTAAAGCTATCATATTTCTATTTGGCAGACTCAATTATATAGCCAACATGTATCATCTGACAGAAATCGGTCAATAAATATCGGAGATATACGTATATATGTTTTGTACTGAAATGCCATGGGAGCAGCAGCTGAAAAGCGTAAGCGAGATAGCATGCGCATATTGCTTTGTACCGAATGACGTATTAGTTTCATTCATTGATAGGAGCGAGAAAGAATGGGATGGCTGTTTCGAATTGTTAAGAGCATTTTATAAAGAAAATTTATATTCAATTAATGAGGATTTCGAAGGAGTCTAATTTTATGTAAAATCTTTTTTGGTATAGGGTATACTCCAAGTCGACAGGGACGACTTGCTTACTTTATTTTAACTGAGTCGATATGGCTGACTGTGTACTGTCTTATATAGAACAAACTAAACTTATTGGCAATTGACACAATCTTTTATCTAATTTGGGTGTGCTTGGTAAACCGCCAAATACTTTAGCTGCTGTCACCGTTTCGGTTCTTTTGTATGTTTTCGATTAGGATGCACCAAGGTGCTTCAGAGATAATTCTAAGAATCTTTGACTGTATCCTTTGATATGGTCTTTGTTGCTCTGTCTTGCCTTTTCTCACAATGCAACGCCATTAATCCTAATGCGTTTTAGCAATGCGTTGTAGGTTAGAACGTTGAAGTCCAGACACATAGATAATCTGGCATTAATCAGCCAGTGTAAGCTGCTTGCCTTAAAGAGTGTTTTTTTGGCTTTCATGTGTTGATCACCGTGTTAATTCTAGGAGTTCCCAAAAAAAAAAAGACGCCGTTAGATTGAGGCACTGGCACTTTGTTAAATGTTACATTTGGACAGCTTTGTCTATGTAAAATAAACGTTACATGTTTTCTCGTTTACACGGATTTCATAGTTTGCTAACCATTCTTCGGCCGCTTTTTAGCGGATCTATAATCAATCTGAAGCTTGGATTTTACTTTCTGATTGGATGAGTAAAACGGTGTCTTTATGAATATATGTATGTGTATTCCGAAAGCGACATTATTTAAATTTTTGATGTTCAGCTCGAGTTCGACCACCGCCAAGATAAGATACCTCCACACGTAGTGCTAATTTGCGCACTCACAAACCCGTATTGCAAACTATAACATTAAAAGTAACACATGTAGCGGTGGCTGGCCTGACATTTCCAAACAACAGGAGCGAATAGGGGAAATGTGAAGAAAAAGAGTCATAGCCAATCTCTCCATGATCAAGAATGGCGTTTTATCTAGATTACTAGCTGCAAGGGTTCCTGAGGCCTCAGAAACTTTAGCGCGGTCATTCCAAGTCGACAGCTTTGAAGAGACAGTTCAGCTAAAAGCGCAATTAAGGAAAAATATACAGAGACAATAGAGCGCAAAGTTTTTTCTTCTTTCGTGTTCGTTTTGAAGGATTAAATTTGATTGGTACTTTTGCGTTCCCATTCCCAGCAAAGAAAAGGGAAAAGAAGTGAGGGAATAAGTTCATGGATTAGGGACGTGTAGAGCCGGAGTGAACTGCGTAACTCTCTAAAAACGACCAACATGAGTGGTTGAGCTAGACTTAGTAGTTTAGTTTTCTTTGCGCAGGAGGCTGAAGCGTTCGTCGCGAATTCAAAGCCATGAGAAGCGGTGATCGAAAAAAAATGTAGAAGATAATGTAAAATTTATTAAGCTCAAAAAGGAGAAAAAGGAAAAAGAGTCACCTGAATAAGGAATAAAATAATGAAACAATTTTTTGACTCATCCTCAGCATGGAAGCGCTTTAATCGAGGAAGTTGGCGATAAAGGGGTAAGTGATCATATTGCTTATTTTCTATCATATAAAAAACTAGCAAATGCTAAAATAAGGAAGAAAAGATAAAATAAAAAAGTTTAAAGAAAAAAAATTAATTGAGAGTCTAAAATGCATTGACGTTGCCTTTTAGACTCTCAAACGGCAACGTCAATGCCTTTTAGACTCTCAAACGCAGTTTGCGTGGAAAAAAAATTGTTCACGGAAAATAAAAAAAGAGGGAATGGAAAAAAGTCACTCAAAGTACGATATTCAAGGGCGCGCGAGTTTCAAGCATGAACAATCAATACGGTAAACTAAGAATACCCTTGTTTAAGACTTTTAGTATAATGTCACGCCACTAACAATTTGTTCTTTACATTTATTTATTTGTAACATTATTTGTATTTTTCTTTGGTTTTCATTAGATTTAAAAAAGAAAGCACACAATATTATTTAAGTTAGTTTTTTAAGTATTTTTTGTAGCATCATAAATGCGGAGAATATCCAAAGTACATAACCAAAAACGGATATATCCAGAAAAATTGACAAGGAATGATTGTTTCTGTAGCAGTAATAAAAAAACTAAATTTTATTATTAATGTAGTTTAGGCTAAACTTAGCAGTAATGTCCATTAGAAATATTCATTAAATAATAAAAGATCCATTTATAATGTTTAACTAAATGCCTGTTGTCGGACTTCGGAAAACCATGTCCATGTAGAATGCTTTGTGAAAGGGCTATTGTTTTTTTGTGTTGTTTTTTATTTACTGGAAGATAGCAAGTAGGCAAACATGGTAGAGGGCAAGACCAGCACACCAACTAGCCGACGAGCCAGAAGCCGAAATAATAGAGCGTGCGCCCTTCTACCATATATTCCATCAAGCCTAGCAAAAGTAGTCATAGGTAGCAAGTTGCACATACAAATCACAGCACAAAGCGTAACATAAAAAATTAACAAAGACACAAACCCTCTAACTGTATATTTTCCTTCACATTTTTTAAAACTTTCTCTATTAATTGCCTGATTAGGTAACACAACTCGAAATAAACACATTCTTGGCACATTCTCTCGGTGTCGCTAAGCATTCGACCGAATATGATTTAATAAAATAGTAAAATAGGGATATTTAAAACTCAGAGTAATTGTAGCTAGATATTATGAAAAATAGAACAATCTTTGAGATATAATTGTTGCGGTGCGAGTAAAGTACTCCCCACGCCGACATAGTTTTAAGTAGATTCGCCCCTGTCCATTCTTGAAAAAGTCCCGTTTTAAGTAAAAATTGCTATCCCTGGCACTTCTTGCTTAACTGCAACCTCTGCCACCGCTGGAGGTGTACACAGTTTTCTAGCGAGCCAACAATAATAATTTCTATGCATTTTGTCATTATTAATTATGGTTGTAATGTTTAGATCTTACCTTGTTAAAGGTTATGGAGTTGTTCAACCGATGTATAAACACAGGGAGAGAGTGTCACATGTGACCATGTCCGTCTGTCCGTCCGTCCGTATGAACATGAGAGCTAGAGCAACCAAACTTGGTGTCAACATCCGTCTAGTGTCTACGCAGTTTGTTTTAAATTTTTGTCACGCCCACCTCCGCCCCCGCTAATTAGAAAACTATAACTAGAGTTCTATTAAAGTTATCATATTTCTTTTGGCAGACTCAATTATATCGCCAATATGTACCATCTGACAGAAATCGGTCAATAAATATCGGAGATATACGTATATATGTATTGTACTGAAATGCCATGGGAGCAGCAGCTGAAATGTGTGAGCGATAAAGCACGCGCATGTACCGAATGATGCATTAGTTTCGTTCACTGATATGAGTGAGTGAGAAAGCATTTGGTTATTCGCCTTGCTAGGAGAATTTTATAAAATAATTTATATTCAATTAATGAGGATTTCGTAGGAGTCTAATTTTATGAAATATCTTTTGTGGTACAAGGTATACTCCAAGTTTAGTTTTGCCTATCTTTATGAACTGTTTGTTTCTTATTTCTACCATCTCTGATGGTATCATTGTCTCTATGATCTACTCCTATGACCTCAAATGGTCCAATATAAGTAGAGTCTAACTTATGTCCTGCTTCATTTTTTAATAGAACTTTATTCATTTCTATGCTTACATCTGATATTTTATTAACATGATGGTTCTTTTATAAACTATATCTAGTCTAAACTTTACTTCCTTAGCATAATCGTCGACGTTTTATATCGGTTCTATTTGAGTTATTTTATTAATATCTATGAACTGTCTTGGTAATTTGCCAAAAACTATGGACAATATCCATGGGCGGCCGAAGGTGTTGTGTTGAAACAATATGTGAAATATTGTATCCAAACATTCCAATCGGTTTTATCCGCAGATATATATTATCCCTATATACAAACATACATGCATATGTATATGCGAACACGTGCTTGAAAAAACTACAAGCTGAGTGCGAAACTATTTGTATTGTGTTGTTGTTTTCGAGAATTCGTCAGAAAATTTAGAGAGCGAGAATCTGGTCACTTGCAATGTATACCGAAATGGCGAGGCCGTGAATTTTAAGTTTAGTAGCGCAGTAGGTAGAGATCCATTAGGCAAACTCGAATTTTTTCTTATTGTTTCTTTTTTTGCTTCAAATTTTTTAAAATTTTATATTTTCAATTTTTAAAATATCTTGAATCCGATATGACTGAGGAAGTATCAATTAATCTGCAAGGGTATACAAACTTCGGCACGGCCGATATTTGATATTTTTCGCTTCAAATTCTTTCAAAATTTAAATTTACAATGTTAAAAAAAATTTTAAGACCGAGAGAATTAATTAAACTAAAAGAACAAGTAACCTTTGCCACGGACCAAGTTAGCTTTTTTAATTTTTTTGTTTGGTTACAAATAATTAATTAACTAAGTAATATGCGGAAAATACGTGGTTAAGTACGAAAAATCCCAGAAAATAGGCACATACAAGGAAAATTACCACCAACTTAAGCTGCATAACCGGTTCTATATAGACAATGTATGTATTTTTGAATCTATCCAAGTGCATATTCAATATGTATGTCTTATATAGACAATGTATGTGTTATAAATCTATGCAGGTGCTTATTCCATATGTACGTGTGCAAATGTTGCGGTTGCTTAAGACGAGTATAATAATACACAAAATCTGAGTATAAAATTGGACTTTGTATAAATTGGGCGGATCGGGGCGCGTAGAAATAAAACAGGTTGAAAAGCCAAACCGACTCTAATGACGTTTTCCGTGTAACTTGCTTACCATGGCGCAAGTGTGCCCGGCGTCAGTAGGAAAACCCGTCCCCTCTCCCCTCCTGCTCACATATTTTTTGACGTGAATATCGACATAAATCAGAAAATTAACCTCCAGAAGCAGCACGTTAATTCAGACAATTGTAAACGTTTATATATGTACTCACATTCAACATCTAGACTCTCACGTGCTTGACAAAATGCTACATATGCGCTAATAACTTAGCCAAGATGGGAGGCTTTTGCGAATGAGCTTCATGAAACATGCGAACATAGTGCCCTGTGATGGCTGGCGATCAATCATCATAGTCTTAGCAAAATCCGCTGACCGCGAAACATTAAGGAGGCAGAGCGTGTGCTGATTGAACCCCTTTTTGATTTTTGTCTCCGCTTTGTTTTGCATGTCCTCGCGCTCTCCCGCATATTTTTGTGTTGTGTTGTTTGAGTGCTGCCTTGATCTTTTGCTCCCTAATTTCGTTTTTTTTCTTTTCTCTCTTTCTTACGTATTGCCAGTAATAGCGCCCGTTACTCTCGCGTCGTTTAATCTCGCGGTCGGCATATCAGTTAGTGTTGCGCGCTCTTAAGTATACTAACTCTTATCTTTCTTTTTGAGTGCAAACTGCAGTAGCTTAACCCTTGTGTTAACATTGGGTTCGTATACGCTTTTTAAAAAGACTTAAAAAAAATCCCTTTGATTCTTTTACTCCATTAATAATATTTATAGTAATAAAAATTAATAAAGAAATGTCGGTCTGCTCATATAAACAGTGCCCACATCCCCTGAAATGCCAGGATGATTTTTTGCTTTGTTGGCTGTGTGACAATGTAATGCACTTTAAATGTGCCGGTTACACTGTCAAGGTAAAGGACAGTCTTGGCATTGGTGGAGGCCTGAAATGGAGCTGCGAGGTTTGCCGTGATGCCGAAATGGAGATGCACGTTTTCATGAGGCCGACACGTGAAGGATTTAAAACCGTTTCGGCTGATCTTAACAAGCTTCGGGATGAGTTTTCATTGTTGGAAACTCAGTTTAGTAGTTTCAAAATGCTAAACGAATTCCCGAAACAGAAGAAGACCATCTCTAGGAACTTATCCCCGGGTCCTCCAGCATCTCTTATCGCTATCTCGAACACTCTCAGTTGTCCAACTACGCCGAATGTACAGCAACTGATATTTTTAAGAGTCCGATACCATCTGTTGGTGTTGATCCCATTGCCATTTCCCCTAATATTGAAGTTCCAGTTGCTAGCAAGATATCAGGTGTAGTTTCCGATATGTCCGGGGGAATATCCTCTGCAAGGGATATTCCCATCCAAATACTGACGAGAGGTGCTCGTAAAGCATTGGCTGCCACGGCTGCCTCAGTACAAAATGCTGCGGCTGCTACCACAGTCAGTTTGTCAAGTTCTCTCGTCGATATCCCATCTAAAAACAAATATTTATTTTGAGGCTTGCCCCAATACGACATCAGATGATGTTTTGGCCATATCCGGGCACAAATTCCTGCCTCAAATTTAGTGGTGGAAAAATTTAAATTTTTATATACCCGTGACATTTCGTCATTTAAGATAAATGTTCCGCCAAATCATTTTGATCGAGTCTGTAAAAGTGATTTTTGGCCGGAACATCTTAAATTAGTAAAAGGGTATACGGCAAAAAAGAAAAATCGACCTCCGATTCGTTGTCTTCTGCACCAACGTTAGCTACTAACAAATCTAAAGCTTCTTTATCTTCCGGCACGTCTGCATCTGCTCGCATGCCAAAAAACTAATTTCACCCCTCACTCTGGCATATCAGAATGTTAGAGGGCTAAAATCTAAGCTGTCTAAACTTTAGTTAGACAGCGTTTCGTTTAATTTTCATGTTCTCGCCTTTACTGAGACGTGGCTGAAGCCAGAAATTCCTGATGCTTCAGTTCTTTGCACAAATTATTCAATTTATAGGAGAGATCGGACAATCCGCACTGGTGGTGGTGTGTTAATTGCTGTCGATTAGTCCTTCTGAACTAATGCAGTCATCTTTCACTCATGAAATCGAATTCATCAGTGTTAAGATCTTATTTAACTCTTTTTGCACCTATGTCACCGGTTCGTATATTCCACCTTTGCCCGACTTGGAAATTTACAACAAAGACTTGCACGTTATTCAAGCTGTTTCCGCAGTGATGTCCGATAGAGATTCGCTTATCGTTCTTGGAGATTTTGTTCTCCCAGTTATTTCATGTGTCCATGATGTATCGTCCATGATGCTGCCCTCCTTGTCACAATCCTTCGTTGATGGTCTTTTTGGCTTATCTCTAAGCCAGATAAATCCTGTGCGTAATTCACATGGGAAATTACTTGATCTCATATTTATATTGGATTTATCCAACAGTGTTGTTTCCAGGATTGACCCACTTGTTCTTCCAGAAGACAAATTTCATCCTACATTAAATCTAGCTATTGATCTTTCATTTCAATAGCCCATTTTTTGTGCTAATTCGGTCTCAAAGATTCGCTGTTTTCGTAAGGCTGACTTTGTCAGACTTACAAATCTCATTCTTAATAATGATTGGTCATTTTTGTATAGTTGCACACATATGGATACCGCTATTCAATACTTTTATGATGTGCTTGACTCGTTTTTTAAAGTTTGTATTCCTCTCGTGAAATCGGTTCGGTCTAACAGACCGCCCTGGTTCACTCGGAAGTTGTCTAACTTACGAAACATCAAATCGAGACATTATAAGAAGTATAAAAAAGCAGGTCGCCCGTCTGATTTTTATCTGTATTCTGTTGCCCGTTCGAACTTCATGGTTCTTAACACCAAATGCTATAAGGATTATCTTCAGCGGTGTAAACTTCAAAAAAAAATCGAAATATCATTTAACTATTCCCCGCCCATGGCATTAGTGGAAATTTCTTAAGCTGAAAAAAATGTGCCTCTGTCTAAAGTGCGTTTTAATTCAAGGGTTGTCCGCTTGCTGCTTGCTTGACCATGACTGTTCTTCTTCGTTTCCTTTTTTTTTGCTTTGCCATGGCAACTCGGGGCTTGTCTTTCTTCAGTGAAGAAAACAGGGGGATTTTTTTAAGCTTAAATTTCGTCCGATGAATTCTCGCCGGGGAAGAAATTAATATGTGGATAAAATTATTTTTTCGCACAACAACATAGATTTTATATCATTGTTGTTACGCTCGCGATATCGCTCACGCATTTTTATTGCATGTGCAGTGCTTGTGGCTCTCCCATTTTCTCCATCTCTATTTTTTATCTCGCGTCTTAGTTTGTCTCTTAATTTTTTTTCCATTTTCTCTGTTAGTTTGACCCAAGTGTCGAATTTGCTTTAACTACTGAGCGGGTTTTTCTTCCATCTTTTTATTTTTTATACCAATTTACATTTTTGTTTTTTATTAATACTAAATTGTATAAAATGTCTGTCTGCTCAAGCAACAAATGTTTGAACCCCTTGCACCCCATAACGTATTTCTCTCATGTTGGCTGTGTGATAATGTCATGCATGTTAAATGTGCGGGCTACACAGCCAGGGTAAGGGATAGTTTGGAGCACGTAAGGGGCCTTAAATGGGGCTGTGACTCATGTCTGAGAAGTCGAAATCGAAATGAGGCTTTTCATGAGGCAGACCAGGGATAGATTCAAAAAACTGTCCACTGGTTTTCGTAAGCTCTATGAGCTAAATGCTGGGGAAACAGAATTCAACAATTACAAGTTGTTGAATAAGACTCCAAACCGTAAAAAACTAGTGCGCGGAATCCTTCCATGCATCTGCCCGTCCCTAATTTGGTCTCGGCCAGAGTACCACATGCCCCATTGCTACAACCAAACCCACCGCAGCTTATTTCGTTTACCGCTCCCGTTCCGCATGGCGGTCGTAAAGATGAGACTATTTCCATTTATCCAGGAAATGGTTTCCTTTTACAGGCGAATAAAGCTGTAGTTTCCGATATGTCTGGGCATATATCCAACATAGGGAATATTGCCAATAGGGATCCTGTCAGAGGCCTACATACGGACACTCTGATTGAACCAGCTGCGGTTATAAATGCCGTGGTGGATCCTATGTCTGGTTTCCGTAGACCTCTAACTGGTGTTCCTCCGAAGAAACTTGGTTCTATGCTTGATCCCGAACTTCTTAGCTTTCATTAAGACGAAAGTTCAAGCCGACAAAATATCGGTGGAAAAATTTAAATTTAAATATTCAAGAAAGATCTATTCTTTTAAGATTAGTGTCCCGTTCGAACTGTTTGACTGTATTTGCAGTAACAGTTTTGGGCCGGATCACATTTTAGTTAAAGAGTACACGGCCAAAAAGAAAACTCGAGATCCGGTTAGGCTAAGAGGACTTAAATCTAAGCTTCCTAGACTATATGTAGATAGTTTAGTATTTGATTTTAATATTTTAGCTTTTACAGAGACATGGTTAAAACCTGATATTAGCGATGCATCTGTTCTTTCTTTAAAATTTTCAATTTTTAGGCGTGATCGGACCAATCGGGTAGGTGGAGGAGTTTTGATAGCAGTTGAGTCTACCTTACCTTCTGACATTATTCATTCTCCTGAATATCAGGAAATCGAGTTTGTTGGAGTTAAGGTTAGACTCAAGTCGTTTTCCGCCTACGTAACATGTTCCTACATTCCGCCACAATCCGACATGTCAGTATATAACTAACATCTAGAGTCAATTCAATATGTTTCTTCTTTGCTATCAGGTAGTGACATCTTAATTGCTCTTGGTGATTTTAATTTGCCCAAAATTCAATGGTCACCTTCAGATGAATCTGCTTCGTTGCTTCCTTCTGCGTCACATTTGATTATTGATGGCCTTTTTGAATTATCCTTGGCCCAGATAAACTCTGTCCGTAATAAGAATGGAAAATCTTTGGATCTGATATTTGTGATTGATTCTTCCAACTGCGTTGTTTCTAGAACTGACCCTCTAGTCCTCCCGGAAGATAAATTTCACCCCACTTTAGAATTGACTATTGACCTACCCTTTCAAGCATGTCGTCCCTCTGATTTCGCTCGTTATATAGGCGCTCGCTTGGATTTTATGCGGCGTAACACGCAATGCTATAAGAATTACCTTCAGCGTTGCAAATTTGAGTTCTAACAAAATTCGAAATTATTCTATAGCTTTGTCAATTCTAAACGTAAGACGTCCGTCCTTCCATCACGCATTTCTTTTAAAAATAATACAGCGGACACTGATCAAGCAATTGCTGATTTGTTTTTGTTTCAAAACAACTAAGTTCTCCACGGAATATCGAGCGAATCTTTCGTATCTTTACCAGTCTAATTGTATATATAATCCTTTGATTGATGAAAGTTCGCTACTTAGCGTGCTTAATTTAGTAAAACCAGTGTACTCTCCTGGCCCCGATGGGATACTAGGCTGTGTACTCAGATTTTGCGCAGAGGCGTTATGGAAGCTAATTTTAAAACTTTTTGTATTGTCCGTTAAGTTTTCCACTTTTCCATTTATTTGGAAGAAACCCTACATCATTCCTCTTTATAAGAATAGTAAGAAATCCGATGCAACGAATTATAGGGATATCTCATCATTTTAGTAGCTCTATTATTTCACCAACTCAGCATGGTTTTGTCAAACATAGATCTACAACCACTAGCCTCTTAAAATTTACATCTTTGACGATCGAAGGATTGAAGAATGCAAAGCAAACTGATGTCACTTACACTGATTTCAGTAAGGCTTTTGATTCTGTTAATCATGCATTACTTCTTATGAAATTAAATAATATTAGCTTTCTAAGCCCTTTACTTTGTTGGATCCAAAAATATATGACAAAAATAACTCAAAAGGTTCTTTTCAAGTCTTCATACTCTATGTCTATCCATGTGACTTCGGGAGTGCCTCAGGGCAGTCATCTGGGAACTTTGCTTTTCACTTTATTCTTAAACGATCTTCCCTCAGTCATAAATCACTCTCGTGTCTTTATGTATGCGGATGATGTTAAGATTTGTCTTAGTTTTAAGGACATTGGCTCTCCGTTTCGGTTGCAATCTTCATAACTTTCAGTCTTGGTGTGAACTTGACTTGCCAAATCTCAACACTTCAAAATGTAGTGTATTAACTTTCTTCAGAAATACTCCACAGATTGTAAGCTATTTTCTTAATAATAGTCCTTTAAAACGTCTCGATGAGATAAATGATTGGGTGTTCTTATGGACCGAAAGTTGTCTTTTAAGTCTCATATTTCCACTGCTGTCGGTAAAGTCATGGAAGTTCTTGGGTTTGTAAAAAGATGTCAAAGGAATTTCACATCAATATAAGTCACACCAGCAAGAATTGAAGCTGTCCAAAAGCAGTTCCTGCTCTTTGCTCTTCGTGGTCTGAACTGGGATAGCAATATCAATTTGCCATCGTACTCAAGCAGACTTCTTTTACTTAACCTACCTTCTCTAACTAACCGTAGAGTAATGTTTGGCGTGATCTTTATGCACAAGCTCCTTAATGGTGATATAGATTCGCCTGAGTTATTGAACCGCGCAGCTTTATCAGTTCCTTGTAGACCTACCAGAAATTTCATACCTCTATTTCTTCCACGCTGTTCTACTAACTATGCCTTGCATGAACCTTTTCGAGTCCTTTGTTCTGATTACAATCGGTTTTACAGTGTAATCTGTTCTTAGCTCTCTCTTCCTTTACTAAAAACTTCTATCTTATTTTATTTAGTTCGTAACTAGATATAGAATTCGTTTATTTGTCTGGGTTTTGGGATTTTGTTCACGCGTCTCGAGCCGTACGTTATGCGGTATGCGCCCCTCGGTCGGTCGGGCGAGAGGTGTAGGCATTTAGTGCACCCGTTGGGATTCGCGCGTAAAAAACAAACTAATACTATTCAAAGGGGTGGACCTCCACTTAGCGCATCCTTGAGGATGATGGACGAACTCCCCTGTCTACCATGCATGGCTCAGAAATATTTACACTTTTATTTTTGAAAGTGGAGAACTGAGAGTCGGATAGCAACTGAAACTGTGTGATTAATTACAGTCAAAAGAATGGTGTAAATTTATACTCATAAGCATATTGCTTTATTGTCTCTTGAATCCTGTTCCTGCCTAGGAAACCGGAAAACTCCTGCAAGAACCAAGCTAGGGTCAACCACAGTTACCCTATTTTTCACTCACCTGCGCTCCATGCCTTGGGTTATCCACTCAATTAACTTTACTACGATTATGTCTTGATTCTTTTATCCTGGCTTTGGTAGCAACCTTTTCACTTTAAAGTCCTTTACTTTGTTAGTCGGGATACTGGGCACTTTCACTGAGCTAATCTATCGTTAAATATCCGTGCACTGGGAGAACATGACATCTATCTTCTTCCAAGACTTTTTGGTAATTCTTCGGAAACCTCTACTGCAGTCGGCCCAAATCAGCACGTGCCGTTATTCTTCGTATGCTTTTTTATAATAGGAAATAACTTAAAACTATGTAGAGAAATATAAAAAAAACTAAAAGAAAACTGGTTAATAGAAAATTACTTAGAACTAAAGATATAAAAACTAAAACTATAGGAATTCATCGGAAACAACTTAGAACTATAAAATAGAAAAATTATCAAAACCATTGGCCTCTTCATTGAGACGATACTTATGATCAGTTGAACTTTATGCTTCTGCAACTATGCTGCTAACATCGCCGATTCGAATGAGTTTGTGTAGGCTAGCGGTGCGTCTTTGCCTTCTAGTGAGTTCTTAAAGACGCACAATGTTTGTGGAAATGAAATTGATTACCTTGTACGGGCCGTTGAATTTTGGTGTCGGCTTAGCTGCTAAACCTTCAGCCTAGAGCTGGGAATCCATCGATAGTCTCACCAGCTGATGGATTTTGCAGCAATGAAAAAAAAATCGTCCACATGCTTAGCTTTAAGGCAGCTCGTCGTTCCGTTATAATCTGTCCAGCTTTGCTGAACAATCGCTCTGACTCCGTGGATAATACAGGAATGCACAAAATTTTCGTAATAACGTGTTTTATTTTATTTTCGTTATGCGTTGTGAAAACATTCATGCAATGCATAATTTTACCGCTATCGGTAGTAAACAATAACCATCGATAGCAACGGAAAATTATAAAAAATCGATGGATCGATAGTCCCATCGATTGCTGCTTTGGCTTTAAGCACGTCCTTCGATCCGATACAATTTTTATTTCGACATACTTGAATAAGAATGAAGTCATAATTTTTTGTCGGTTCTACTATTAAAGGATCTGCAACATCCCTTATTAATACGTTAACCTCAGACACCAAAGCTAACGCAGTCTGTTGGGCATTAACTGGATTCTTCCTTCACAAAAAGCTCGACACAGGCGTTAACATCTTCTCACTAAGCTCTTCCAAACTTCGAGTCAGAGCGAAAGTCTATTCCAGCAACTGAGTGAAATAGAAACACACTTGGTAGCCGATACGTGTTTTGTCAAATGGTTCCAACAGCAGGTACGAATCCTGGATTACGCGAAAATTATTCTCCGTGACCAGGAGCTGTGCATTTTGACATCTTAAAAGGGTGACAGTCAGAGGATCCCGGGTCCGCAACACTCTTTGAAGCATGTAAGACGCACTTTTCCAACTTGTTGTGAGCAAAGCAACACGCAAGTGCTTCTTTTTAAATAGTTCGCATGTCTTTACCATGGACGCCGTGTTATCAGTTACAATAGTGAGAACTTGGTCAAAAATGTCCCACTTATCGCAAATTTCACGAAGTGTGATTGCTATATTTGCGCTTGCGTGGTTGGTCTGAGCTATTAGTGGTTTCGTAGTCAACACTACAGACTTCAGCTCTGTCGTACATATTTTTCATATGTGTGTCCCGTAAAGCTTTCCGGCATGGCATGGCATACCAGGAGTCTACCATGTGCAGCAAGTGAACGACAGTGCTAAACGGCAGTATGTCCGTTGCTCCCATTTTCGCTATGGCTTCGTCAATTTGGCCGATGTTGGACCATAAACATGTGTTTAAAAAAAATTAAGCCAATTGTGGAGGAACGTTTTCCTTCTTTCCTTCGTGGACGAGATGATGGGCAATTTTGAGGTGCTTCAAGAAATTTGACGTATTACCACCAGTGTTGGTGGAACACACCGTTTTGGAACTTTTTTAGCTAGATCTAGCACTTTTTAAACGTTGATAGCCCGTAATATTTTAAAAGAGCCTCTAGCCGTAAAACTAGCATTAATAAATTTTGATTTGGCCTTTTTTAGATTTATTAAAATTTAATTAAGTTTATCAACACTTAAGATTAGCAAGAAACTAACCAAAAAATATCGATACGTCCTGTTTCATCTCTATATTGACCAAATCAAACGCCAATATCAAGATTCAACGTTAGTGAATTGGGAGAACACTACCAAAACGAAATGCTTTTGTTGAGGTACATAACCAGAGGATCTGGTGGAAACTAAAGGTTCTTTGATCTGCCAAAAGCTGCACCAAACATGTTAAGTTTGCCATGGTCCGGCTACGGGTGTATTCTCACAGCCCTACAAGCAGAATGGCAAGGCTGGTCGCTAGGCTCGACGACCAGTAGGGTACGGCATCGGAACACCGCTCTGCTCGTATTCCGAAGTGATCCGGTGTGGACAAGAGAGAAAACGATACCTACTTCCTCATAACGGGTCTGGTGTTCCCGTCACTAGGCCTCATACTGTGCTTTTGATTGACCACGTAGGCTTTTTTCTCATTCTTCTGACTTTTCATTGTTGCTTGGTGCGACTGGATTTAAGCATAACGGTATATGCTGTGAATTTCTGCCTGGCATCTTTTGTATACATAGATAACTCAGTGGAAAATTCCTATTAAAAATTTCGGTCGATGACTCTACTGAATACTTTACCGAGACTTTGCTAACTACGATATAAAAGTTAGCTCTGCCGATGGTTCAGTAGCTAGTTCTGTCGTTGACTATTTAAATCTAAAAATGTCTGAGGCATGGTAGACGAATATGATAGCATAGGTGGGCACGGCGACAAAATATATGGGATTTAGAATTGGGCAGAATACTTACAGGTACATATATAAAAATGAAGTAAGTCTCCTTGACGACTTGGAGAATACCCTGTACCAATAAGAGATATTTCATAAACTCAGAAATCCTCATTAATTATATATTTTTTTTTTTTAAATTCTCTTAACAAGCCAAAACAGCCAATTTTCTCGCTCATTCATATCAGTGAACGAACTAATGCGTCATTCGGTACAGACACCGTACGCATGCTATCTCGCTCACACATTTCAGTTGCTGCTGCCGATATTTATTGACCGATTTCAACTAAATTTGGTCAGACGGTATATTGGCTTATAATTGAGTGCACCAAATATAGCTTTAGTACAACTCTAGTTATAATTTTTCCTAATTGCAGGGGCGGAAGTAGGCATGGCGAAAATTGGAAGCAAACTTGATCTGACTGCACAATATAGGGATCTACAAAAAAATTTGGTTGCTCTATCTGTCCAAGATCTCAATGTTCATACAGACAGACAGACGGACGAGTCTCAATCGAATTCGCTATTGATACTGATCAAGAATATATACTTTATGGACTTTAGTATGGGTACAGGGTATAAAAATCATGCATGTTGCCAGCAGTTTCGAAACCAAACAACTACCATCCGAAAATAATATGACTATATTTAATACGGTAAAAGTTAGCGTGTGGGTTACGGTGGGTCTTTAGTCCACGCGGATGTTAGCCTCAAATTATTTATATATATATATATATATATATGTATATGAATAAATATATAAAAATATTTTCGCAAATCTCGGGTCCCTACTCAGGAGCCATCTATAAGGAAGTTTCCCCACCGGGGTACATATCTCAGTCTCCCCAGGTCCCTTATTTTACAAAAATTACCAAATCAATTGATCGCCTGCTCATTGGATCGCACACGCTAGAGCCATATTATTTGGGAGGGGCAGTTAGAGTAGGAAAGGATGGTGTTGATTAGACAACATAACAACTTCACTGGACAGTGAATCTCCTCTAAATTAACTAGGGTGATACCCGGCGGTTGATTTAAATGAAGGTATCTCTATCCGTGATCAGTGAGGAATCTTCTTGTGAATCACTTAGGGCTTCACCCGGAAATTGGTTCACTTAAAGTTTTCCACACTATGGATCACTTGAGTTCACGAAGCACATGTAAATTTCTACCACACTGTACAATAGAAAAACTCCAACTGAACTAGCGAGAGATACACCCGGAGGCTATATTGGTTTGGCTACTATCCATGCAACTAGGAGATAGAAAAATTCCCATAAAGTCGGTTAGGGCTAACCCGGAGATGGACTTTGTAGGAGACACAATACTTTTACATGCTCACACACATACAAATAAATGAAAGTACTAACTAGACTATTCAGGGTTTTACCCGGAGATTAGTCTAGATCTACGAGCAACACATACAATGAACAAATACATAGAAACAAATACTATTTAAAGGGGTAAACCTCCACTTAGCGCATCCTTGAGGATGATGGACGAACTACCCTGTCCACCATGCATGGCTCAGAAATAATTACACTTTTATTTTGAACTGTGTGATTAATTACAATCAAAATAATGGTGTCGATTTATACTCATAAGCATATTGTTTTATTGTCTCTTGAATCCTGTTACGGAAGGAGGTGCCATAGGGATATTGTGGAATCCTATAAGAAGAGCTGGAACGAGAAGAAAGGATTAAAATTCACTGTGCCTGGCAACACGTGAAATGGAACAACGGAGACGTGGACAAACATTACGGAAACGGAACGGATAGTCGCAACTGTGTCAGATTTGTGGAGGAGTAGCAACACTGTAGCTCGCTAGGAGAATCAGCTTCGCGATCGGCCTTTAAATGATAACGCGCTAAGTTCTTACATCGGCGACACGTACTAAACCGTCAGCCCCGGTATGGACAAGCTCAACTCGCCCAAACCGCCGGTCTGTTGGAGGAAGGTTGTCCTCACTGATAACCACAAGGTCATCGGGTTGCTGGTCACGGGAAGGGAATTTCCACTTGTTCCTCTTGTGCAGCTCCTTTAAATATTCGTCCTTTCACCGTCGGCAGAAGTGAGGATACAGAAAAGTCCCTTCCCTGGGCCTTGGTTGCGGACATGACCTCCGCGACACAAAACGAGAGAACGCCGCCAGGAACTTCTCCGTGGTCAGATCCGAAGTCGCTTCGAGATTGATGGCGTTCGTGCTGAAGCATACAAAAACGCAGACGTAACCTTTGGTTATGAGACAGGCTCGTCCGGTATAATTTTTTATCTCGAAGGACCCAGCGAGATCAATGCCAGTGTGCGTGAAAGGCCGGGCAAAGGTGACCCGTACCTGGAGAAGGTCGCCCATGAGTTGCGTTTGCTGTCGACGCATCCAGAGAATACACACGGACGTGGGCCTTTACTGCATTTTTCACCTTGGGGATCCAAAATTTTGCTCGCAGCACTCGCACCATTAATTGATTACCGCCGTGCAGGGTGATATGGTGTACGAAATCGATGAGGAGGCGGGTCAGACGAGCGTTGTACGGTAGTATGATGGGCTGGCGCTCATCATAGCTGAGGCGCACGCATGACCTAAGGGTGTCAAGTTGGTCAATAAACGGATTTAGGTTCGCCTGTGAACTCGAGGAGGGAATCGGACAGGCAGCGGATTTCTGCCGGAAACTCTCTACGCTGGGTCTGCTGAATAGAGACTCTTTCGGCAGCGTGCGAGAGTTTGGAGGTTGTTGGACCTGACGGTTGTCGGTAGTAGTATCGACGGACATAGGCTGTCACCCGCAGGGCCCTTCCGAAGTCCGAGAACCAGTCGGTTAGATCCACTGCCGCCTGGGTGGCGATGTGACACCGTGCCCTCCGTTCTATCTCCGTTTCCAACACAATACCCGGAGATGTAAGCCAACACTCGGGAGAGAATCGAAGCCAGTCTGGTTCATGCCACCATAGCTGGCTGGCCACTAAGTCAGCTGCCAATACTCAGATCGCACATGAGCCCAGACGTGTACTGCAGTGTTGTTGGAGATGGAGGACACTCGGTTGGCGATGAAAGTGGACCAACTGCATGGGGGCTTGTTCAGCCAAGCGAGAACAATGGTGGAATCGGTCCAGAAGAATGTCGAGGTCGAGAAGACACCGTCTTTACCGGGGCTACTCGAGTCTTAGCTGTGAGCATATGAACACTTACGTGATCTCCATGCTAGACGTACACATAGAGCGCTGCACCGTAAGCCTTCTGGGACGCATATCAAAAACCGTGAAGCTGCCACGGGAAGTCGGGCCGAACTTCTGCCCATCTGGAAATACGGATTCGGGTGAGACCTGCATAATCTTGCAAGAACTCCTCCAAAGATTTTCGCTCGAACTACGAAATCAGCTAGCCACCCGGATGGATCGAACAACTTTGCTATGTGCTACTATACCTCCCGTATGGAAAATGACACATTGATCGGAGGGTCTGTAGAGACGAAGAAGAACTGGTCCTGATTCGCCTTAAATCGGATTCCGAGCGTTTTAGCGGTGCTCGCGTCCTCCAGCTCTAGAAATTCGGCATTTAGGAGATGCTCCGGGGGAATATCACATAATATGTCCTTTTGATTGAAAGTCCGCTTACGTAGAGGGAAGCTAGCGGAGGCAAGGACTTGCTGAAGCTCCCGGTTCTTTGCGAGAGCTTCTTTCGCGGAATTTGCACAAGCCAGAACATCATCTACATACATGTAGCGACGCAAAGTCTCGCTCGCCCGGGAGTACTTTTGCTCCACTTCCGCAGCTAATTGTATGAGTCCAGGAACGGCCAGGAACGGGGCACAGTTCACCCGAAAGGTGACTGTTTGGAGTTCGTAGTCCTTAAGGGTACCATTTTCGTCTCTACATAAAACACGCTGGAAGGGGGAATGGTCAGAGGAAACGTGAATCTGGCGGTTCATCTGCGTGATGTCAGCATTGAAAACAACTCGGAAGAAACGCCATTTGGACTCGGATCTAGTTAGGGCCGGGGCATTTGGAACCCAAATTGTGATTCGCGGGGTTTTGACGGAGTTCTCGGAGCTCGGTATAGTGGACGGTGGCACTCGAGTTGACAAAGATGCTCGTTTGCGCGGAGTTTGAGGGAAGCAGGGCGATGTCGGAGCGCTACTGGGATCGAACGGATGCGTTTGACTATATCAGTAGGACGAGGGAGTTGGAGATGCCGACTTGGGTCGGCGCAGCACGGGTTGATTATCAGGCTTCGGGAGACTCTTGGCAGGGTCTGTGGGCATAGTCGGATCAGAACCGGCGACACAACGAAAGATATGGAATAGATGCGGAACCTAGAGTGAACTGTATTTTGAGTAGCCAAAAACAAAAAGACGGAGCCGAGACCGCGGAGGAGAGTGCGATTTCGAGAATGTGGGAATGTGGACTATATATGTGGAACGTATAGAATAATATGAGTATATATAAATGGAATGTGTAAAAACAAATATAAATATATATGGTACTTATAAAGAAATACGAAATATATATGTATGTGCGGGAAGTGTATGGAATAATAAATATATAAAAAAAAACAATATAAATAAAATGTGTAACAAATATAAATACATATATGGAACTTAGGAATGAATGTATATATATTATATAGCAGAATCGGACTAAAATGCCTTTAGATGTTGAACGGACGATCGAAAGTGGTATAAAAAGATTTGGATCTTTGGGCGGTATTTATGTATTAATATGGATACGCCGCCAAATCGGTTGGGGGCTCTATTGGTGTAAATTTGGTAGTTTATTGGAATGGGGATAAAGGTGTTTATGTTGTAGTAGTGTGTTTCTTGTAGACATATGATTTGTGGTGAACATTTTTTAATAATGGTTAAGAGTTCATTATAATTGATTGTGTACCCTTTGATGTTCCATTGTAGTATTTTCAGCATTGCTGAAGTTTTTAAGTTTTAGTGTATGTAATTGAGTATTATCGCTGTCGCTATTCTTTATGTGTTGGTTCTTGTTTGGAGTTTTAGTTTTTGATTTTGTTAGAAGGGGTTTAGAGGGTTTAAAGTGAGTGGTTAGGGTGTCAGACTTATCTTTAGTGAATATTCTAACTTTTAGATCATCGGTAGGTTGTCAGGTATACAGTGTTTTTTCCATGTTGGAGAGGATAGCGTCGGCTTCCATGTCTTCTTGTGTGGTTTGATGTAGTTGTTGTTGTGATGTATCTGAGTTCTGTCTCAGGAGCTTGGGTTGGTGTATGGCACTGGTTTGAGTGTGTGTATATTGTGCAGTGGAAGGTGTGTTGGTTGGTGTGCGTGTTGTTGGTGTGCCCCGTTATTTGTGTTGCTGGTTGTGCAAGCGTTTTAGCATAAGCATTTTTCAGCTGTGTATTATGTCTTTTGTAGTATATATCAGTTGCAGATTTGTGATCTATTTTTTCTGTTATTTTTATTGCTGTCAGTTCTTGTTGTTCAGTTGTCCAACTACGCCGAATGTACAGCAACTGATATATTTGAAGAGTCCGATACCATCTGTTAGTGAGGTTGCCATTGCCATTTCCCCTGGTATTGGTGTTCCACTTGCTACCAAGATATCAGGTGTAGTTTCCGATACGTCCGGGGAATTTCCTCTGCTAGGGATATTCCCATCCAAATACTGACGAGAGGTGCTCGTAAAGCATTGGCTGCCACGGCTGCCTCAGTACAAAATGCTGCGGCTGCTACCACAGTCAGTTTGTCAAGTTCTCTCGTCGGTATCCCACCCAATACGACATCAGATGATGTTTTGGTCCATATCCGGGCACAAATTCCTGCCTCAAATTTAGTGGTGGGAATTTTTTAATTTTCATATACCCGTGACATTTCGTCATTTAAGATAAATGTTCCGCCAAATCATTTTGATCGAGTCTGTAAAAGTGATTTTTGGCCGGAACATCTTGTAGTAAAAGGGTATACGGCAAAAAAGAAAAATCGACCTCCGATTCGACTGCCTTCTGCACCAACGTTAGCTACTAACAAATCTAAAGCTTCTTTATCTTCCGGCACGTCTGCATCTGCTCGCATGCCAAAAAACTAATTTCATCCCTTACTCTGGCCTATCAGAATGTTAGAGGGCTAAAATCTAAGCTGTCTAAACTTTATTTAGACAGCAATTCATTTAATTTTCATGTTCTCGCCTTTACTGAGACGTGGCTGAATCCAGAAATTCCTGATGCTTCAGTTCTTTGCACAAATTATTCAATTTATGAAAAGATCGGACAATCCGCACTGGTGGTGGTGTGTTAATTGCTGTCGATTAGTCCTTCTGAACTAATGCAGTCATCTTTCACTCATGAAATCGAATTCATCAGTGTTAAGATCTTACTTAACTCTTTTTGCACCTATGTCGCCGGTTCGTATATTCCACCTTTGCCCGACTTGGAAATTTACAATAAACACTTGCACGTTATTCAAGCTGTTTCCGCAGTGATGTCCGATAGAGATTCGCTTATCGTTCTTGGAGATTTTGTTCTCCCAGATATTTCATGTGTCCTTGTCACAATCCTTCGTTGATGGTCTTTTTGGCTTATCTCTAAGCCAGATAAATCCTGTGCGTAATTCACATGGGAAATTACTTGATCTCATATTTATATTGGATTCATCCAACAGTGTTGTTTCCAGGATTGACCCACTTGTTCTTCCAGAAGACAAATTTCATCCTACATTAAATCTAGCTATTGACCTTTCATTTCAAGAGCCAATTTTTTGTGCTAATTCGGTCTCAAAGATTCGCTGTTTTCGTAAGGCTGACTTTGTCAGACTTACAAATCTCATTCTTAATAATGATTGGTCATTTTTGTATTGTTGCACACATATGGATACCGCTATTCAATACTTTTATGATGTGCTTGACTCGTTTTTTAAAGTTTGTATTCCTCTCGTGAAATCGGTTCGGTCTAACAGACCGCCCTGGTTCACTCGGAAGTTGTCTAACTTACGAAACATCAAATCGAGACATTATAAGAAGTATAAAAAAGCAGGTCGCCCGTCTGATTTTTATCTGTATTCTGTTGCCCGTTCGAACTTCATGGTTCTTAACACCAAATGCTATAAGGATTATCTTCAGCGGTGTAAACTTAAAAAAAAATCGAAATATCATTTAACTATTCCCCGCCCATGGCATTAGTGGAAATTTCTTAAGCTGAAAAAAATGTGCCTCTGTCTAAAGTGCGTTTTAATTCAAGGGTTGTCCGCTTGCTGCTTGCTTGACCATGACTGTTCTTCTTCGTTTCCTTTTTTTTTGCTTTGCCATGGCAACTCGGGGCTTGTCTTTCTTCAGTGAAGAAAACAGGGGGATTTCTTTAAGCTTAAATTTCGTCCGATGAATTCTCACCGGGGAAGAAATTAATATGTGGATAAAATTATTTTTTCGCACAACAACATAGATTTTATATCATTGTTGTTACGCTCGCGATATCGCTCACGCATTTTTATTGCATGTGCAGTGCTTGTGGCTCTCCCATTTTCTCCATCTCTATTTTTTATCTCGCGTCTTAGTTTGTCTCTTAATTTTTTTTTCCATTTTCTCTGTTAGTTTG
>JAECWJ010000183.1:0-16298 GCA_018150375.1 Drosophila sturtevanti | reverse complement strand
TTCTAGAGGTGTTCACTTTAATTCCCAAAATTTGTATATATGGCGCGAGATTAAATTTATGTTGTATTGAAGATGTATATGTAAAATCAAAAGCGAAAGGCAAAAAAAGTACAACTCAACGTGATAGCGGCTTCCATCGAACTTGCTCGTCACGCGCCAGTGTGCACATCCGGCACCAGGCCATAAATCTTCACCGCCGCTGCTCCTGGTCACCATCTGTGTGAACATACCGCCCCCCTTGCAACAAGTTGCAATAGCCCGGCGGGCAAGTGGGAGGATGGGGAGCGGCGTCGTCCGGGAGCGCCTAGATGCCACAGGAGCCGGAGATGATCCAGCGGAGATGATTTGGCCGGGCACACATCCGGGCTGGATGACCTCCGGGTTTATGTCTGCCCCAAGCACCAATGCCACGGCACCCGGATGGTAGTAGCCGGGATCCGGTAAGAATAGCGTGGCAAATTTCCTTGGACTGCGGCGGGGACCTCCCGGCTGGGAGTGCGAATATCGAGTTCCTTCTCGACCTTCAGCACGACCTTCTGGAAGCCGGACTCTGTCCGGGAGCGGATTATGGCATGGCAAGCCTGAGCCTTGCCCACTCGGGCTACCGCCAATCCTAAAGCCGCGGCGAAGGCCGCGCTGATCCGGCTATCGGATTCGCAGGCGTCCAGCAGAACGCGGGCCTCGACTTCCTTCACGCCATTGTCGACCTTGGCCACCGCCGTCGGCATGACGTGAAGCGTCCGCAGGTGCAGCAGAGACGCTAGGGTAGGCGCTCGAGATGACCTGCCCTCTGTTTCGCTATCTGTCGTGCCACGAGCGTTCGATACGGTCGGGTTGACGCTCGGGGGGCCCTCCGGACTCCTGAGTCGACCGTGTGTAGTAGCATGTGGTGGGCTCCTCCACAGCGGCGACATCCCGCCGAACTCCAACAAGATCCTGCCGACTGCTCGTGGGCCAAACAATTCGCGCAATAGTTGTTGGCTAGCACTGCCCGCAGCCACTTCTCCGCACGAAGGTTCAGGAACCTTCGGCGCTGCCGGAGCCCGTGGACTTACCGCGGCAGCGATACGCGTTTCCTCCCTGTGGGTGGCGACGGGCTGCTTGGCGGGATGGCGGTGCAATCTCTATGTTGTGGAATGAGAATGCTGGAACGAGAAAAAATGATTAAAACCTATGTGCCTGGCAATACCGGACATGGAACACGGAACGGATAGACACGGTAGTGTCATATTTGGGGAGGAGTTGCTTCATTGTCGCTGGCTAGGCGAATCAGCTTCGCGACCGGCCATTTAATAATGCCACGTGAAGTCCGTACGTCGGCGACACGTACTAAGCCGTCAGCCCCGGTGTGGACAAGTTCAACTCGCCCCAACCGCCAGTCATTTGGAGGAAGATTGTCCTCACAGACGACCACAAGGTCATCGGGCTGCAGGCTACGGGACGGGAACTTCCACTTGTTCCTCTTGTGCAACTCCTTTAAATATTCGTCCTTCCAGCGTCGGCAGAAGTGGTGATGAAGCGCTTTCAGACGCTGCCAGCGATTTACCAACGACATGGGTTCTTGGTTCTGGCTCGGCGATGGCCTCCCACAAGGAACTGTCCAGGGCTCAAGGACACAAGATCTGCCGGATCTTCGCTCATAGGCGAAATGGGACGCGAATTCAAAGACGCCTCGATCCTACACAGAAGGGTGGAGAGTTCCTCAAAGGTGTATCGGGTGTTGGCAGTGGATCGGTAGAACAGGGTCTTGAAGCTCTTCACCCCAGCTTCCAACAATCCTCCCATGTGAGGTGCGCTCGGCGGGATAAAATGCCAGGATAGGATTCGCTATCTAAACCGGTTGGTAATGCAACGCTTTGTTGCCTCCAAAAAATCCCTTCCTAGGGACTTGGATGCCCCAACAAAGGTTTTGCCGTTGTCGGAATAGATCCGTTGCGGACATGACCTCCGCGACACAAATCGAGAAAACGCCGCCAGGAACTTTTCCGTGGTCAGATCTGAAGTCGGTTCGAGATGGATGGTCTTCGTGCTGAAACATACAAAGACGCAGACGTTGCCTTTGGTGATGAGACAGGCTCGTCCGGTATAATTTTTGATCTCGAAGGGGCCAGCGAAATCAATGCCAGTGTGCTTGAAAGGCCGGGCAAAGGTGATCCGTACTCGGGGAAGCTCTCCCATGAGTTGCGTCTGCTGCCCACGCATCCAGAGAATGCACACCTTGCATCCACGGACGTGGGCCTTCACGGCATTTTTCAACTTGGGAATCCAAAATTTTGCTCGCAGCACTCGCACCATTAATTTATTACCGCCGTGCAGGGTGATGCGGCGTCCGAAATCGATGAGGAGGCGGGTCAAACGAGCATTGTACGGTAGGAGGATGGGATGGCACTCATCATAGCTGAGCAATTCGGAGGCCCGCAGGCGCCCGCAAGACCTAAGGATACCAAGCTGGTCTAGAAATGGATTCAGATTCGCCAATGAACTTGATGATGGAATCGGATCTACGCTGCGCCTGCTGTATCAGGACTATTTCAGCCGCGTGCAGTTCTTCACTGGAGAGCTCGGGGGTTGTTGGACGAGACGGTTGCCGCCAACAGAATCGACGGACATAAGCTGTCACCCGCAGGGCCCTGCCGAAGTCCGAGAACCGGTCGGTTAGGTCGGCCTCCGCCTGGGTTGCGATGGGACATCGTGCCCGTCATTCTATCTCCGTTTCTAATACAATACCCGGGGATGTCGGCCAACACTCGGAAGGCTACTCGAGTCTTAGCTGTAAGCAGATGAACACTTACGTGATCTCCTGCTTGACGTGCATATAGAGCGCTGCACCGTAAGCATTCTGGGACGCATCGCAAAAACCGTGAAGCTGCCAAGTGACGTCGGGTCGAATTTCTACCCATCGGGGAATACGGATTCGGGTGAGACCTGGATAATCCCGCAAGAACTCCTCCCATTCCTGTTGGAGTGACGTGGGAACCGGATCATCCCATCCCAGCTCAGTCAGCCAGATCTGCTGCATAAAGATTTTCGCTCGAACTACGAAAGGAGCTAGCCACCCGGCTGGATCGAACAACTTTGCTATGTGCGACAATACTTCTCTCTTGGAAACAGAGTCTGTAGAGACGAAGAAGAACTGATCCTGCTTTGCCTGCCAACGGATGCCTAGCGTTTTGGCGGTGCTCGCGTTCTCCAGCTCTAGAAATTCGGCATTAGGGAGATGCTCCTGCGGAATATCATGTAACACGTCTCTCTGATTGGAGGTCCACCTGCGGAGAGGAAAACCAGCGGAGGTGAGGGCTTGCTGAAGCTCCCGGATCGTCGCGCGAGCTTCTTCCGTTGAATGGGAACCAGCTAGAACATCATCTACGTACATGTAGCGATGCAAAATCTCGCTCGCCCTGGGGTGCTTTTGCTCCACTTCCGCAGCTAATTGGATGAGTACGTTTTATCTCGACATAAGATACGCTGAAAAGGAGTATGATCGGAGGATACGTGAATCTGGCGATACATCTGCGTGATGTCAGCATTGAACACAACTCGGAAGAAACGCCATTTGAGGATCTGCAGCGTGAGGTCCGCTTGAAGAGTAGGACCAGGATGAAGGATATCATTCAAGCTGACACCTCTGGTGGACGGCCTTGAGGCGTTGAAGACGACACGGAGCTTGGTCGTGGTGCTTTCGGGCTTAAACACCGCATGATGGGGCAAATATAAATTTTTGGAATCAGTAGGGGGTGGAACGCGAATCATATGCCCTAATTCCTCATATTCACGCAGGACTGCTTCATATTGCTCTTCCAAAACTGGGGTCCTCCCTAGGCGAGCCTCATTCCTGAGGAATTGGGCCACGACGATGGATCTGGAATACCCTAAGTCTATGTTTTCCGGGTTTTTGAAGGGTAAGAACACTACAAACCGTCCGTCCTCCCTTAGTTTGGTGGTCTACCACTTTTTATCATCTTCTTTTTTTACTGGAAGATCTTCCACCTCCCAAAATTTGGTGAGCAACTTATACAAACTCATGTTGCTTGGGACTACAGTGACCCTTGCGGCCAGAGTGGATGAAGAAGGAGTGGGAGACTTGGCCATGGATCCACATAGGACCCACCCAAATATAGTTTCAAGGCCGACGAGAGAACCGCATATGTCCCTTTTGATCATTTCCCCTAGGATTTGGGAGAATAGGTCGACACCTATTAGCAAATCAATTCTGGAACTCTGATTAAAGTGGGGGTCGGCTAAGGCTATACCCGTGATGTTTCCTTCTAATTTCGCGGGAATCGGACAGGACGGAAGGGAGCCGGCCAGATTCGGCAGGACGAAAGCAGACGTTTCCACCTCTTCCCACGCAAGACGCAATTGACACAGCTTTTGAGCGCGAGCCGCCCCGCATTCGGAAATGCCACTGATTTGCGCGTCGATCACACGAAACGGTGGTTTCATCAGGTTAAACATTCTTTCTGATACAAAGGTGCCCTCTGAACCAGTGTCGATTAACGCTCGAGCATGGAATTCGGTCCCTAGATGACGGATGGTCACCATAGCGGTCCCAAGTAAGCCCTTGCGTGGGGTGGAAACCAGGAAATTGTGGATGGGGTGACTCGAGGAAGGGCTCTCATTGGAATCAGTGCACGTTGGAGGCGCGGTGGGCTGCGTTCGGAAAGGATTCGCTGCTGGAGGAACACCAGACGATGCCCGGTGCAGCAGCGTATGATGCCGCTCATTGCACGTATGGCAACTGTGGGCGCTGGGACAGTCACGTAACTGATGACCGCGGGCGAAACAATTCAGACATAGTTTTTGCTGCTTGATGGCTGTCATTCGATTCGGAACGGACATACTTAAGAATTTTGGACAGATTCGAATCGGATGATTCTCTCTCCCACACAGTTTACAGGACACTGGCGTCACAGTCACCTGAGTACTCAATGCTTGAAACCTGGCTGGTGGAGTGGATCTTCGGACAGCGAATGGAAGAGGTTGGAATGTAGAGCTCGATTTTCGGTCTTCGAGGGTTTCTAAGACGCGGTACCGGTCGACCAAACAATTGTTTAAGTCGGACCACGTGGACAAGTCGGTCTTGTTAGGAATGAATTGTTCCCATAAACCGACGGTGGAGTGGGGCAGCTTGGATGTACTAACTCCGGATCGTTCCAGAGTCGTTAAACACCCTTGAATGGTCGTTTGCAGCTCCTTGAGGGCAGTACGCGTCTCATGCGTGACTGGAGACAAGTTGAACAGAATTTTTGTCTGAGTGGCTACTAACTGCCGCTTATTTTCAAAACAAGCCTTCAGATTCTCCCATGCCGCGTTAAAACCATATACCATGTAGGCGTACTCATATTTGGGCTTGACTGTTGAGAGATCAGAGTGATATTCGTCACACGTATCCACGGAAAGCGCTCGCGTACACGTCAGATACTCCGCCTCTACTCTGCCCCAAAAAGGACTTTATTCTGGTCGAGGTGCATCCGTAGAGCAAACATGGAAACTTCCTCCTCGGTCGAGGCCATTGTGTTCACTTCCAACACGGTCAGACTATCGCAGGCTGCGATGAAATGACTTAACGCCATCTTGGATACGTATAAACGCTTTAGGGACTCGGATCTAGTCAGAACCTGGGCAGTTGGAACCGAGATGGTGATTCACGGAACCTCGGCGGATTTCTCGGAGCCCGGTAGGGTGGACGATGGCACTCGGCTGGACATGGATGCTCGTTTGCGCGGAGTTTGAGAGAGGCAAGGCGTTGTCGGAGCGCTACTAGAACCGGACGGACAGCGTTTGATTGTATCAGTGATACGAGGGACTTTACTAGTTGGCGATGACGACGTGGACCGACGCGGCACGGAGAGACGATCAGGCTTCGGGAGACTCTTGGCAGGGTCTGTGGGCATAGTCGGATCAGAAACCGGCTACCCAATGAAAAGTAAGAAATGGATGCGGAATCTGGAGTGGACTGTATTATATTGTATAGGTAATAATAACAAAAAAGATAGGAGCTAAACACCGCGGAGGACAGTGCTAGAGAAAGTGGACTGTAAATGTGGAACGTATAAATGCTAGGAATGTGTATGGTTATAAATAATTATGTATGGAATGTTCGAAATGTTTATATAAAAGTTATGCAGTAATGTAAGTTATATATAAAATTATGTATAAAATTATTTAAACTATTAATTTTTTTTTTGTTTTTTTTTTTTTTTTAATTTTTTTTTTTTTTTTTTTTTTTTTTCTTTATTTTTATTTTTTTACCTTTTTTTTGTAAAAATAATGTCACTATATGGACTTTGTGCAGGAAATGGATGGAATGTAAGATCGAAAGTAGCGTATGGATAGACACAAAAAATGTTGACGGACGAGCGAAAGTGGTACCAACAGATTTGGATCTTGAGCGGTATTTGGTTAATTGGTTTTCTTTTTTTATACCGGAATACTACCGAGACCTGGGAAAAGATCCTTGCTCGGAATTGCGCGGAATTTTTTTATAGGAGAAAAAGCTGTTGGGGCAGGATTGGGGTGGATTGTTCTCGGAACCCGACGACTTAACCACTTCGCTTCGGACGAAAAAATGAACATTTTTTAGAAGAAACAATTTTTTTATCAAATTTATTAATTTTAATCCTAGCTCCAATTTTAATTTAAATTAAATTAAATTAATTTAAATTAAATTAAAATTTGAATGAAAAATCAAAATCAATAAATTTGATGATGGTAGAATAATCGGACGGGGATACGGAAATTTTCACTTTATCAATTTTAATTTTAATTCTGATTTTATTTTTAATTTAAATTTAAATGATAATCAAAATTAAAATCCACATTAAATAAAAAAACAAAATTAATAAATTCGTTTGTTATTTTGAGAGTCGGAACCAGTGACTCATCTGATCATCAGTGACGAATGGTCAGCTGTGAAAAAGCTCACTGCCCGTTTTTCTTTGTTTTGCTGAGGAAAAAATTAAATAATCAAATTTCGATTTGATTAATTTACGCTACGGACACTTTTTATTTTGGAGGAAAATTCGCAACACCGGGAAATGCGCGACCGACTTATATACACAATGCCCGTATGGATGAATTGCAGGTGCATATATTATATGCGTATGTATGTAAGTATGTATGTATATATGGGTGTATATGTGTTGGATATTTATATATGTATGTATGTACATATGTACATATATGTACTGAGATAAGGATATGTATTTCAGGAAGGAAAAAGTGAACAGGACAATAAAACCAAGGACTGGGAAACATGTACATATGTCCATACAATTCAGAGTGAAAAGTTGCTATGGAAAAAGCGGGAACTTTTCACTCTAGGTCTGTATGTATGTATTTAGAATTTTTAATTGGAATGTAAAAAGAAATTTGTCTACTTATCGGAATCTCCACCAGCGCAAATGCTGGGGCGAACGGAACGAATATATCCGGCTCGAAGGACCAATGAATGTGGGATGGTGGAGCTTCTAATCCAATTTGACAAATCCCTTCGAACTATATAGGGGCCAGTCCCTGTGATGCTGTGGGCCTTGGGCAGAGGAAAAAGAAGATAAAAGCGTAGGCTTCGGTTTTTTTTTCCTTCTAGAGGTGTTCACTTTTATTCCCAAAATTTGTATATATGGCGCGAGATTAAATTTATGTTGTATTGAAGATGTATATGTAAAATCAAAAGCGAAAGGCAAAAAAAGTACAACTAAACGTGATGGCGGCTTCCATCGAACTTGCTCGTCACGCGCCAGTGTGCCCGTCCGGCACCTGGCCATAAATCTTCCCCGCCGCTGCTCCTGGTCACCGTCGGCGTGAACAGCAATGAATATGCGGTTACGCTAATAAGCGATTTAACAAAGTGTTTAGTTGCCATTCCAATCCCAAATAAAAGTGCAACAACTGTTATGGTCCAATAAAGACGTTCATTACCGTAACGTCTTACCTATGACTACTTTTCCTAGGCTTGGTGGAATAAATGGTAGAAGGGCGCACGTTCTATTATTCCGGCTTCTGGCTTGTCGTCTAGTTGGTGTGGTGGTCTTGCCCTCTACCATGTTGGCCTCTCTCGCTCTCTCTCTCTCCCAGTAAATAAAAAAAGAAATTTGAAAATAAAAGCGTGTAAGAGATAAACATATACCGGATTGATGTGAACATAGAGAACTGAATCAGTAAAGAATATAGTGACACAAAGTCGATGGTCAAGTCCTCTGATATTGCTAAGGTTTTACATCGCCCACCCTACCTTGGCTATTGCTGACCAAAACAAAAAGAAAAGTTTGCAATAGCCCCTTTACAAAGCATTCTACATGGCCATTGTTTTCGGAAGTCCAACAAGAGGCATTATGTTAAACATTATAAATTGAGCATTTATTATAAATGGAATATATTTGGTCAACATTACTGCTAATATTAGCTTAAACTGCATTAATATTAAAATTAAATTTCTTTATTTTTTACTACTATCGAAAATAATCATTCGCCATTAATTTTTCTTCGCCTAACCGGCGGTATACTATTCTTTATATTCTCCGCGTTTATGGAATAAAAATATCAAAAAAAACTATCTTAAATTATATTGGTTGCTTTCCTTTCTAAATCGAACGAGAAGCAAGGAAAATCCTAATAACGTAAAAAAAGAAATAAATGTAAGGAAAAATTTTCTAATACCGAAAATCTTAAGGCAGGGTATTCTCGGTTTACCGTATTGTTTGTTCTTGCATGAAACTCGCGCGATTGAATACCGTACTTTGAGTGAATTTTTTTTATACCCTGTACCCATAGGGTTTAAGGGTATATTAAAGTCGCTAAAATGTATGTAACAGGCAGAAGGAAAATTTTTCGACCCCATAAAGTATATATATTCTTGATCAGCATCAACAGCCATGTCCGTCTGTCCGTCCATATGAACACCTAGATCTCAGAGACTATAAGAGCTAGAGTAACCAAACATCCGTCTAGTGTATACGCAGATCAAGTTTGTTTCAAATTTTTGGCGCAAATTAGAAAAAACTATAACTAGAGTTGTATTAAAGCTACAGTATTTCTTTTTGGCAAACTCAATTATATCAATAATAATAGCAATATCAATATGTACCGTCTGACCAAATTTGATCGAAATCGGTCAATAAATATAGGAGATAATACGTATATATGTTTTGTACTGAAATGCCATGAGCAGCAGCAGCTGAAATGTGTGAGTGAGATAGAATGCGCATGTTGCTTTGAGTCGACTGACGCATTAGTTTCATTCACTGACATTAGTGAGCGAGAAAGGATGAATTTGGTGATTCGGCTTGCTAGGAGAATTTTGTAAAATAATTTATATTCAATTAATGGGGAGTTTGGAAGGAGTTTGAGTTTGTAACATATCTCTTATTGGTACAGGGTATACTCCAAGTCGGCAGGGATGACTTGTTTACTTCATTTATTTTGCACTCTACTTTTTCTTCTTTCTTTCTTTTTCTTCTTTTTGTGAACAATGTTTTTTCACTCAAACTGCGTTTGAGATTCTAAAGGGCATTGGAGTTGGGGGTCATTTTTTTTTAAAATTTTTGTGAACTTTCTTATTTCCTCTTTTCTTCCATTTTAAATCTTTGGCGAGGTTTTATTTTTGTAAGATAGAAAATAATCAAAATTATCACTTACCCTTTTATCGCCAACTCCCTCGATGAAAGCGCTTCCATGTTGAGGGTGGATCGAAAAATTTCTTAATTTTTACTTTGCTGCGAAAACTTAAAAAAAATAACCCACACTTTTGGACCCGAGGCACAAAAAAAAAGTAAAAAGGAAGAGATTTAAAAATAGGTCATGACGCGATAATTCTTTTCTTACTTTTTTTTTTTTTTTTTTTTTTTTTTTTTTTTTTTTTTTTTTTTTTTTTTAAAATACTTTTTTTTTTTTTTTTTTTTTTTTTTTTTTTAAAAAAAATTTTTTTTTTTTTTTTTTTTTTTTTTTTTTTCCCCTCTACCAAATTTTTTTTTTTTTTTTTTTTGTCCTTTTTTATTTTTGCACTAATTTCTAATGTTCTGGATCGAACGAACGCTTCCGCCTCCCGCGCAAGAAAAGTAAACTACTCAGCATTCCCATCTTTTTTTTTTTTTTTTTTGGTCGTCGAGTGAATTACGGCCTCTGCACGTCCCTTGTCCATGCAGTTCTTCGCTCACTTCTCTTCCCTTTTCTTTTACTGGGAAATCGAATGCAAAAATTACAAATTAAATTTAGACCTACAAAAACGAACACGAAAGAAGAAAAACTTTAGGCGCTATTGAACTTTACTCTTTTTGTTAACTAACTTACCCTCTTGAGGGTCTAACGCAAAAATTAGATATATGTGTTGAATATATGCAATTTTTCTCCAAATTTCATTTAAAACTTCGGGCCGGCTGTATATCAACCACCTCCTCGCAGGCAACTTGTGGCTAAAACCACAATATATTTTGGAACTTTTTTTTTTTGTTCCTTTATTATCAATCCTTTTTCTTGTTTTTTTTGGTTATATAACCTTAATAACTTTTTGGGGGGATTGTCACTGGATATTTTGCTTAATTGGACCCTCTTTCCGAAGCTGTCTACTTGGAATGATCGCGCTAAAGTTTCTAAGGCTTTAGGCAACCTAACAACTAATATTCTAGATAAAACGCCGTTTCTGATCGTGGAGAGAGTGTCTTTGACCATTGGTCTCTGCATTTCCCCGAGTCGCTCCTGTTGCTAACTGCCTTTGGAAATGTTGCTAGTCAGGCTAGCAACCAGTCTGAATGAAATTAGGCAACTTTTCTTAATGTTGAAACTGCCAGCGCTACAAAAGCCTCCCGAAAAAAATCTGGCTTGGACCTTGCCGCACAAGACAGATTCCACCCAAGCAGGCAGATAGATGCTACTATGTCGTCATTTACTCGTGAAAGAGCATGCGGGACCACATTCAATTTTCCACTTGTCCAATCGCGAACCGGAAAAATTGTAATTTTAAGGCTAATTTTTTTACACATATTACGGCTGTTGAACACTCCAATTCAGTAACTGTAAAATTTCTTTGGGCTTTGTTCATCTTCTTGGATACAAAACTAATTGGATGTTCTCCCTCATCTTCTGTTCTCTGCATCAGTACTCCTCCGATACCGGTTTGCTGCCATCACAATGAATATTAAATCGTTTACTAAAATCTGGACTACGTAATACTGGTGCCGAGCATAACTTTTCTTTTAATTTCTTAAAGGCTTTTTCTCCTTCGGGTGACATGGTAAATTTAGTTTTTTTCTTTAATAATTTCGTGAGTGGTGCAGCTAAATCTGCGAAACCCTCAATGAATTTTCTATACCATCCAGTCATACCTAAGAAGCTTCTCAATGGTTTTAGAGACCTTGGCACAGGAAATTGAACCATTGCCGCAATTTTTTCGGGGGTCTGTCTTTATACAACCCTCACCAATAATGTGCCTTAGATATTTTACTGATCGACGGCAAAATTGACTTTTCTCCACATTAAGTGTAAGACCAGCTTTACGCACCTGCGCAGCTACTTGGCTGAGCACTTGTAAATGGGATTCAAAACTATCGGACACCACCAACAAATCGTCTAAATAGACGAAAACCTGGTTACGGAGACTTGGGGGAATTACCTTATCCATAAGCCGTGTCATTGTTTCTGATGCATTTGTTAACCCAAATGGCATCACCGTGTACTGATACAACGGTCGGCCAGGGATGGGGAAAGCGGTCTTATTCCTGGATTGCGGCTCCAACGGAACTTGCCGATAGGCATCCTTCAAATCTAAACTTGAAATAAAACAGGCTTTGGGTAAACGGCTGAGAATGCCCTGGATTTGCGGCAAAGGATACGCTTCCTTACGTGTCACTGAATTTAGTTTTCTGCTGTCTAAGCAAACTCGAGTTTTTCCGGGCTTTTCTACCATTGCCACTGGAGATGAACATGCACTATCCGATTCTTTAATTACACCTAAACGCAGCATGCGATCAATTTCGGCATACAATATTTTTTCTTTTGCTGGCGAGAGTGGAAAATGTCGTTGTTTGACGGGTATTGTGTTGTAGCATGTTGTGATCACTGTACTAAGTGAAACATATTAATAATATTTTAAACATAGTGTAACACTTTGTTACTATATTTATGTATACAACATTCAAGTGTCATGACATGAGTGCATGGCACTGGACATTGCTGAGTCTGCAAAACTTACACGCGCGACCGCTCTGTCTCCAAGCAATATGATACATCCTCACTCTTCCGCTGAGGCGGCATACATATATATATTTTCTTATGTAAACATCTTATACATAAGCATACCGCTCCTCTGCCGGCGTTACTGGCAGCGCAGCTTCGCGGTCTTAGCTGTACTTAAATATTGGTAGAGAATTAAGAATCAATGAAGACACAGCCACAGAAAAGAAAAGTCATGCATTGTCTGAAGGCTAAATGATTTTAAAAAGAATAAATAAAATTAAACAAACTAAACTGTAAAGAATCGTCGTTGGATTCATTGGCGTTTATTACAGCGTCGCCCACATCTATGATATGCTTTGCCAACAAAGTTTTCCCTGACCCAGTTATGGCGAATGAGGGAAATTGGTCTATCACCTCAATCAAATCGGTCGCTAATTCACGCAACTGATTTGACGTCGGTAATAAATCAAATTGAGTCCAAAAATCGACTCCCAAATACAAATCTTGAGTAGCGCAGGGATAATGAACAATTTGATAGTTTCGATATTCCCTTGATATTCTAAATTGTGCTAAATTGGCCTAAAATATTTTGTCTTTGCCCATGCACTATACTTATAGTTCGATTTACCCACTCAAAAGGAGTTTCGCTGCGAATAAACTGTCTGGCCAATTGACCACCCAAACAACTTACGGCTGCTGCCGTGTCCAAGAGCCCCAGTACTACCTGACCTCATAACCGGAATTCGGCAAATGGACGCTTATCGTTTGGTTTAAACCGAATTTCTTCAATTGATTTATTTGCCTTATTGTGTCGAACACACTGCAGCGGACGGGGTTGTGTGTTCACCTTCTCGTTTTTTAAACACTTCGGACAAGATGGCTTATATATATTTGCTGAGCCACAGCCAAAACAAAAGATTTTTCTTATGGCTGAACAATATTTCGACAATTCCAACATATTAATGATAAGGCACTGATTTCGCCATCAGTTTCTAAATTTAAAAATTTTTCGGGATCCTTCATTTGTTCTACCTCTTCAATTTCAGCGATTTGTTTCTTGAAATAATGCGGCTTGTGTTCTCGCCGCCTGCAAATTTTACGCAGTTTCCGATTGATTCAACTCTAATGTTCAAAATTTCGTGGCGTGTATCGGCTTTCAGGTTACGCTTTAATATTTCAACGATGGCGCTTTCAGCCAACGGCTCCTCTAATCTATCCATAAGCAACACAATAGCTTCATAAAATTTATCAAAATTCTCTTTGTCCTGCTGTTATCTATCTCTTATGGTCTCTCTTATGTCAACATCAGTTAAAGGGTCACGAAATTGTTTCCTTAAAGCCCTACATAAATCGTCCCAATTAAATGGATTTTATGGCTTTTATGAAAACGCCAGTAAAACTCTCTTGCCTTTCCATCAAATAATAAACTTGCGTTGCTGCAAAGAACGGTGAAATCCTCAACTAACATCTGACTGGTTAGTGATTCGACCCTGTAAATGAAGTTGTCTATTCTAAGCCCATTTAAACTACCATTATATCTTAGTTTCTAACTATTCATGATGTGGCCAACTTTATCGGGTCTTTGAAGTAATTCTGAACTTGAACTTCTAGGAGTTTGGGCTACGCCTGGCATCTCCTGATAACGATCTCTTCGAAAACTTTGGTTTTGACTCAAATGAGTTTGTTTATCCTCCTCAGATGGTTGGGTACCAACGATTGTGGTTCTGTTTTGGACTACATTTTCCTGCAGCATTTGTGCTATTTGAGCTGAAATTTGTGTCGTCAATTTTTGCTGAATGGTACGCATTGATTGCGCTATCATTGCCTGAACATTCTGCCAAGTGACAACTGGTTGCATTTGCTGGCCCGTCATGTTGGATGTATTCTCTTGGTCAAGTCTTTGAGCTGGCATATTAGAGGTATCTAATCCTCTAGGCTGATTCATGGCTGTTCTCAACCCTTGACTGGTGCTGGCTTCTTCACCTGTGGACTGACTCTGCTTTTGCGATCTAGTATTATGTGACACTGTGGCTTTGAAACAGACTTTTTTACAAGACGGGCAAAAATTTCTTGTAGCAGCATGACTCATGATACACTTCTTGTGAAAGCTATGTCCACAATTGATGGAATACTCTTCTGCCCATGGCTTTTTGTTTTTGACATATCCGATATGTCATTCGCTGCGCTTCAGCCTCAACTTCTTCGTCTGAATGGACCATCTTTTATTTATATAAATGACTCGCAAATATTACACGAAAATATAAGTTCTAATGAACTTTGTGTTTTTTTTTCTCTGCGTATCGTTTATCTATCTCTTAAAATTATTTAATAAAATTTAAAATCAAAACAAACACATATGTATGCTGTATGCACAAATAGCTATAAAAAAAAAACGGCAACGGTAACTGAAATATAATAACATAAAACATATGGACTTTCCTTCCACCAATGCACATGTAATCAGCTTTGTTGTATATCTGGTGACTATTCGGCTTGTGTTTAAAGAATTATAATAAAGTCTCGCCGTCTGGTTTGGCTGACTAGTAACGGGAAAACCAATTCCCTCAACGTAGTGCAGCCAAAAAAAAAAGGAACCCAGTGCACTGCAGTGGCGTCGCTTTTGCTTGCTTGCACTACTGACCCGTGATGATGGTATGATTTCTAAAAATCCCTCCCATGTATTCCTATGCGCTTCGGCGGCTCTGCAAGTAGATTCTAACTATTGAAATTCCCAAACCTAATTATCTCATCAATCGTGGACAGCTGATCTTTTCTAAAAACAATTTAGTTGTAATAAAAGCGAAATGAATGTGATGACCAATGTTTGAGTAGGTAAAGATTTTTGCTGTAATTATAGTTTCTTGGACGTGGTTGGGGTGCAGCTGCTAACAGTCTAACATTTTGCAAAATCTTATGCGTCTCTGAAATAATATTTTTTTTGCTTTCCGAAAAATATCAGGTTCTGCATGTTTGTGAACCACAAAATTGTGGCCCTATTGTTGGGCGCCATTTTATTTGGTAAGAGAAATTAAAATAATAATCATATCTGTAACGTGTTACCTATGACTACTTTTCCTCGGCTTGGTGGAATAAATGGTAGAAGGGCGTACGCTCTATTATTCCGGCTTCTGGCTCGTCGGCTAGTTGGTGTGGTAGTCTTGCCCTCTACCATGTTGGCCTCTCTCGCTCTCTCTCTCTCCCAGTAAATAAAAAAAGAAATTTGAAAATAAAAGCGTGTAAGAGATAAACATATACCGGATTGATGTGAACATAGAGAACTGAATCAGTAAAGAATATAGTGACACAAAGTCGATGGTCAAGTCCTCTGATATTGCTAAGGTTTTACATCGCCCACCCTACCTTGGCTATTGCTGACCAAAACAAAACGAAAAGTTTGCGATAGCCCCTTTACATAGCACTCTACATGGGCATGGTTTTCGAAAGTCCAACAAGAAGCATTTAGTTAAACATTATAAATTGAGCATTTATTATAAATTGAATATATCTGGTGAACATTACTGCTAAATTAAAATTAAATTTCTTTATTTATTACTACTATCGAAAATAATCATTCGCCATTAATTTTTCTTCACCAAACCGGCGGTATACTATTCTTTATATTCTCCGCGTTTATGGAATAAATATATAAAAAAAATAATTAACTTAAATTATATTGGTTGCTTTCCTTTTTAAATCTAACGAAAAGCAAGGAAAATCCTAATAACGTAAAAAAAGAAATAAATGTAAGGAAAATTTTTCTAGTTGCGTGACATAATACCGAAAATCTTAAGGCAGGGTATTCTCGATTTACCGTATTGTTTGTTCTTGCATGAAACTCGCGCGATTGAATACCGTACTTTGAGTGAATTTTTTTAATACCCTGTACCCATAGGGTTCAAGGGTATATTAAAGTCGCTAAAATGTATGTAACAGGCAGAAGGAAAATTTTCCGACTCCATAAAGTATATATATTCTTGATCAGCATCAACAGCCGAGTAGATATAACCATGTCCGTCTGTCCGTCCGTATGAACACCTAGATCTCAGAGACTATAAGAGCTAGAGTAACTAAACATCCGTCTAGTGTATACGAAAATCAAGTTTGTTTCAAATTTTTGGCATGCCCACTTC
>JAECWJ010000182.1:0-50613 GCA_018150375.1 Drosophila sturtevanti | reverse complement strand
AATGTCAACATCGTTGGAATCGGACAGACAGACATTCTTTAAATTATTTGTGTTCGGAATTACTAAATGAACTGTTGGCCGTTTGCAATACTCCAGTTTTGAAACTGGCTTCAAGATTCTAAAAATTTTGACAACCGAACCTAAGTGGTTTATATTTATTCCTTCAATTCTATTTGTCTGAATTTACACAGCATTTAAGTAATGTTGTCAGTTCAATCCAATTACATATTTTCAGCTGGCAACGAGGAAATAGTTACATCAGTATTCCAACGAGTTAGACAAAAGCTTTTTTTAAAGAAACCCAATGATGAGTTCATTTCCAAATTTTCTTGAACTTCACCAGCTTGGTGCACGCACACTGACCATAGTAGCTCAGGCGCATTAATGCCATTTTTAACAACAGCGTGGTTCAGCAGATGATTGACACGCAATTGGTTTTCAAAAATCTGTGAAAAACTTTCATCATGTTTGATCCACGATCGGTTACGATAATTAGTTGTCCATTTCGAGACCACAATCAAAGTTCTTTCCTTATGAGGGAATATTTACATCTAGTTACAAAATTATTTGGTTAAATGAATGTTGTACACTTGAAAAGTAATAAGGTAACAAACCTGTGCAGGACATTTCGTGATTTTGTGCCCAAACCACTTCAACCAAGTACTCCTTTAGGTAGAGCACCGTGCAGGACAAATAAAAGCTATAAAATAATTATCATCCATAAGTTCTAGGTAGTGGGATAAAGGGTGTATTTGACAGTGTATTTCGTATCTTTATCTTTGGCCGAAAAATGGCAAGTCGTAAATTGCCGCTACATTTCGGGAACAGTAGTTGGATGTGGTAATAATTTATCCACATCGACATTGGAACCATAAGTTGCACCAACATTTATTAAAAAAAAAAAAGATGCAAATTTCTTAAGGCCGGAATCGCAATAACATTTAATGGGCGGCAATTCCTTTATAATCCACTCAGTGGCAACAACTGCGCCCTCCTGCTTAGTATCTGAGTTTATCTCAATTGGGGAGAGTTTTTCCAGTTGACTGGCGTTTACTAAATAGCATTTTGCTTAACCAAATTAGATGTCCTACCTGTAACTTTTTACACTGAAAAGCACATTTGCACGCTACAACTTCAAATGGACTAATTCCTGTCCATTTTCATTTTTTATTTTGGAAAGAACTGCCAAAATTCGCTTCGACCCCCTCTCTATTCTGCGTACATGCCACTATGCAGCTTCAGCTTTTATTTCGACTCTTTCTTTCGTGATTACTGCGCTCACAACCTGTCTATTTTAATAAAACTTTATTAAATCTGAAAGGAATTACACAAAAACATTTATGGACAGGTCACAAGTAAAGTTTTTAAACCAATTAAAGGAAACATAATATTAAGAAAAGCACATAAAATCTAAAAAACAATAACAAACCAACACAAAACCTAACAAAATAAAAAAATAAAATTTAAATACTTACATTTTCGCTTTGGCTAATTTTCTCTCTTTCCATTTTTGCGACTGCTTTAACTTTGGCACTCCACACGAAATACAATGTATGTATGTGTGTATGTATGTATGTATGTTCTGTCATACCCGAGTAATTCGAATGTTTTCAGCATGTCTCATTCTCACTCAATTCTCTCGCTTTGCATGACTGTCAAAATATATGTATGTACTACTATTCTATACACATTCACTCAATGTGTGCTTCTTACTCACTCAATTCTATTCCATTCGAATTTACTCAATTTGCGTTTTGAGTGAAGGGAGCCATGCAGATGGCTAGTATATACATATGCATGGATGTATGGATGTATTTATTGCGTTCGACTGTAAATTGTACGTCCCTCTGTCCACTTACTCAAACATTCCTGAACTCTGCTCGATCCTCTGCTCCCACACTCTTAATAGTGTCTCCCTCAATTATCTATAGACTCTTATTATTTATTAGACAATTATTTATAGACTCATAAATAATTGACTGAATGACCAATTTACTCAGTCGATATCAGGGATAGAAACTTTGAGAAATGTAGATCATAGAAGTAATAGAGTTAATGCAAAATAAATGTAGATTTACCAGTGTTGTAAAGAATATATTGATTCTATAATAAAGAACTTCATTATGTCATTTCATGTGAGTGTCGTCCACTGTTAATCAGTTTTTTAGGGGAAATTTATATACTATTTTATATACATATATGTATAGTATATAAATTTCTCCTAAACCTTCAAACTCATTTGCCTGTCATATGCCGCATCACACTAAACTGACTTTAGCAATATGTGGCATTGACATCCTGTCGCTCTTATACAGAATATTGGGTGCAATCAAGGTTTTAATCATTTGCAGCTAAAGGATACAAAAACAAAATCTTATCCATCGCATGCGTTGGACAAAATAACAAAACTTTAATTGTTCCAAAGCGAAAATAAAAAAAAAAAAAGATCTTTTTTTGGGGATTTCAATAAGAAATATATATAAGTTTTATTTTTTGGGGGGTTTTCTTCCGTACTATTTTTTCCTGACGATTTTTTTGAAAATTTTAATACAAAAAATCTCTCGCAGGCGGACAAAAAATGGATTTCAATACAACATATTGACAATGTGCGAATAATGCGAAGCGAAGTTGAGTTGTCGCTAAGCTGCAAAACGGTCAACGGGGCCAACCACAATATCTAAATTTTTTATGAAGTCGTTTTGATCACTTAAATCTTGGAAATAAGCAGAAAAACTTTAAACAGTTTACAATTGACAAAATTTTTCAAAACATAAAATTGTTAGAAACATACAACCCATACATATGTATGTACAAATTAAGATATTGTTTGTTATATTATTTAATTTTGAAACATTTTCATGTATTCAACCTTAGATTGGTTATTTTATTGCAAGCCACAATTTTGTGTGCTTGGAGTTCTGATTAAGACTAAAAACTTAAGCTACAGACAAATTATATTTCTGCCTAGCCTGAAGTGTTACATATGGGAAGTGCTGATTCAGCGGATGGTTGGGCGTTTGGGTTAACTCCTCCCCTACTTAAGTTAAGGACGTCCTCGTTCTTTTCTAGACTCTCAATAAGGGTTCGTAGACCGAGCTGTGTTTGGCGTTGTTTCCTTATGTGGCAGAGTCTAAATACAATGCAACAGACTGCAACAAAACATAGAGAGATAGCTCCTGATTCCAGGTCCCCAATATATCTTAGGTTCCCATTGTTCAACCTATGAAGATACGGGAGGCTGAGCACCTCCTGGTGGCCGGTAATGTTTACTAGTGACAGTGCCGCTGAGCTAGAAGTGCTCCTAGGAATACCATTGTAATTTTTATGGACGGTTCCGTTTAGTCGCACCACGGTAGTGAAGGTAATGAGCTAAGTCCCATTCACAGTGAGTTCCCTTTCAACATTCTCACGGATCAACATCGTCACATTGTTTATTATTAAGATGGCTTGGCTGAGTTTCGCAGTGTGCCGTGCCTCCAGAATGCAGCTGCTTCGCGCATGTTTCCGTCAGGGACAGTTGGCAAAATGACGTAGAAATGACCTTATTGCAATTTGACAATGCCACAATCCGATCGCCGCAATCACCCACTTTATTGTCTTCTCCCTTCTGCACGGGATATATTGTTACCTTTCTACACTCCAAACTAGGCTTTGGGAACTTAATAATAAAATATAGATATTCTGGATTTTGTATGACCTTAATGCTAGATGCTTCAATAATTGCAGAAATGCTTACATTCGAAAAGTGCTCATTTATCAATTCTGTTAATTCTTCAAAATTTAGAATAGGCCCCTAGTGTTGAGTGGATCGCAATGGCTTTTTCAACAGGGCAATGATCCAAAACGTTTTTGGTTCAGGAGTGGCTCATTTATCACTGCAAGCAGCTGAAAACCCCTCCACAATCACCTGACCCGAATCCCATCGACCATGTGTGGGGATTATTGGAAAAAAATAAGGAATTATCAGATAACTTCCAAGGATACCCTAAAATCTGCCATCATCCAAGAGTTGGAGAAGATTTCAAGCCAGGAGATGGCGAAATTGGTGGGAAGCATGAAGAGGCTACTTCAAGCTGTTATAGAAGCCAAAGGTGGCCCAACCAAGTATTAATCCTGGACTTATTTGGACTTTTTGTATATTTTTATTTAGTTCTTATAAATTGTGCCAATACTTTTTTGGCGTGAATTTGTGCTTTTATTTTTTGTTCATTGGAAATAACCAGTGGCGTGTTCAGTGTGTCACGGAAACGGCCCGGGGCAGGAGAAAAAAAAAAAACAAACATTTTTCATCGGATAACATGTCGGACTAAATTCGGGAATCATCAACAAAATTTTTCACGCTCAGAACGCTCAAATTTTTCATTTAATCCTAAAATAACTAACTTCATAATTTCACAGCAGAATATCGAAAAAGCCGCTATCATGTTGAACGAAGCATATGTTAGTATAAGTCATTTGCGGAAGACTTTGATAGTTTGAAAAAACAGCAGTCGAGTTAGCGAAAAATGGGGAACAGCAACAAAATTTTCTGTCAAAAGAAAAGGTCGTCCTAAAAACATTTTGATGAAAAAGTGGTCACTTGGTAATGAAAATAGGAAGATCATTTCAGGATCAATGTCTTTTATAAAACTGTCGATATAGCGATCAAGGAAATCGTGCATATTTTCCGTGTTGTTTCCCCGATTTTCTTTCTGAGTCATCCGACGATGAAATATTCAGAGCTGGGCAAGATTTCTATACGAAATACCAGAAGATGTTTCGGATCAATTACCATTTCAATTATTATCGTTCAAAACTTGCTTTAAGAGTGATTTAATTGACACAAAAATGCTCAAGAAATGTTAAATCACATTATAATCCGAAACTATTCTTCATGCAGTAGCTATACAGAAATAATAACCGCTTGTTATTTATTTCTTACGATTCCTGTCACGGTAGCGGGCGCAGAACGATCCTTTTCAAAATTAAAGTTGATTAAAAATTATTTGAGAAATACCATTGACAAGAAAGGTTGAGCTCTTTAGCTATAATTTCTATAGAAAACCAGGTAGCAAGAGATCTTGACATTTCAAAACTCATTGATGTATTTGCAAACTTGAAAGTTCGGAGAAAGGATTTCACTAAAATTTGAAAATTGTTTTCTCTCGTCGCATTCTTGATGTAAAAAAAAAAAAATTTGAAAATAAAACAGATGTTACAGAATTAACCAAACGTTTTGTGTTTCCCTGGAACACATCGAAATCTAAAAAAAAATTAATCAGCCACCCTGGAAAAAAATAACTGAAAAGAAATATGAGAAATTTAATTTATTTTTTGTTAATTAGATAATTTAAGCCGTATTCTAACCAATTGCATTTTTATTTTTGTGGCCTGACAAATAAAACAAAAGTTATATGGGCTGAAAGTTCAACATTCTAAGTGTACCAATACTTTTTGGGCTCACTGTACATATGTCGACTTAAATAACTGAATATGTCCATTGGTACATACATATGTATGTACATATATAAAAAGAATATAAATAGAAATATTAAGGGTATTACATACATATAGAAATGTCTATATGTACAATATGTGCCACATTACATATTTGATTATGTTATTCGGAATATGATGGAATTTTTTATCAAAAGAATACAAACTAAATTTTAATTTGAATACAAAATTCAGTAACTTTATTATCAATTTAGAAGAGCAGAAAATATTTATTTACTGCAAAAGGAATAGATTTTATATAAAGAAAACTGTATTTTATATTTTCGTATACATTGAGAACAACAAATGTCTTTTAATTCTAGATTACCACTCGATGCAGCGATTAATTTACTAGAATCTTTCATAGGCGATGCCAAAAGAATCTTATCTGAAACTCAGCCAATCCGAATAAAACCAGATGAACTTGACTTAGTGGCCGATCGGATGCTTTGGATGATGAAGATTGGTGGAAGGGGATAAACTGTAGCTGTAGCAGATGTGGTAGATCCGAGTAATACAAAAGAACTAAATCCATCAGCATTTGAGTCATTCGAATTGAAAGAAAACCGATTGAGAAGGAGGCGTGGCTTCACACATATGTATGTATGTATGTATGTATATATTAGAAATCTGCATGAGTTGCAAAAAAGTGACATTCGAATGTACAACAGCTAAATTGAGTTGAGTGAATATGAGTACAAAGCGGAATGAGTATAAATGAGTGAGTGATTTCGCAAAGCACTCGAACGCACAATGTTGGAGCAATGAGTACGAGTGAGAACATGCGAAAATGAGAGGATAGGCTTCGAATGTTTCGAATGTCAAAACAGCGCTTTTCAGTAATTAAGTTTCTGGCGTCTGAAAATGTTCTTTCAGAAGCGGCGCTGCTCGCCGGTATACAAAAAATTTTGCAACTTGTTTTATATAATAATGGAAAAAATGTTTGGTGCATGTCCCACCAAGCTAGTGCATCAAAATTTGTACTCTATGGAACATTAATACTACAGTAACCCTTTATTTCCTGCTCCACTTGGCTTTTATTTGGATCAGTGTGTTGAACCTCCACATAATTAGCAAATTCGTCGTTTGCTATTGCAATTTCTCCAAGGTTACACAAAGTGTTATTTAAAAAGAAATTCATGATTACTTTACAGTCTGCAAATACCCTTTCTTTCTCTGTGGGAGAAAATTGAAACTTTTTATTTGTGGGTGGAAACAGGAATAGGGCTATTTTGTGGTATTTTGAAAGGTTTGGTTCAATTGTCGATAAAATTTGAATGTTCAATGCGGACTTAAGGTCTTGAATAATGTCAACATCGTTGGAATCGGACAGACAGACTTTCTTTAAATTATTTATGTTCGGAATTACTAAATGAACTGTTGGCCGTTTGCTTGCCTCCAGTTTTTTTGAAACTGTTTCAAAAGATTCTAAAATTTTGACAACCGAACCTAAGTGATTTATATTTATTCCTCTAATTCTATTTGTCTGATTTTTACCTTTAATGTTTTACCTAATGTTGTCAGTTCAATCCAATTACATATTTTCAACTGACTTGAGGAGGTAGTACACCGTATTCCAACGAGTTGGACAAAAGTTTTTTAAAGAAAATCCCAATGATGAGTTCATTCCAGTTTTTTTTAACGAACTTCCCAGCTTGGTGCACGCACTGACCATAGAGCCCAGCTCGGGCACGGCATTAATGCCTTTTTCAACTGCGTTGTTCAGCAGATGATTGACGCAATTGATTTTCTCACAATCATGAAAAGCTTTTATCATATTTGATCCACGATCGGTCACGATAATTGGATTGTCCATTTCGAGACCACAATCAAAGTTCTTCAAGATTTCCTCTATTTATAAACGAATTTTTATACCTAGTTACAAAATTTAGTTAAATGAATGTTGTACACTTGAAGATTAAGTTAACATACCTGTGCAGGACATTTCTTTCATTGATTTTATGGCCATATTAATGACGATCAACAAGTACTCCTTCCTTTAGGTAGTGCACCGTGCAGGACAAATATGAAGCTATAAAATAATTATCTGTCCATAAGTCACTAGTGATGGCGTATCCAAAAGCTTTATATTTGACAATTTCATCTTTTATTGGCCCAAAATGCAAGTCGTAAATTGCTGCTACATTCCGGGAAACAGTAGTTGGATGTGGTATTAATTTATCCACATCGACATTGGAACCATAAGTTGCACCAACATTTATTAAAAAAGATGCAAATTTCTTAAGGCCGGAATCAGCAATAATTTTTAATTTTTAACTGAAAGGAATTACACAAAAAACATTTATGGACAGGTCACAAGTACAAAGTTTTTAAACTAAGCATAAAGGTAACATATTATTAATAAAAACACATTAAATCTAAAACAATAACAAACCAACACAAAACCAACAAAATAAAAAATAAAATTTAAATACTTTTCGCTATGGCTAATTTACTCTCTTTCCATTTTTGCGACTGTTTAACTTTGACACTCCACTCGAAATACAATGTATGTTCTGTCTTACCCGAGTAATTCGAATGTTTTCAGCATGTCTCATTCTCACTCAATTCTCTCGCTTTGCATGACTGTCAAAATGTACTACTATTCTATACACATTCACTCATTGTGTGCTTCTCACTCACTCAGTTCTATTCCATTCGAATGTACTCAATTTTGCGTTTTGAGTGAATGGAGCCATGCAGATGGCTAAGTAGTATATGTACATATATGTATGGATGTATGGATGCGTTCGACTGTAAATTGTACGTCCCTCTGTCCACTTACTCAAACATTCCTGAACTCTGCTCGATCCTCTGCTCCCACACTCTTAATACATAGTGTCTCCCTCAATTATCTATTTTATACACTCATAAATATGTGAATGAATGACTAATTTACTCAGTCAGATCACTGGGACTCGAAACTTTGATTCAAGTAGAGATGCAATAGATATATAGGAGCTTGATTCCGTAGATATGCTCTATCACGTATGTAAAAGTATAAGGTTAATGCAAAATAAATGTAGATTTACCAGTGTTGTAAAGAATATATTGATTCTATAATAAAGAACTTCATTATGTCATTTCATGTGAGTGTCGTCCACTGTTAATCAGTTTTTTAGGGGATATTTATATACTCAATTATATATATATGTAAATACATATATAGTATATAAATTTCCCCTAAACCTTCGAACTCATTTGCCTGCCATATGCCGCATCACACTAAACTGACTTTAGCAATATGTGGCATTGACATCCTGTCGCTCTTATGCAGATATAGGGTGCAACCAAGGTTTTAATCATTTACAGCTAAAGGATATAGGAGACAGATTCCTAGACCATCCGAATCGATTGGACAGAGAAACAGAAGACTGATAAGAACTCACTTATAATTGTTTCGCATCAAGGGAGAAGATATAATAACAATAATCGGATCTCCTTTTGGGGATTTCAATATATGAATTAATTAGAGGTACTAAGTATTTTTAGAATGAGATCTCGGGATCACCATTTCTTCCATTTCTATTAATAGCTCTGTTTTACATCATCCTATCCTATATATAGTATACTAACTGTACCCTGCCACGTTTCCCTGTGGCATATTCTGGTTGCACTCATAACAAATGAGGAACACAACAAATCATAAATTTTCAATACGTTTAATTTTTCAATTCTTGTGGATATACAATATTCCTTTGTTTTCCCATTCTCCGCGTAAATATGAAGGATATCTGGTTTACCGTCACACTGGGAAGACGCCACATACAATTGTCCATGGAAAAAGCAATCCGCATCTAAATTTAAACCACGCAATTTTTAGAGATTGACCTTGAGCTTAATTAATTGTCATCTTCTGGATTGGAAAAGTGTATCAGGGGGAATCATGGGAATCCTAGGAATGAGGAGATCTTCACCTTTGAATATGGTCCAGTTAAGATCCTTGCTTCCACAATGTCAATTTCTTGATAATCATATTCCGAAGCATGATAATCGGGACATCTTTTTTCAATTTGGTGTCCATTGAGTTATGTGTAATTTCCTCAGTTTCTATGCTTGATTGGATGACATAATTAAGTTAATAGACGTCTTTATTCTTGGCAGCAAGGATCGCTCGTTCAATGACCCAATCGTGATTCCTATAATTGATTTGAATATCAGGGAATACTTTTTCGATTAATTCTTCTTTTGATCCAACTAAATTACAACATCTTAACATCTCATTGGCTGGCAGCTTTCCGTTCCCAATGTCCAGTAACTGTTGGGAGAATACCTCAGCTGATTCATCGTTCTCTAACTAAACACGCATATTCGTTATCAACGGCAATTTACGTATTTCCGAAGGATTGATCGAGTCTAACTTAATCCCGCAATGATCGATCAAGAGCCTGCAGCGATTTTTTGTGTCCCATCGAGCATTCATCTTAAACAATGAGTTTACATTTCTGGAATGGTTTTCCCATTCCTGATCCTTTGGAAATGTTGCAATTGGCAGACTCGACGACTTGCATGTTCAACGCTAAATGAGCAGTCCTTTCACCACGTAACATTCCAGATGAAGCAAGAGCTAAACCTATGGCATTTTTTGCTCGAACCTTGGCCAGAATCCATCTGATGAGGAACGTTTTCCCAGTTCCCCCTCCAGCATCTAAGAAAAAGATACCTCCACCTCCACTATTTATCATTTGCACAACATGATCATAGACGTTCTTCTGTTGACGGGTTAATTTGGTAATGTTGTAAGTTGTCCAATTGAATCAGTCGCATTTCCGATCTGTGCTGGCATTCCCAATTGACTTAGCACTTTATTTGCAATAGCTAAACACTTATCTTCAATGGCTATTAACGTTTTTAGTGTATTGTGTCTTCTGTGAATTCGGAATTCTCTTGGCGTAATCTGTCCAAAATATCCTCAGGGAAATGCGAACGTTATCTTTCCCAGAACTCAGTTGGAGATGATTGCAAATAATGCTCGAATTTGGTTTGGATGCATCATTGATGCACATATTCCACTGCTGATTGTTCTCCAATAAATTTAGAGCTTGGAACGCACTGCGAATCTTTAAATCTTTAATCTTTAAATACTGGAAAGACTTATTACTAGCCACATTTACCAACAGAATGCGAAGAAAGAAATATTCATTTTGATAAGGACTAACTGTATAGAGTCCATCAATTGTATTTTCTTTGAAAATGCCAGAATATCCTTCCACCGGCACCCCTCGTTTACGCCGTAAGAATGCTTTTTTAGTTACATTCCACGTGTAGTAAGAAGGCACTTCTGAATATACGTATAAATGTTGTGGCGAATCCGTCTCCTTAGGTCTTAGATACGTTGACCTTTCTCCAAATGAACTGCTAAGTGAACCACCATGGAATATGACAAAATTCCCCATACAGTCTCATTGCTGTTTATGTATATGTTATATACATAATATATATGTTATCGATATAATAAGTAGCCAAAAACCAAGCTGAAAGTTAACACCAAAGTGTGTCAAAATTTGGGAGCAATCGGTTCAGTAGTTTTTAAATGCATATACATATTTTATATATTTGTACATACATATATAGATATGTATACGGATATATATGCTAAATAAGATTAACATAATAAAGATTTAAAGATATTTACTACACAGGGGCAGGGTTTATTCTTAAAATGCGGGTTATTGATCATGTAGCAATATTAATTTCAAAATGTTTTAATCAAAATGTTCACATCATAGTATTATCATACCCTGTACCCATAGGGTACAAGGTATATTAAAGTCGCTAAAATGTATGTAAGAGGCAAAAGGAAAATTTTCCGACCCCATAAAGTATATACATATATTCTTGATCAGCATAAACAGCTGAGTCGATATAGGCATGTCCGTCCGTCTGTCCGTCTGTCTGTCCGTCCGTCCGCCCGTTCGTCCGTCCGTATGAACACATAGATCTCAGAGACTATAAGAGCTAGAGTAACCAAATTTAGTGACAACATCCGTTTGGTGTCTACGCAGATCAAGTTTGTTTCAAACGCCCACTTCCGCCCCCGCAAATTAGAAAAAACTATAACTAGAGTTGTATTAAAGCTACAGTATTTATTTTTGGTAGACTCAATTATATAGCAAATATTTTCATCTGACCAAATCTGCCCGAAATCGGTCAATAAATATCGGAGATATACGTATGTATATATGTTTTGTACTGAAATTCTATGGGCAGCAGCAGCTGAAATGTGTGAGCGAGATAGCATGCTCATGTTGCTTTGTACCGAATGACGCATTAGTTCCGTTCACTGATAGGAGTGAGAGAGCATGCCTTTGCTGTTGCGGTTTGTTGAGAGAATTTTGTAAAATAATTTATATTCAATTAACCCGGATTTGGAAGGAGTTAGAGTTATAAAATATCTCTTATTGGTACAGGGTATACTCCAAGTCGGCAGGGACGACTTGCTTAATTCAGTATTTTAATTATTAAGTCACAAAAAGGTCTTCTCGTCTGTTTCCTTACTTACTTATCTCGTCGTTCGTCTCTTTTCTTCTATCGTCTTCCCTCCTCTTCGTCTGGTTGGCTATTCTCAAGAGATATTAGAGATGTCACACCATTCCCAAACATCCATCCATATCCATAAGTATGTACATATGTACATATCCATACGAACACGTGTTTGAAGATTAAAAGCAGAGTGCGAAAGAGACAGATTATCATTTGTATTGTGTTGTTGCTTACTCAAATTGGAACGAAGTTTAAGAGAGAGCGAAAAGATGAGCAAGTGAAATATATGATGAAATAGCAGAGGAGCCGCTACCCTTCGGCTTTCTGGTGTGGTAGGTGGAGGAAGGAGAACGGTCCTAGAAATGAAAGTGGTGTGGGTTGAAGTCACTTCCGTTGCTCTTCTTTGCTTTATATTTTTTTCAAAATTATATTTACAGTAGCTTAAAAATCTTGAGGCCGATATGACGGAGAAAGTAATTGATTAAGTTGCAAGGGTATGCAAACAAGATTAATTGATATTGGAAATTGCAATATTCATATTTTAGCTAGCACTTTCCTTTCCCTTAGGATCAAAGTATAACTTATAAATATAGCATGTAGTTTTTGATTCCTATTTACATTATATCTGCTCGACATTACTCTCCAATATATGAAATCGGTAAAAATACTACTCCCAGGCCGTCCATAGTTTATATGTACATATGTATGTATATGGCTGACTTTAATTTAAATTGTTATATCCGAATGATCTTGGACATACAGTGGCTCACAGCTTATTCGACCCATCTCGAATTACAACATTGAAATCGCAATAACATTTATAACAGCGAAATTTAAAAAAAAATTAAACGCAGAAGTTTTCGTTGATGCTTTAACTTAAAGAAATCAACTTCATTTATTATAATATCTATATGTACAAGTTATCCTTTTAAGAATTTACTTATGGTTTGTGTCTTTATTATCGGCCAACTGGCCGACTCCATATATTACTAGAAACTAAACTTATACTAATTTATACAATCTAAGAAACCCACAGCTAATCCAAGAGAAGCTGAGTCGGCGCCTCGTGCTATCCGGTTGGTGGCCGAGGTCAATGCGCCTCATCTGGAGGATCACATTACAGTCGGCCGTGGCACCGACTAATTGCTGACGCTGACACTGACGCGTTCACCCATTTTTTTGGCTGGTCATAACTTGTATATACATACATATGTATGAATGAGATGTCACACCATTCCCACACATGCATATATATTTGGACATATATATATATTTATATATTTTGGACATATGTACATATACGTACACGTGCTTGAAAAAAGTAAAAGCAGATTGCTAAAGAGTCAAAAAATCATTTGTATTGTGTTGTTGCTTACTCAAATTAGAACGAAATTTATGAGAGAGCGAAAAGATGAGCAAATGAAATATATGATGAAATAGCAGAGGAGCCGCTACCCTTCGGCTTTGTGGTGTGGTTGGTGGAGGAGATCGATCCTAGAAATGAAAGTGGCGTGGGTTCCCACCCGGGAGGGGCAAGTTGAAATCAGTTACGTTGTTCTTGTTTGTTTCAAATATTTTTAAAATTTATATTTACAGTAGCTTAAAAATCTTGAGGCCGATATGACGGAGAAAGTAATTGATTAAATTGCAAGGGTATGCAAACTTCGGCGGAAGTAAGAATCTTTGATATTGGAAATTGGAATGTTCATATTTTAGCTAAAACTCTAATTTCCTTTCCCTTAGGATCAAAGTACAACCTATATAGCATATAGTTTTCGATTCATATTTCCATTCTATCTGCTCGATATTGCACTCCAATTTATGCAATCCATGGCGGACTCTTCATTAACAAGAGTGAAAAAACTACTACCAGGCCGCCCATAATTTATATTTAGCCATATGTATGTATGTATATGGCTGATTTTGATTCAAATTATTATATCCGAATGATCTTGGACATACTGTGTCTCACAGCTTATTCGTCCCATCTCAAATTATAACACTGAAATTGGAATAACATTTATACCAGCGAAATTTAAAAAAAAAATTAAATGCAGAAGTTTTTGTTAATGCTTTAACTTAAAGAATTCCACTTCATTTAATGTAATATATCTATATGTACATAAAAGTGAAATGTCAAGGGGGGAGTGGAGTGCCAGTCGATCGCATATAGTTGTCAATTCCAATTTAAATTATCTTTATAAATCCGATTCATTTGAATAATTATATTACCAATCAAACTCTTCAGTCTATGTATACATTGTGTGGCCAATCCACTGCAATTTGGTGAGATACCCCTAATATACTCTTCCTCTATTATTTATATGTAACACTTGTGTTTATGAATGTGTGTGTGTGAGTGTATGTAAATATTTTTAAGTACTCAATGGAAATATTATTTGAATGAGATTTAATCATAAATTATTTTAAATAATATTCCTTTTATTAGATTGCCGATTTTCATGCATATAGCTAAAAAATTGTTAAAAAATTGTTAAAAAATTTTAAATGGCATAAACACCTGGTCAATTGTGTTTACTATATTCTTTGCAAGATTATTAAAAATGATTAAAGATATTTTGAATTGGAATTTTCATTTTGAACATTTCCTTACTTTGCTTATATAATGACATAATCTCGATCTCGTTCTACAAGTGCAGTAACTATATTTGAACTCGATTATATTAATTTATTTTTTATTTTAATTTAGACATTCATGTTAATTTAATAAGAGATTATTCGATAGGTAGAACTAAAGAGAATCCCCCTCAGACCACTTCCACACATTCATTCTAATATATAGACAAATCCGTTATCAAGACAAAAACTGACCTAGAGCATTCAGCTGATAAATGCCCAAAAGTTGATTAATCTAACATAGAAAGCAACGACCTACATAATTCCATGAAAGGGCAGTGGAAGGGCTTCCATCCATTCCATATTATATATATGTACATATATAGTATATAGTATACAGATGCTAAATCAGAATAACTGAATATAAATATATATCTACTAGACAGAAAGGGTTTATTCTTAAAATGGGGTATATATTAGTCACATTAACTATATGGATTTTGAAATAATCTTATTACAATTTTAATACAAAATTGTTACCGTTTGAAATTTAAATTTTTTTGTTTGTTTTAGAAATATAAGATATTATAGAATTAACAAAAAATGTTAAAACTGAAAATAAGAAATTTACTGCCTTAGAAAAAACACATTAAAATAAATGAAAAGTCTTTTCCGATTTGGAGTTGGAACCACTGTATTTATTTTCATTTTCTTTGTTTCATTCAATTTAACATTCAAACACTGACAACAGATGCTCTAACTATTTACTTTTACATTTGATATATATATTGATTATATTATTTTGATTCAGGTACATTCTGAGTTTTATATCTGATATAGAAGCAGATGTTGACCATTTTAATCCCCATGAAACAATTCAAATATTCGAAATGCCCAAAATGAGTGGAAGTTCATTAAAACTTGTGTCGAACCCCTCTTATCACCTACGTCCATGTATGCGGCCATGTATACTCTTCTCACTCTCTTCGCTTGATAATGAAGAGAACAAGTGAAGATGCCCCAGAATCAAGATTTGTGATTTTACTTTCAAATTTTTATTTCTTTAGTTGAATTTTAGCTCTGATTGTGGAAAAACGTTCATCAAGTCGAAACAATTCATAAAATGCCTTAAAGTAAATGTGCAACTAAAAAGTCATAGCTGATAATCAGCAGGCTATATACCAAATATATCTATATTGACATATGTATATATCTGAAGTACAGAGCATACAAGTTCATCAAATAATATTATTTTACTAACCAAGGTGATTTATATGTGTTTGTTTAATGAAAGTATTAAAGTTCTAATTAAAAGTGATATTTCCAGTCCCCCTCCCGTGTTCTTCCTTCCTCACATGGTTCCATGTGATAGTGAACCTTTCGGTATTTATTATTTCATTGCGGATTTGCTGGGAATGTTCTTTGTGTTCGAGATGGGAACTGATCCACAGCTCAAAGGTCAATTAATGGTCAAGTAATTGAACCATACTCATCTCCAGAAGAGGTTATCGGAACATGAATTCTTGAAAGACAAGACGAAATGTAAGTTTGAGGATTAATGTAATAATTATCACTCTTTTGATACATTTATATTAAGTAGTATATATACTAGCTCTTTCATTCTGCATATGCGTAATACATTCTACTTTTGTTTTGCTGCCCCAAGTTATCTACTAACTCATCTAAGAATTGATGGAATATCGGGATACGGGATGGACATACTTTAGAGTACGGGTTTCTGTAGAGACTTCCGAAACGTCAGTAAAAATAAAAGTAAAGCTGCTGTATATTCCATTTAGTCTGTTCAGATATTGTCCAAAGATATACATATTTCAAAGTAATTTGTGCTTCTTGCAATTATCCAAGGGTTAATCTGTAGTTGAAGTGGGTTTTTTTAATGGAAAGATTTGAAATTGGCTTATCTGATGAATTAAGAAGGTTTTTCATTAGTTTGGCAGAAAGAAGTTGTTCTTTCAGTTTCGTAGAGAATATTATTAATAGATATAGATGGAATATCACCAAGTGATGTTCGATTTGCAGCTTTGAATAATGTATTCATTTTGTTCAGTGTTGATTTGAGGGGATGTCCATCAATAGAAAGGGCGAAATCAATTTTTGGAAATAATTGTGAATCGGTGAACTGAAGTTAAATCTCGACATTTAAGTTTGCTTATGTGAAAGGTTTAAGAATATTTATACCCTGTACCCATAGGGTAAAAGGGTATATTTAAGTCGCTGAAATGTATGTGAGTTGATGTAGTTTGTAAGTAGATGTAATTTCGTTCACTGATAGGAGTGAAGAAGAAGAAGACATGCATTTCCAGTTTCTGCTTGTTAAGAGGATTCTATTTAAAATTTATATTCAATTAATGAGGATTTCGAAGGAGTCTGATCTTATGAAATATCTACTCGTGTTATTGGTACTGTAATGTTCAGAGAATTTATTTGTAATTGAAAATGATAAAGTTAATTAGTTCTTTGCTTGTTGTCGGTATTTACCGAACTGACTTTATTTAAAAATATCAAAGAAGCTTACTTCGGCCGTGCCGAAGTTTGTATACCCTTGCAGATTAATTGATTACTTTCTCCGTCATATCGGATTCAAGATATTTTAAAAATTGGAAATATAAAATTTGAACCAAAAAAAGAAACAGTAAAAAAAAATTCGAGTTTGCTAACGCCCGGATTTGAACCTCCGCCCACGTCACTTCTAGAACCGATCTCTACCTATTGCGCTACCAAACTCATAACTCTCGGTCTTGCTATTTCGGTATACATTGCAAGCGTCCAGCTTCTCGCTCTCTCTGTTTATTATGTGATCTGATTCAAACTTACTGATATGATGTAAAAGTATAATTCTCATCTGTGTGCCAAATTTGGTTGAGATATCTCAAAAAACAAAAAAGTTTTTCTCACAAGAACTGTTTTGAACAACTCACATTTTGACCGAGGTACCTCTGATCTTTCCTATTTTTCTATAACTTATAGTTGTCCGATCCTACCAATTCTCGAACTTAATTTAGATAAATCATCAATGAAGAGAATGATATGACTTTTATTCACGTAGCTCAAAATTTTAGTTCGAAAAAGCGCGAAGAAACAGACAGACGGACAGACGGTCAGACGGACAGACGGACATGGTCATATCGACTCGGCTTTCGATGCTGATCAAGAATATATGTATATACTTTATGGGGTCGGAAACGATTATTTCTATGCGTTACAAAACACCTGACCAATTTTATTACCAAATTTGGCACGCAGATGAGAATTCTACTTTTACACCTTACCAGCAAGTTTGATTCTGATCGGATAATAAACACTGACATAAATCAATAAAATCAATGAATCAACCCCCATCAGCATCAGTATGTATGCATATGCAGCCAAATAAATACGTTTATATTTGCTTTTATATATGTATGCGTACACAAACAACATACATGGAATCATACAAACATACATACATACATATATGCGAACACATGTTTGAAAAAACTACAAGCTGAGTGCGAAACAGAAAGAGACGGAAAACTATTGTATTGTGTTGTTGTTTTCTAGAATTCGTCAGGAACTTTAGAGAGCGAGAAGCTGGACGCTTGCAATGTATACCGAAATAGCAAGACCGAGAGTTATGAGTTTGGTAGCGCAATAGGTAGAGATCGGTTCTAGAAGTGACGTGGGCGGAGGTTCAAATCCGGGCGTTAGCAAACTCGAATTTTTTTTTACTGTTTCTTTTTTTGGTTCAAATTTTATATTTCCAATTTTTAAAATATCTTGAATCCGATATGACGGAGAAAGTAATCAATTAATCTGCAAGGGTATACAAACTTCGGCACGGCCGAAGTTAGCTTCTTTGATATTTTTCATTTAAATTATCAATTTGATTTGCATTGTTAGTTTGTGTATCATAGAGGGGTGTGGCTGCATAAATAAAGATGTTTGCTGGAGTTCTATTATATTATATTTATTAATATTATATTTTGTCTGTTTGTCCTCTATGTTGGACTCTGTGTTGATAATTTAAAGTTCTATGAAATCTTTCTATATATTTCTTTCTCGGAAATACATACCATTTTTACTTGTTGTTATACTAATTTTAACGTTTACAGATTTTAACCAATAATAACTTAAGACAAAGGGAGTAAGATATACCTTAAATCTAATAATGCACATGTAGTTGTATCTGGACACACGGACTGTGGGTAATTAGGAACTGTCAAATTACACACATGCATGGATGCAGACACATATCACAAACAATAATATTGCTACAGTATGAATGTGTATAAGTTATGACCAGCCAAACAAATAAGCGAGCGGAAGCGATTGCAACATAGTCGCAGACGCAGCGTCATCAATTAGTCGGTCCCACGGCCGACCGAAATATGATTCCCCAGCTGAGGCGCATTGACCGCGGCTACCAACTGGATGGCACGAGGCGCTGATTCAGCTATTCTTGGTTAGATGTGGGTTTCTTGGGTATTAATAAGATATTATAAGTTTAGTTTCTAGTAATACTCAGAGTCGGCCAGTCGGTCGCCAATAAAGACACAAACCATAAATAAATTCTTAAAAGAATAACTTATATACAAAGGTATACTTAAATAACTGAATATAAATATGTATGTATATATGTTTCTGGTATTACACACATATAGAAATGTCTATATGTACAATATGTACCAAATTATTTGATTATGTTAGTCGGAATACGATAATATTCTTTAGCAAAAGAATTCAAACTGAATTTAATTTGAATACAAAATTGAATAACTTTAATATTGGCAAAAGTACTAAAGCAACCGATTCTATCTACATATCATCTAGGAGAATACTTGGATATTATTTAGAAAAGCAGAACATATTTATTTACTGTAATTGGAATAGATTTTATATAAAGAAAACTAAATTTTATATTTTTGTATACATTGAGACCAATAAATGTGTTTTATTTTGATTTTACCACTCGATGCAGCGATTAATTTACTAAAATCTCTCATAGTCGATGTCAAAAGAATCTCATCTTAAACTCAGCCTATCCGAATAAATCCAGTAGAACTTGACTAAGTGGCCGATCGGATGCTTTGGATGATGCAGATTGGTGGCAGGGGTTAAGCTGTAGCAGAATACACAAGAAATAAATGAATCAGCATTTGCATCAGTCGAGTTGAAAGAAAACCGAATGAGGAGGAGGCGTTTCATAGAAGATGAGAAGAATGATGAGGAAAGACGTTTATTGGTTGTGGATGGCACAAATGTATGTATATGTATATGTGTGTATGTGTGTATTTATTGCCTTTGGCTGTAGCATGTCAATTTACTTCCTCGTGGATTAAGTGAAGAAAACGAAAATCGCAACTTATCTCAGAGAATTCTGTTTGAAAATTGTTGGGTGTTGCCTTATATTCAATTGCAATTCTATTCAACTGTAAACTGGACAGATATCCCATCAAGTTTGGTACATAAGGGTAAAAGTGAAATGTCCACTTTCAGATAATCCTTTGAGATTCTTCTAAATTCACATTAAATGTTTATAAATGGATATCCGATATTCTAACACCAATACGATTTGGATAAGCAACTATTTTAAAGTACTAATTTTTTAAATAATAAATTTCATATATATTTTTTCTTGATTTACAATCTGACTCAATTAGCTAAGCGAAAATCAGAACAATAAGAAGAGAATTAAGTAGCAAATACATACTCGAATATGACCAGAGGGAAGTATTAACGTCAATTTAAATTGTTCCTTACTACTGTAGTTGTATTTGTGTCACTAAATAGCAAGAATCGGTAGAATTAAAACGACATATAAATGTTTTATCTGCAAAGTTTTTCTACAAAGAACAAAGCAGTCGTACTGCTTGCTGTTCTGCGCGTTGAGTTGGGTCAAGCACTGCGCCATTCAATTTAGTTTTATTTTACTTATCTGTAATTCGGTCATTAGTGCAATCGGTTTGGGCTTAAAATTTCTTTTTTTTTTTTTTTTTTTTTTTTCGCGCGAATCCCAACGGGTGCACTAAGTGCCCACACCTCCCGCCCAACCGACCGAGGGGCGCATACCGCATAACGTACGGCTCGAGACGCGGGAACAAGATGACAAAACACAGACAAATAAACGAATTCTACATCTAGTTACGAACTAAATAAGATAATATAGAAGTTTTTAGTAAAGGAAGAGAGAGCTCAGAACTGATTACACTGTAAAGGCGGTTGTAATCAGAACAAAGGACTCGAAAAGGTTCATGCATAGCATAGTTAGTAGAACAGCGTGGAAGTGATAGAGGTATGAAATTTCTAGTAGGTCTACAAGGAACAGATAAAGTTACGCGGCTCAATAGCTCAGGGGAGTCTATATCACCATTGAGGAGCTTGTGGATTTTTAAACTCTACGGTTAGTTAAAGAAGGTAGGTTAAGTAAAAGAAGTCTACTAGAGTACGATGGTAAATTGATATTGCGATCCCAGTTCAGACCACGAAGAGCAAAGAGTAGGAACTGCTTTTGGACAGATTCAATTCTTGCTTGGTGTGAGTCATATTGAGGTGCCCATATGCAAGATCCATACTCAAGGATAGGACGGACCAATGAAGTAAAGAGAATTTTGGTTGTGTAAGGGTCATTAAATTCCTTTGACCATCTTTTTACAAACCCAAGAACTCCCATAGCTTTGCCTACAGTAGTGGAAATATGAGACTTAAAAGATAACTTTCGGTCCATAAGGACACCCAAGTCATTTATCTCATCGAGGCGTTTTAAAGGACTATTATTAAGAAAATATGTCACAATCTGTGGAGTATTTCTGAAAAAGTTAATACACTACATTTGGAAGTGTTGAGGTTAAGCAAGTTAAGTCCACACCAAGACTCGAAGTTGTGAAGGTCAGATTGCAACCGAAATGGGGAGGCCATGTCCTTAAAACTAAGACAAATCTTAACGTCATCCGCGTACATAAAGACTCGAGAGTGATTTATGACTGAGGGAAGATCGTTTATGAATAATGTGAAAAGCAAAGGTCCCAGATGACTGCCCTGAGGCACTCCCGAAGTCACATGGATGGACCTAGAATATGAAGACTTGAAAAGAACCTTTTGAGTTCTTTTTGTCAGATATTCTCGAATCCAACCAAGTAAAGGGCTTGGAAAGCCAATATTACTTAACTTAAGAAGAAGAAGCGCATGATTAACAGAATCAAAAGCCTTACGATCGTCAAAGATGTAAATTCTAATAGGTTAGTGGTTGTAGATCTATGTTTCACAAACCCATGCTGAGTTGGTGAAATAATAGAGCTACAAAAATGTTGCAATTGAGAAGTAATTATCTTTTCAAACGCTTTAGGAATAGCGGACAATTTGGAGATACCCCTATAGTTCGTTGCATCGGATTTCCTACCATTCTTATAAAGAGGAATGATATAGGATTTCTTCCAAATAGATGGAAAAGTTGAAGAGTTAACGGACAATTCAAAAAGTTTTAAAATTGGCTTACATAGAGCCTCTGCGCAAAATCTGAGTACACAGCCTGGTATCCCATCGGGGCCAGGGAGAGTACACTGGTTTTACTAAATTAAGCACGCTAAGTAACGAACTTTCATCAATCAAAGGATTATAGATACAATTAGACTTTTTCAACTGGTAAGGATACGAAAGATTTGCTCGATATTCCGTGGAGGAATAAGTTGTTTTAAAAAAAATCAGCAAACAAATCAGCAATTTCTTGATCAGTGTCCGCTGTATTATTTTTAAAAGAAATTCGGGATGGAAGGACGGACGTCTTACGTTTAGAATTGACGAAGTTATAGAATAATTTCGGATTTTGTGAGAACTCAAATTTGCAACGCTGAAGGTAGTTCTTATAACATTGCGTGTTAAGCCTCATCAGCGAAATTAGAGGGACGACATGATTTCTTGTACTTTTTATAATATCTCGATTTCGCGTTCTTTAAGTTAGATAACTCACGAGAAAACCAGGGGGGTCGATGAGACAACACTGGCATCCTGCATGGGACACAAACCCTAAGAAGCGAATCAAGAGTATTGTAAAAAAATAGAAATAGCTAGATCCATGTCTGAAAAATTGTATAAAGGGGACCAATCTGTTGAAAGAATAAGCTCATTCAATTTAAGAAAGTTGGCTTTATGAAAGTTACGTGATCTAGGCTTTGTCTTAACACCAACAATTGGTGCTCGAAAAGGTAGATCAATAGTCAATTCTAAAGTGGGGTGAAATTTATCTTCCGGGAGGACTAGAGGGTCAGTTCTAGAAACAACGCAGTTGGAAGAATCAATCACAAATATCAGATCCAAAGATCTTCCATTCTTATTACGGACAGAGTTTATCTGGGCCAAGGATAATTCAAAAAGGCCATCAATAATCAAATGTGACGAAGAAGGAAGCAACGAAGCAGATTCATCTGAAGGTGACCATTGAATTTCAGGCAAATTAAAATCACCAAGAGCAATTAAGATGTCTCTATCTGATAGCAAAAGAAGAAACATATTGAATTGACTCTAGATGTTTGTTATATACTGACATGTCGGATTGTGGCGGAATGTAGGAACATGTTACGTAGGCGGAAAACGACTTGAGTCTAACCTTAACACCAACAAACTCAATTTCCTGAAATTCAGGAGAATGAATAATGTCAGAGGGTAAGGTAGAGTCAACTGCTATCAAAACTCCTCCACCTACGCGATTGGTCCGATCACGCCTAAAAATTGAAAATTTTGAAGAAAGAACAGATGCATCGCTAATATCAGGTTTTAACCATGTCTCTGTAAAAGCTAAAATATTAAAATCAAATACTAAACTATCTACATATAGTCTAGGAAGCTTAGATTTAAGTCCTCTTACATTCTGATAGGCCAGACAAAGGGACGAAATTAGTTTTTGAACCACCAGCAGATGCTGATGGTCCGGAAGAAGCTGAAGAGGCGGGGATAGAAAGCCTTACCGGATCTCGAGTTTTCTTCTTGGCCGTGTACTCTTTAACTAAAATGTGATCCGGCCAAAAACTGTTACTGCAAATACAGTCAAACAGTTCGACCGGGACAATAATCTTAAAAGAAGAGATCTCTCTTGAATAATTAAATTTAAATTTTTCCACCGATATTTTGTTGGCTTGAACTTTTGTCTTAATGAAAGCTAAGACGTCATCCGACGAATGTTCGGGATCAAGCCTAAAAACAAATATGTGTTTCTTCGGAGGAACACCTGTTAGAGGTCTACGGAGACCAGACATGGGATCCACCACGGCATTTATAACCGCAGCAGATTCAATCAGAGTGTCCGTATGTAGGCCTCTGACAGGATCCCTATTGGCAATATTCCCTATGTTGGATATATGCCCAGACATATCGGAAACTACAGCTTTTTCGCCTGTAAAGGGATACCATTTCCTGGAGAAATGGAAATAGTCTCATCTTTCCGATCACCTTGCGGAACGGGAGTAGTAAACGAAATAAGCTGCGGTGGATTTGGTTGTAGCAATGGAGATTGTGGTGCTCTGGCCGAGTTCAAATTGGGGACAGGCAGATGCATGGAAGGATTCCGCGCACTGGTTTTCTTACGCTTTGGAGACTCATTCAACAACTTATAATTGTTGAATTCTGCTTCCATAGCGTTAAACTCATCAGAGAGCTTACGAAAACCAGTGGACAGTTTTTGAATCCTTCCCTGGTCTGCCTCATGAAAACCCTCATTTCTATTTCAACTTCTCGGCATGAGTCACAGCCCCATTTGAGCCCCCCTACGTGCTCCAAACTATCCCTTACCTTGGCTGTATAGCCCGCACATTTAACATGCATGACATTATTACACAGCCAACATGAGAGAAATACGTTATGGGGTGCAGGGGGTTCAAACATTTCTTGCTTGAGCAGACAGACATTATATAAAATTTAGTATTAATAAAAAAAAATAAAAATGTAAATTGGTAAAGAATAAAATAAAAGGCCAAAGAAAAAAACTCACTCAGTAGTTGAAGCAAATTCGACACTTGGGTCAAACTTGCAGAGAAAAAGGAAAGAAATTAAGAGAAAACACGCACACGTATAACGCGAGATAGAAAATAGATCAGAGCGCGAGCAAAAGAAAAAGGGTAAAGAGCGGGAGAGCCACAAACACTGCACATGCAATATCAATGCGTGGGCGAGAACGCGAGAGCAACTTGCAACGGTAAAGATTACAAACGCAAGATCAAAAGCAAATATAAAAAAAGCGCAACAACAATGATATAAAATCTTTGTTGTTGTGCGAAAGAATAATTTTTAAATATTGTTTTGTTTTTGCGTTTGTAAGTAACAAGATAGCAACAAAAGCGATGAAAGGAGAGAACAAGAATTTAAATTAATCGCGATTTTATATTGATGAAAACAGTAAGTGATTGCAAGAGCTCAAGAAAACACGTCTATCCACGAGGAAGTGAAACGAAAGTCTACAGTCTTACTACTGTAGTTGTATTTGTCTCACTAAATAGCAAGAATCGGTAGAATTAAAACGATATATAAAAGTTTTATCTGCAAAGTAGGCAACAGTTTATCTGCTGGGAGCAAAGCAGTCGCACTGCTTGCTTTTCTGTGCGTTGAGTAGTAAGCACTGCGCCGTTCACTTTAGTTTTATTTTTCTCATCTGTAATTCGGTCATTAATGCAATCGGTTTGGACTTAATAATTCTTAATTAACAACTGATCAAGATTAAACCAACATCTTATCTCTTCTATGTCGACTTAACCAACAATTTAATGGTGACTTCTCTCTGAGACGAGAGTGAATGTAATTTGCACCTGTAGCACTGATATATATATATATATATATATATATATATATTCTCATATTTAAGTATTAAATGAACGTGCATGATGATGAGAAACAACGAGAAAATTACCAGACTATTACAATCATTTCCAAACAGAGCAATATATCGGACAGGACAGAAAAAAGAGTAGAAGAAAATAGAAGAGTTTGGTACACTCAATAGAATATCATCTCAGATGGAAATCAGATGTGTCGCCCATTCCACAATGGTCACTGCGATTTGCCTTAATCCAACGTATCATTTATTGCCCGAGAATATTTACATGTCCCAACTGGCCACCATGAAATCAATTTTGAACAGATTATTCAGTCATATACATATATAGTTTTATTCGATATTAATAACTAAAATTAATAGAGACTTCATAATTACTTTTTCTCAACTTCATTTCGGTGGAGGGAAAAAAATATGATTTCAGAAAAACAAATTTATACAATTTATAAGAAAAATGTAAAAATCTGACTTAAAGTCTATTAATATAATTTTTTCGTATATATAGCATATGCAAATTATGACTTAATTATTTTTTGTTTGAAAAATCGGAAGTTTTTATGATTATTAAATATTATTGAAACTTTTAAATTTGGGACTTCGTTTAAATAATGACAAACGAAAAAGTTATTGATTGCGATCGACTATATTTCTATTTTTCTTTCTTATAACCAAGTTGGAGAAGCGGGTTGAATTCGCCTATAACTCCAACAACAAACATTTAGCGGACAAACACACAACATCCACATAGCGTTTTATTATACATTGCAAATTAAGCATACCTTTTTTCTCATACATGAGGACAGTGTGCTCAGTGAACGCGAATGGATGCAGCTAATCAGCTGTTTTAAAATTTAAGCAAATAATAACTGCAGTTTATACGGTACAGTTTATATGAAAGAACTAGAATAGAAAAATGCAAAGGAAGCGTTAAAGCGATTTAATAACCTCGCATTGGTTTTACTTAATCATTTTTTCTCTTTATTTTCTTTTTTTGATCTTTTTTTTTTTGGTATTTGCACAACTTAATTCATGAAGTAAAAAAAAGGAATAATTAAAGGCGGTAACTTACAGATTGTTTGGCTGGATCACACCACGAAGAGAGCGCTTTCTGTGGGGGCGTATCTCTTGCTGAAAAGATATCCACCACAGATTAATAAAAACTCTCTTGATGCAATTTCGTTTCTTCTCTTAGGGAGTAATGCACCTGCATTCTCTTATTTCTTAAAATATTTGTAACCAAAATTGTCTCCTTTGCTACGAAAATCAATAGATTTTAGCACTGTAATAATATAACTTTTCTTTATCTCCACCAATTACAAGGCATTTTCCGTAATTTTTGATTTTAAAATATTTTCTTTTTTCGTTTTAGATTGTAAGTCAAATCTCTTTGTGGATTAAGAGAGTGAGAACACGACTTGCGTCGCCTGAGGGCTGAACGGATCATGCATTACAGCCAGAAGGTGACCTAACCCCCTCTTTAATTGATAACACAGGCTCAGACGCCTCTCCAAACTGACCAACAGATGACGCCTCTGAGCGAAGTTTATTTTTACGATATTTAGTAGAAAGGAGAAAAGCCAGGCTTCAAGCGGCTTCATAATTTTAATTGTTGAAAATATTGTTAAAAGTTTCATTGCAATTATTTGTTTCATTAAGCAGTCATCAAATTAGTTCTGAATATTTTATTCTTTTCTCTATAATTATAAGATAGAACAAGAAAATTATAATAAATTAATTACAGAGATCTAAGACTGAAATATCATCTAATTGGTTAGTATTGAGACAATTTCCTTATTATCATTATTGTCAGCAGAATGGTGACTTTTTTTACCTTTGAGGTGAATTACTTATACTTTTTATTAAGGATATATCATTACATATTTCTGGGTCTCAGTAATTGTTAACTATTCGTGGATTAGCCATAGTTGTTGCATTAATGTTGTTGACTAAGTAAACTATTGGATTAGGAGAAGTAATTAATTCGATGACTGATATAGAAGATGTTGTGATTTGATGATTATCCGAATAAATAGCATATGTAGAAATATTATTTGAAGTAAATGTATATTATTTTAAGACGTAGCTAAATATCTGTTTATGAAGAATATTCACCTTTCACTATGCAGTTAATCCAATGAGTGACCTTTTGACATTGTCTGAAATTCTTTCTATTCGCAATGTTTCTCTCCTTCGCAAATTGTGGATATTTTCCCTTTATGTATTGCATTTAATTTGTTTGTGTCTAAAGAAGACAGGGAAATTTAATCATATACTAAAGCAACTTCATATCCGATATAAGCGATATAAGTGGATATACATTTTGACTGTTTTATTCCTGCACGATTTTATCTTTGGGGATATATCAGACATCATTGGAATAGACTAGAATATTGATATAATTTATTATTGCAGACTCACAGACTTTAACTTGGATAGTCCAGTGTCCAGTTCAGTATCCAGTCCAATGTCCGTTCTATAAATTAATATATAGATGGAACTGAGAAGATCGTCGTAGATATTGGATGCGGTGGCTCCGCAGGTTGTCTCTTTGTATGGTTAACTCTTGTGCCTCCCTCCACTAACTTCAATTAGCGACCGATATCTTTCGCAGTTTGTCGAAGACTGAGAATATTCGTAGTTAGTTGCTTCTTAATCTGCCGAACTTGGCCAATTGATTCATTTTATTAGAGGTCCATTTAATAAGACATTTTACATCTTGTCGGGGTTCCAATACATTTCTTCTTCCGTGTTCTATGGACAACCTACAGAGATCCATGTTGGATATTCATCTGAGGACACGTTAAGGTTTTTGATTTCGGAGTATCTCAGATTCACAATTTGTTTACTGCCCTAAAATTATCTTTAATTAGTTATAATCCTTTTGAATAATTTTTGTTTAGTTTTTCTTTTTTCTAACTAACTAAAATTAATCCAAGTTTTTTATTTATTAAAGTTGATTATGGATCATCGATAATTATGAATTGTTAGATTGCTTCAAACAACATTATGTTTTTATAATAAATAAATGAAAATAATTGAAATTGTCCCGTTTCAATTAAACCCAAATAGAAAGTTAACAACAATGTAAAAACTTTGTTAGGATTCAAAATTAGTCGAGGAATTTCATTTGAATAGAAAGTTCGTACAATCTGACCCTTCACCTTTGAATGTCCTTGTAATCAATAGGAAATTAAATATCAATCATCTCAATCAAATCAAACTCAATCATCGGATGAATAAACATTTATAATCAAGTAATATATTATTAGAATACTCTGAGAGTCTTCCCCTTCAGTTTGAGAATCTCAGAGGATTCGCCTACAACATTTTACATTAAAACTCGAATATAGAATACTTCCATAGAATCAAAGAAATATAGATAGGATCATCTTATACTCTGATCGGTCAGTTTATAAGGGAGATGATTAAATATAATATATAAATAAAAGAGCCAGTTGGTGTAATATGATATTAATTTTAAGTTGCAAATTTGTCCGCTTCAATTGATCCAATGGAAAAATGTTAATATAAATCCATTAAGTTAGATGAAAGCCCTGGATCAAAAATAAATATATATTTATACTAGACCTTTTAGAAACTGAGATATTATGTCTTAAGTCAATTTGAGTGTTGATATACTTACTGCAGGATTCCCAAACTATAATATATAAATAGCCGATATCCCAAATTGAAGAATCAAAGAAAAGATTTATAATTTGATGGATAAACGCTGAAGAAATATTTTATTAGTTTAACGATATTCCAAAGTTATTTCTTTTGAAATGCACAATTATTATATATTTTATTTCTATGGCAAACATAAGTATTTAATTTGAATATTTTGAAAATGAATTTGTAGATTTTCAGCTCATTTTTCACTTAGACGTTGGTCGTATCAGCATCTGAACTGATTTTAGAGGATAATTACCCCAACGCATAACGTCTGAATTGTCGGAGTAACTTTTATAGTATCTGCCGTTGAGATTCCCAAGTCTAATAAAAATAAAATATTAATTTATTTAATTTTAGTTGTTCATAACAAAAATTAATTAGCTACTTACGGTGAATCAAAGTTGTACCACCAGCCACCATTGTAAATTTTCGCAACATTCAAATCTTCATCTTCATCATTATCCTGATCATATGTTGAGAACTTGGCGCCTACCTTATGATTCAGATAATCGTAATCTGTTCCACTAAAATCTCCAATTGACTTCAACTTATATTTCTCGTTTTCATTGCCAATACTAAAATTATAATATCTAGCAAATTTGACTTCTTCAATGTCCCCCATTTCTATATACAATTCATAACGTTCCGAATTGGTAATGCGATGCAAATTCTCTAATCCAATGAAAAATTCCCCATCTAATTTTCCAAAACCTTTTCTATATTCAGTCCATTTCCTATAAAAGTCTTCGCTACCGTCAAATCTTTTCTCAATAACTATCCATCCACCGTCAGATATATCTCCATTACAGAGAACAGGAAATGGATCTAGGTTGGGAATTATAATTGTATGAATACCCGATGAGAGGCCTTTGCAACTTTGAGGAAGTTTTCCTTTGCACTCGACTATATCTTTTTCTAGTTCTTTTTATTTTTCGAGAATTGCTTTCTGTTAATTGATTATTGGATGATAATTGATTTTGAGATTCCTTCAATTGTTCCTTATAAGATGAAACTTCTGATTTCAAATCTTTTAATTCATTGCTTAATCTCTCTTCTTTAACCTTGTGATCAGCGAAATCTTTCTTTGACTTTGTTTCCAATTCGTTTATTATTCGCTCATTCTCTTTTCTTAAGTTTTCTATTTCTAATTTATGTTTTCCCTCTATCTCAATTCTGCCTTTTCTTTCTATTTCTATTTCCTTCTTCAACTTATCCTGATTAGCCATGCATTCACTCAGATCTTTTGTTTTAACTTTCAAATCTTCTTCAGTTTTTCCATAATTATTTTTATTTTGAATAGATTCTCTGAGTATTTCATTTGTTTTACGTAGCTCTTGAATATGCTCATTTAGAGATTTGATATGATCTCTATAATCATTTAGATCATCCAATCTCTTCCTGAGCTCCCTATTTTCACTATCTCTATCTATATGATCTTGTGACTTAGCTTGAATTTGTTCTTTCAGGGACTCGTAACAAGGTGAGGTACATGGATTCTACAGGGAAATGTATCAATCAGAATACAGAATATATATATGTATATATATCAGATTATACTTTTCCACTCACCTGGTCATCTTCCGTCATATTTGTAGGTGGCGCCGATGTCACTTGATTGTATCCAAAAAGAAGAAAGAGCACACAAAGTGCAAAAACACTTTGGAATCTTATAAGATTCATTTTGGAAAATATATCCAAATCGGTATATATATAATTATTTTTAAATATATATTCACTCTGCACGTTTTATTGCGATAATGTCACAAAGAGGAATGATTTCAATTTTTAAATATTCTTACCATTCTCCATATATTTCGGAACGAGACTTTAGCGGAAGTTTTATTTATCAGTTATATATACATATATATAAATACATATGTATAAAATTATACAAGGGCGCATAAATATTTATAATTAAAGTATAAACGACTTCGAGATACTCTGCAGCAAGAAGGAGTTCATCTCGAAGTTGAATTGCTATATATATGAAAATTTGATTCTTCTGATATCGTGCCCATTATCTTAAATAGATCGGAAATAATTATTTTTCTGATTACTTAACCAGAAGTCAATTTAGTTTCCTTTTTATATAAAGGGAATGTATAATGCGAAGTCGTTCAGGAATCAATTAATCGAATATATACAAAAGTAATAGATAGGTATAAACTCTTATTATATAAGTTGTTATTCTCCGTATCATCATATATCCGTGTAATAAAAGTAAAAAATTGCTGCTGAGATTAAATGCGTTTCGGTTAATTCAAAATTAAATATCTCATAAAAGAAAATTGAAAAATTTGATTTGTTTTCTAAATTTTAATTCCTTATTTATTTTTCTTATTTAATCAAAATTCTTAATATTTATACCCTTGCAGAGGGTATAATAAAATTGGTCAGATGTTTGTAACGCATAGAAATAATCGTTTCCGACCCCATAAAGTATATATATTCTTGATCAGCATCGAAAGCCGAGTCGATATGACCATGTCCGTCTGTCCGTCTGTCCGTCTGTCTGTTTCTTCGCAAGGAATCGAACTTAAATTTTGAGCTACGTGAATAAAAGTCATATCATTCTCTTCATTGATGATTTATCTAAATTAAGTTCGAGAGTTGGTAGGATCGGACAACTATAAGTTATAGAAAAAATAGGAAAGATCAGAGGTACCTCGGTTAAAATTTGTGTTGTTCAAAACAGTTCTTGTGAGAAAAACTTTTTTGTTTTTTGAGATATCTCAACCAAACTTGGCACATAGATGGCAATTCTACTTTTACACCTTACCAGCAAGTTTGATTCAGATCATAAACACCGATATAAATCAATAAAATCAATAATCAACCCCCATCAGAAAAAGTATGTTTTTGTGAGAAAAAACTTTTTGTTTTTTTAAGATATCTCAACCAAATTTGGTGATCAGATGAGAATTATACTTCTACATCATATCAGTAAGTTTGAATCAGATCGGATAATAAACACCGACATAAATCAATAAAATCAATGAATCAACCCCCATCAGCATCAGTATGTTTGCATATGCAGCCAATTAAATACGTTTATATTTGCTTTTATATATGCGTACACAAACAACATACATGGAAACATACAAACATACATACATACATATATGCGAACACGTGCTTGAAAAAACTACAAGCTGAGTGCGAAACAAAAGAGACAGAAAACTATTTGTATTGTGTTGTTGTTTTCTAGAATTCGTCAGAAACTTTAGAGAGCGAGAAGCTTGCAATGTATACCGAAATAGCGAGGCCGTAAATTTTAAGTTTGGTAGCGCAATAGGTAGAGATCGATTCCAGAAATGACGTGAGTGGTGGGGGTTCAAATCCGGCAGTTGGCAAACTCGAATTTATTCTTACTTTTTCTTTTTTGGTTCAAATTTTTTTAAATTTTATATTTCCAATTTTTAAAGAAGAGAAAGTAATCAATTAATCTGCAAGGGTATACAAACTTCGGCACGGCCGAAGTTAGCTTCTTTGATATTTTTTATTCAATTCAGTCAGTCAATCCAAAATTTAATAGGAATTATTTAACTGAACAAATTTGTATTTGTTTAGTCATTTATCGTTAAATATCTCATATAGAACAGTTGCTATATATATGTATTTATGTACACAATCATTAAGGAACAAAGTGATCGCAATTAACTGAGATACTCTTACATACTCTTTCCCTACTTTGTTTTAAATAATGACGAATAGTTTATCGCTATCTGAAGCACAAACATAAATACATAACAATATGTACATATAATATATTTTTCTCTGTTTTGTTTCCGTTGGAACTGAACATATGTATGTATGTGTGTATGGTGTCTATGTTTATCAGCTGATTGTGTGGGAATAGTTCAAATCATAGCCAAACTGTCTGAGAAGTGGGCAAGTCAAAGATGATGAAGAATGAAGGCCATAGAATGAGTTCATTGGCAGATAAACGCACACATATTTATGTATGTATGTATGAATGTATTTATGTATGTATCTACTGCGTGCCGTAGTCAGTTGTGTTTCACTTAATCCACAACATATGACTATCTCGATCATCTGAGTGAATTTCCAATTGACTCACTCAAACGTCTCGTTCCACTTAAATGATTTAAGAAATTACTCAAAGATGTACATATATAGACTTAAACAACTGAATATAAATAGAAATATTACTGGTATTACATTCATATAGAAATGTCTATATGTACAATATGTACCAAATAATTTGATTATATTATTCGGAATACGATGGAATTCTTTATCAAAAGAATTCAAACTGAATTTAATTTGAATACAAAATTCAGTAACTTTATTATCATCAAGGTCAAATCTTGGCTACAATTTTGAAGAGCAGAACATATTTATTTACTACAAATGGAATAGATTTTATATAAAGAAAACTTAATTTTATATTTTCGTATACATTGAGAACAACAAATGTCATTTAATTCTAGATTACCACTCGATGCAGCGATTAATTTACTAGAATCTTTCATAGCCGATGTCAAAAGAATCTTATCTCAAAAACGGCCAATCCGAATAAAACCAGATGAACTTGACATAGTGGACGATCGGATGCTTTGGATGATGCAGCTTGGTGGAAAGGGATAAACTGTAGCTATAGCAGATGTGGTAGATCCGAGTAATACAAAAGAACTAAATCCATCAGTATTTGAGTCATTCGAATTGAAAGAAAACCGATTGAGAAGGAGGCGTGTCCTCACACATATGTTTGTATGTATGTATACATTAGAAATCTGCATGAGTTGCAAAAAAGTGACATTCGAATGTACAACAGCTAAATTGAGTTGAGTGAATATGAGTACAAAGAGGAATAAGTATAAATGAGTGAGTGATTTCGCAAAGCACTCGTACGCACAATGTTGGAGCAATGAGTACGAGTGAGAATATGCGAAAATGAGAGGATAGGCTTCGAATGTATTCGAATGTCAAAACGGATGTTGTTGTTCTTTTGCTCTGCAGAAAAACAAAATTGAGCACAAAGCAAGGAGTAGAACTTGAACAGATTAAAACGAAAACAAATGCAAGAATTACATTTTTATATTTATTTGACTTATTATTATTTTATTTATAAACATACATATATACATTTGTTTTTAAATATTAGCATGTAAGAACATTATTTTGTTTATGATTTCCGGGTTTGTTGAAATTAAACAGCGCTTTTCAGTAATTAAGTTTCTGGCGTCTGAAAATGTTCTTTCAGAAGCGGCGCTGCTCGCCGGTATACAAAAATTTTGCAACTTGTTTTATATAATAATGGAAAAAATGTTTGGTGCATGTCCCACCAAGCTAGTGCATCAAAATTTGTACTGTATGGAACATTAATTCTACAGTAACCCTTTATTTCCTACTCCACTTGGCTTTTATTTGGATCAGTGTGTTGAACCTCCAAATAATCAGCAAATTCGTCGTTTGCTATTGCAATTTCTCCAAGGTTACACAAAGTATTATTTAAAAAAAAATTTATGATTACTTTGCAGTCTGCAAATACTGTTTCTTTCTCTGTGGGAGAAAATTGCAACAGTTTATTTGTGGGTGGAAACAGGAATAGTGCTATTTTGTGGTATTTTGAAGGGTTTGATTGAATTGTCGATAAAATTTGATTGTTCAATGCGGATTTAAGATCTTGAATAATGTCAACATCGTTGGAATCGGACAGACAGACTTTTTTAAATTATTTATGTTCGGAATTACTAAATGAACTGTTGGCCGTTTGCTTGCCTCCAGTTTTTTTGAAACTGTTTCAAAAGATTCTAAAATTTTAACAACCGAACCTTCAATTCTATTTGTCTGATTTTACCTCTAAGTAATGTTGTCAGTTCAATCCAATTATTTTCAACTGACTTGAGGAGGTAGACACCGTATTCCAACGAGTTGGACAAAAGCTTTTCAAAGAAAATCCCAATGATGAGTTCAATACAGTTTTAATAATAATATGCATAATATGCGCTGTTTCTTTATCATTTTAATTATTAAGTCACGAAAAGGTTTCCTCGTCTGTTTCTTTGCTTATCTCGTCGTTCGTCTCTTTTCTTCTATCGTCACGTATTTTCTTCTATCGCGTCGTCTGCTTCAATTTCTACTCTCGTCGTCTCATTGCCCAAATATTCTTTAATATCGTCTGGCCACCTCTTCGTCTGGTTGGCTATTCTCAAGAGATATACATATGTATGAATGAGATGTCACACCATTCCTAAACATGCATATATATATGTGTATGGACATACACATGTGATTGAAAAAAGTAACAGCAGAGTGCGAAAGAGACAGAATATCATTTGTATTGTGTTGTAGGTCACTGAAATTAGAACAAAATTTAAGAGAGAGCGAAAAGAGGAGCAAATGAAATATATGATGAAATCGCAGAGGAGCCGCTACCCTTCGGCTTTCTGGTGTGGTTGGTGGAGGAGATCGATCCTAGAAATGAAAGTGGTGTGGGTTACCACCCGGGAGGGGCAAGTTGAAATCAGTTACGTTGTTCTTGTTTGTTTCAAATATTTTTAAAATTGATATTTACGGAAACTTAAAAATCTTGAGGCCGATATAACGGAGAAAGTAATTGATTAAATTGCAAGGGTATGCAAACTTCGGACGAAATAAGATTCATTGATATTGGAAATTGCAATATTCATATTTTAGCTAAAACTTTCCTTTCCTTTAGAATCAAAGTATAACTCATGTATATAGCATATAGTTTTTGATTCTTATTTACATTATATCTACTCCACATTACTCTCCAATTTATGCAAGCCAAGGCGGACTCTTCATTAACATGGAGTGAAAATACTACTCCCAGGCAGCCCATAATTTATATTTAGTTATATGTACATATGTATGTATGTGGCTGATTCTAATTCAAATTGTTATATCCAAATGATCTTGGACATACAGTGTCTCACAGCTTATTCGTCCCATCTCAAATTATAACATTGAAATTGGAATAACATTTATACAAGCGAAATTTAAAAAAAAATTAAATGCAGAAGTTTTTCTTAATGCTTTAACTTAAAGAATTATTATAATATATCTATATGTACGTACAAGTGGAGGGTGGTGAGGAGGGGCATTCCATAGCATATAGTAGGTATGTAATTGTCAAATCCAGTTTGATCTATTTTTGTAAATCCGATTCATTTGACCTAATTATATTACCAATTAAACTCTTTAATCTATGTATACATTGTGTGGCCAATCCACTTCAATTTGTTGAGATACCCCAAATATGCTCTTCCTTTATTATTTATATGGGTGATGAAATATTTTTCGTTATCAGTAAAACTTGTGTGTATGAATGTGTGTGTGTGAGAGAGAGTATGTAAATATTTCTGAGTATTCAATGGAAATATTATTTGAATGAGATTTAACTCATAAATTATTATTAATGTTATTCGTTTTATTTGTTGGGCAAAGTAGGCGTGGCTCTAAAGTTTAAGAGGAAAGAAGTAAACATCTGATCAATTGTGAAATAATAATATTTTCTATATCTTTTACAACGATATTAAAAATGATTAAAGATATTTTGAATTGGAATTTTCTCTTGGAACATTTCTTTAACTTTTCTTATATAATGACATAATCTCGATCTCGTTCTACAAGTGCAGTGTGGTATGCATATATCGAGAGCTCACTGTGCTCAGAACTATGTTCAGTATATACTTCATATATACTATTAAACGTAAACACAAGACACTTAGTCTTGGTTGTATAAATATAGGTCATGTCCGAAATATGAGGAGCAAGTACTTCGACCTGCCGCAAGTACTGAGTCAGCATGTGTCCCATGCAATGACCGCTTGCGCAACACTCTTATATGAATATGTGCAAACCACGCACTATTCTGCTGCGCTGCCACTGCAGACCGCGCAGTTTTAGGCTAAATAAAGACCTTGGAAGCGACAACAACAGTCGCTCCACATCTAAAACAAATCAAAAGAAGTAATTTAAATATACATAGTACAGCAGTAACTATATTTGAATGCGATTATATTAATTTCTTTTGTAATTGTCTCTTAATTTTAGTTTAGACATTCATGTTAATTTAATAAGAGATTATTCAATAGGTAGAACTAAAGAGGATCCCCCTCAGACCACTTCCACACATCCATACTAATATATAGACAAATCGGTTATCAAGGCAAAAGCTGGCCTAGATTAATCTAACATAGAAAGCAACGACCTATGTACATAATTCGATGAAACGGCAGTGGAAGGGCTTCCATCCATTCCATATTATATATCACATACATATATACTATATAGTATACAGATGCTAAATCAGAATAACTGAAAAATGTTTATCAAGTCGAAGCAATTCATAAAATGCCTTAAAGTAAACGTGCAACTCAAAAGTCATAGCTGATATTCAGCAGGCTATATACTAAATATATCTATATATATATAAATATAATTTTAGATTTTACGTTCGATTTTATAAAAAAAATTAATTCTTTATTTCAATTAAACGGAGTTCGTTACAATATGTAGTTGTTATATGTAATAGATGTTGGTTGTTCGTTAGAAGCTGAACTGAGATTGAACTGACTTTCTTAATGTCTAGGGATTATTTATAGGATCTTTTGTTCCGGTGGCGTGATTCTTGGGAGTAGATTCAAGTGGCCTGATCGATTCTGATTGGTCACTTTGGAGTTATGCTGAGTGGGCTGTTCCCACGGGAAGGGTGTAATATGATCCTCTTGTTTTTTGGGATTTGTTTGTGATAATAATTTGGGGTTCCTTAAGGAAGGGTCATTTGTTTAATTTGGAGTTCTTTTAAATAAGGAGGGGTCATTTGTTTATAATAATAACTTGGAGTTCTTTTGAATAAGGAGGAGTGTGAGATTGGTTTTGTATGGGGTGCTGGATATATTACTATATATATATCTGAAGTACAGAGCATTCATTTAAATTAAAGTTCATCAAAGAATATTATTTTACTAACCAAGGTGATTTATTTGTGTTTGTTTAATGAAAGTATTAAAGTTCTAATCAAAAGTGATATTTCCAGTCCCCCTCCCGTGTTCTTCCCTCCTCAGATGGTCCCAAGTGATAGCGAACCTTTGGGTATTTATTATTTCATTGCGGTTTTGCTGGGAATGCTCTTTGTGTTCCACCTGGGAACTGATCCACAGCCCAAAGGTATTCATCTCCATCCGCATATCAATCGCATGGTCAAGTAATTGAACCATAATCATCTCCAGAAGAGGTTATCGGAACGTGGATTCGTAAGTTTGTGGACTGATGCAATAATTATCACTCTTTTGATACATTTATATTAAGTAGTATATATGTAACTAGCTCTTTCATTCTGTATATGCGTAATACATTCTACTTTTGACTTGCTGCCCCAAGTTATCTACTAACTCATCTTAGAATTGATGGAATATCGACAATTAATTATCAGATGAAGGACTTGACAATTTGTTACTATCGAAGAGCAATATAAATATATCCGATTTCATCCGAGTAATATAATTTAATTCTCAAAGGAAAACCTGTTCTCTGGGTATGTGATAAGTTAAGTTTGAATTTCCTTCCTTATCTGCGATTTTTAATAGTTCAATTCCACAGCCACTCCCATCGCAAAATCGAAGGGTCAATCGTTCACCCTGTTGGATGAATCGTGAGTAATAAATAATATATACTTGTCCGATTCATATGCATATATTTATATATAGCTATCGAATATGAGCTTCTGTTTTATAGCGTTTAGTTTCGTTTCCCCTTAATTTGATTGTTATTTCAAATTTTAACTTGTAACTTAAGTGATTAGCCATAATCAGAATTAAAATGACAAATTAAAATATCATTAAACCAAATTGAAGTCATCGGAATATTATATCTGCCGAATCTGTCTGATTAGAGGCAACCGATATCGATTCAAATGGTTAGCCTAAAGGGTAAAGAGGGATACAAAAAGGGTTAGATCAGATGATTAACTAATATTAGACTGAGAATCGACACTTGTCAAGTATTCTGATCTATCCGGCACTATAGCTCGTATGTGTCCTTTTGTCTGGTTAATATGCTTATACCAACTATTTAAATTTGCATTTATGTTCTCATGGAAGGTATCAAGTATCTTTTCTTAGAAATCGGTTTATCTGATGTGGCAAATAGTTAGGTATCTGATTGCTTATAATACCTGTGTGATCCATATTGATTTGATCTCATGATATCGTTATTCCTTATTTTGAATATTTTGTCACAATTTGATCATGTAATAAATTTTCTTCTTTTGATTTTGCTTCTAAAATAGCTAAGGTCTCCGATGAAAGAATCAAAGAATATGGCGGAGGGGGACATATGTACAAATGTATGTATTTTAGAGTACGGGTTTCTGTTGAGACTTCCGAACTATCAGTTAAAAAAAAAGTCAAGCTGCTATATATTCCATTTAGTCTGTTCAAATATTGTCCAGAGGTATGTGGCAAAGTAATTAGTGCTTCTTGCAATTATCTAAGGGTCGATCTGTAGTTGAAGTAAGTTTTTTAATGGAAAGATTTGAAATAGGCTTGTCTGATGAGTTAAGATGGTTTTACAGTTGGTTTTTAGTTTGGGAGACAGAAGTTGTCCTTTTGTTTTCTTGGAGAATATTATTAATAGATGTTAATTGCAAATCACCAAATTATGTGCGATGTGCAGCTTTAAATATCGTGCTTATTTTGTTTAATATTGATTTGAGAGGTTGTCTATCAATGGAAAGGGCAAAATCAATTTTTGGAAAAAATTGTGAATAAGTGAACTGAAGTTTAATATCGAACTTTCCAGACATTTTAGGTTTGCTTATGTTAAAGGTTCAAGAATATTCTGTATTAATTTTTAGTCATTAAATTTCCATTAAGAAAACTGGGAATTATGTGTGTTATTACATGATATAGTACAAACATAATTATTGAAAAATTACAAAATCGAAATTAAGACAAAGGTGGACTAGTTGGGTCACTTTATTTAATACGAGTACTAGCAGCCAAACTCCATGTAATGACTTGAGCTTCAACTCTTCAACTTTTCAACTCAACTTTTTAACTAAAACCTAGCTTAGACCACCGTGATCGTCGTAGCGACCTGGTGGAGCTAATCCCTCTCGCAACATGTTTGCGACTAATTTTGACTTTAATGTTTACGAACATTCATTTGCAACATAACTTCAGGTTGATTCTCTTATATGTTATTTGTATGTACTACTTATTATTCTACTTATACTATTCTACATCTTCTGCTGCTCCAAGAATTATATTTCTTTCTTATATTCAAATGTTGACTGATTGACAGAACTTCCCTTGAGTATGAGCATCTGTTTTGCATGTTGAAAGAAATTGAATCTAGATAAAAATTTAAGAAATTTTGTTCGTTAAAGTTTATCATTTAGTTTAAGCTGTGAAAGTAATTTATTTTTATGAAGGGAACAAGGAATTTTGACGATTTGCATGAGAGTCGAACAATAATTTTTCTATTGCTTATAAATTATCAACATATTTTATCCTTTAATGTTTTAGTTTAATATTTCACTCTATTAATTGGTTAATTATTGTATTTATTTTAACTCTTTCATATGACTAAAAACATCCAAAGTGATGATTGAATTATGATTTAAAGTGTATAACATGCCATCAAAAGTTATTTAGCCAAAACTTGATCTAAGATCTTTCCAATAGGTCAACTAAATGAAAATGGTCTATAAGAAGGAACTTTAATTTTGTTAGAGTTCGGCTTAGTCTGTAACTATTGTAAATGTTGTCAAAGTGATGAATAATTCTATTTTAGATTTTAGATAAGCCATTCAATTTGATATGATATTGAATTCAGCTATGGACTCGGTCCTTTTACCCTTAAATTGAAGGAAAGTCATTTCTTCTGCTATAATTTTATTAGAGGTTTTTTTGTAATACAGTGAAAAGTAAATGCCTAATATTATATATCTGATGTAAAACAATAAGTGGATTTGGTTTTAATTGGGATATTCCAAGTTAACTTCATTAGTTTTGAAAAATATTGTAAATTATTGTATTTCGTTTAAGTTTCGGGATATAGTAAGATGAGGATTGGAAACTGATCGGATTTAAAAATTTACCCACTCAGTAAGTTGGTTTGATGGAGATTTCCAGTTGGAACTGCTAAAGTGTCCTGTGAATATTCAACGTTAGTTTTGTTTGTAAAGATGGTTAAATTCGTCCTTGGGGTTTAATAGTTGGCAGTCTCCTAAGCTTATTTATTTAGTTATTTAAACCAATCATCCTGCTACAGATGTTCCATTAAAGAATCTTTAAAAAAAAGTTTTAAATTTATCAGGTAGCTAATGTAAAATAATTACAATAATTTAGTCAGATAAAAGATTTATATATCTTTTAATTGTTTTTTATTGAGACAATTGCCTTTTAATCATTTTTCTGGGCCGAATGCTGACTTTTTGGGGGAATTCCATAACCATTTTATTTAGACTGGATCAGTAAATATGTCTAGGTATAAGTAATTGTTAACTCTGCATGGATTACCCATATTTTAACATTAATTTTGTTGACTTGAGAAGTATTTTATTTGTGGACTGATGTAGAAGATGTTATGATTTGTTGACTATCCGAATAAATTGCCTGTGTAGATATATTCTTAGTTTTAAGACATGTTTTAGTATCAATCACCTCCTGTTCTTTGATGAACATGTCATTTATTCTATCAAAAGAAGAATGTTCACCTTTCTCTATGTAGTTAATGCATGAAGTGACCTTTTGACATTGTTTCAATTCTTTGCACTCGCATTCTTTCTTGCATTTGTCATCGATAAACTGATGATTTCCTAGCCCAGTGCCCAACCCTGTCTATCAATGGCATGAGTAAGAGAGAGAGGTAGAGACTTAAACGCATCGGCACGAATAACGCAAGCGACAATAACAAACATAATCAGATATTTAATATAACCATTATAAAATTACTCCAAACGTAATCTAAAATAAATGCCAATAATAATCGTGCAAATTATTAATTCGCTTTACTTATTCCCGTAAGCCGCACTGTCCACGCGCCAAACCGTCCTGACAATTTTTGGCATCCAGTTACCCAATATTAAATGAGTACAAATTCTCAGAGCTGGGTTACTGGGTAACACATTCTCTTTGTTTGTCTCAAAAGTGTAAATGGTTAAAGCAGAGCGAAGATAGAGAAATTTAAGCATCTGCTAAAGCAACCTGCTATAAGATATAGACGATGGAAATGCATATACATTCTGACTTTTAAATGTCTAGATTAAAGTGAGAAGTTCAACGATGATATTGCATGCGGTAGATCCGCAGGTTCTCCTTTAGAATGTTGAATTTCGTGTGTCCTTCAATGAACTTCAATTAACGACCAATATATTTCCCAGTTTGTCGACGACTTGGTCATTAGTTGCTGCTTATTCTGCTGAAATCGGCCAATCTATGCATCGTATAAATCGTTTATTACATAACACATTTTATATTTTCTGGCTGGCATCCAAAACACGTCTCCATCCATGTTCTAAGGACAACTCACAAAGACCCACGTTAAGGACTTTCATTTGGTAGTATCTCATTATATTATATTTAATTGTTATTGTGTTCAATAATTAATAAGATTATAGATTAGGCAAATTTCTTATTTGTTAAAGAAGATTTTAGTTCATCGATAATTTTTATACCCTTGCAGAGGGTATAATAAAATTGGTCAGATGTTTGTAACGCATAGAAATAATCGTTTCCGACCCCATAAAGTATATATATTCTTGATCAGCATCGAAAGCCGAGTCGATATGACCATGTCCGTCTGTCCGTCTGTCTGTTTCTACATACTTAATCGATCTTAAAATTTGAGCTACGTGAATAAAAGTCATATCATTCTGTCCGTTGATGATGCAAGCAAATCAAGTTTAAAGATTGGTCGGATCGGACAACTATAAGTTATAGAAAAATAGGAAAGATCAGAGGTACCTCGGTCAAAATGTGAGTTGTTCAAAACAGTTCTTGTGAGAAAAACTTTTTTGTTTTTTAAGATATCTCAACCAAATTTGGCACATAGATGACAATTTTACTTTTACACCTACTTTTTTTTACTTTTTACCAGCAAGTTTGATTCAGATCGGATAATAAACACCGACATAAATCAATAAAATCAATAATCAACCCCCATCAGAAAAAGTATGTTCTTGTGAGAAAAACTTTTTTGTTTTTTAAGATATCTCAACCAAATTTGGTGATCAGATGAGAATTATACTTTTACATCATATCAGTAAGTTCGAATCAGATCGGATAATAAACACCGACATAAATCAATAAAATCAATGAATCAACCACCATCAGCATCAGTATGGTTGCATATGCAGCCAATTAAATACGTTTATATTTTCTTTTATATATGCGTACACAAACAACATACATGGAAACATACAAACATACATACATACATATATGCGAACACGTGCTTGAAAAAACTACAAGCTGAGTGCGAAACAGAAAGAGACAAAAAACTATTTGTATTGTGTTGTTGTTTTCTAGAATTCGTCAGAAACTTTAGAGAGCGAGAAGCTGGACGCTTGCAATGTATACCGAAATAGCGAGGCCGTGAATTATAAGTTTGGTAGCGCAGTAGGTAGAGATCGATTCTAGAGATGACGTGAGCGGAGGTTCAAATCCGGCCGTTGGCAAACTCGAATTTTTCTTACTGATTCTTTTTTTGGTTCAAATTTTTTTTAAATTTTATATTTCCAATTTTTAAAATATCTTGAATCCGATATGACGGAGAAAGTAATCAATTAATCTGCAAGGAGGTATACAAACTTCGGCACGGCCGAAGTTAGCTTCTTTGATATTTAATTGTTAAATTGCTTCAGACAAAACTTTGTTTTTGCAATGAATAAATGAAAATAATTGAAATTGGATTTTTATACAAAGGGTCTCGTAAGACTAAATACCAAAAGAAAACAAAACAGGGTACACAAAGTTCGGATCGTTAAAACTTAGTCGAGCAATTTAGTTTCAATAGAAAGTTCGTACAAACTGACCCTTCACCTTTGAATGTACTTGTGATCAAATGGAAATTAAACATCCAAAGGCAATTAGAATGTTAATAGAGAGTGAATTCTATCATCGGTTAATAGATATATAAAATCAAATAAAATAGGTCAGTATCCCATCAATTTGAGATTGTCAGAGGATACGCCAACATTATTTTGCTATATCGAATGCTTCGATAAAACCAAAAAAACTTAGATATAGTTATCTTATCCTCTGATCGGCCAGTTTATAAGGTGATCATTTTGTCCGCTTCAATTGATCCAATGAAATACCGTTAAAATAAATCCAGTTAGAATCTTAGAATGGCCTGGATCAGGGCCGGCGGCACGCGCTTAGCCCGAGTGGGTAGTGAAGACAAATTATTTAATTCGACGCAAAACCGAGAAGCTCCTTTCATTAGAGCACGTTGATCCAGGAATCGTAATTATTAATCGAATGAATCGCACAAATTCCGGAATAAGGTCCATATAACATTTGTTTTCTCTCAAAAAATTAACTATTTCTCGGATATTGCTGACCTTTTTTCTTTCGCGCCGTAAAATTTCAAGAAAAAAATCTCTATCATTTATAAGTTTAGGATCTTTGAAGTCCCCCCGATAAAAGGATACAATTTTTTTGACATCGTTTGATTGACCTATAGCAAAACTCTCTAGAGAATTAAAAAATCTAGCTGAATCAGTATCGAATCGATTTTTCAATGAAGAATACACTTGGTCGAAAATTTCACAATACATTTTCTTGTAAAAATCTTCAGGAGATTCGAAAACATGACCTTTGGAACTAGAATTTTGAAAACGCTCTGGCAATTTTCGTTTCCTTTGGTAAATCAGCTTCCCTCAATTTCAAAATTCTTAGCCATTTCTTTACAATTTTGCCAAATCTTCGTAAATTTGGAATCACGAGTACTGTTCATAATTTCCCCAACAATTTCTATCTTTTAATGTGAATCGACGACACAAAGCTCAGAGTGCTGTAGATCTTTGTTCAGAATTCCGAATGAGAAACCGGTCCACGCTCTTATATTAAGCTTAAAATCATTCCTACAAAAAAATCACTTTGGTATTGTACAAGAATGGTCTGCACGGGCGCGACTCGCGATGCTACATTGCATTGTGTGTATCGATTCCGTATCGATTATGTATCGATTAAGGCGCGCTTAATCACTTCACAAGCACGCCAAAAGAGCGCGCTTTTTTAAAATAATATATCGGTCTTTTGTCAGTTTGTAAAGAACGATTTTTAGCAACTTTTGATTAAGTTTGAAGATGCTTTACCGTGAGAACTTCAATAAACATACTACGTGATTTTCAGAGAATTTCCGAGTGGGTAATTCCCCCTCGGAAAATTGCCGAGTGGGTAGTACTACCCATACTACCATAGGCTGCCGCCGGCCCTGGCCTGGATCAGGAAGCAATATATTGTAGTAGTATTTAAGCTAAGTATAAGTATCCCTAATGATAAACTCCAATAACACCCATTGTGCAATGCTTAGATCTTAAGATAAAGATAAGATCTCTCTCACAAAGAGAGAGATAATCTTCAACCACGAGATAAATAAATAAAGAGACATTCTATGAGTGACAATTAAAGTGAAAAGACGTGTTTAACTCTCCTTCCTAAAATTCAGAAGTGGGATAAAACCTAAAAAATTTTTTTTTCGCAACCACTCACAACTATATACATATGTATACATATATAGCAATGAACAATAAAATTAACATTGGCAACCTAAATTTGCCTGAATTAAAATCAGTGTGTGAAAAACTTGGAATCACAAGCTACAGAAATAAAACAGCTCTAATTGCTGCTATTATTCAGGCTTTACCATCCTCTTCATACACACAGGCGTTTTACTACCAGAAGTCTCCAATGGAAAACAACAATGTAAGTACAGTCAGTTGTGAAATAACTGACGCCAATGAAGACGGCGGCAATCGTGTATCCGCAAGCACGATTTGGCGATTCCTGGAAAACAGCGACGATGAGGGAGACAACAACAACCCATTATCGGACGTCGCAGCCAGCTTCGCCAACATAGAAATCGATGACGTCATGACAAATATGCTGGAGAACAATACTTGTGACGATCCTCATGGCAACATTGAAACTAGTGGCAATGCTGAAACTAGTGGCATCGCTGAAACTAGTGACAACGGTGGAGCGGTTGGCATCACGAAAGCAGTCAACAAAAGTGGCCACACTGCACTAATGAAAGTTGAGTTCAACGTCTTAAAGGAGATATTGCCTGAAAATGATGGGCAAACTAAATTTGAAGAATGGTTTACAATTTTAAATACCATCAAAAACACTTTTGAAATAGACGATCATAACTTACGCACACTCATATGCGTACGACTTAAAGGAAAAGCTAGTCAGTGGCTCTCTTTTAATGGGACCTATTGACGAAATATTGATGCAACTCAAAATGGTTTTCGGTGAAAAGAAAACATTTTAGAAACTCGTCGGAAATTTGAGCAACGTAAGTGGCAAAAACTGAAAATTTTGCTGAGTATTACCACACCAAATTTTCATTGGCAAACAATTTGTGCATGGGCGACAACGAGTTGGTCCAGTATTTAATTGATGGAATTCCGGATATTCAATTGAGGAACCAAGCGAAACTACAGCGATTCAAGCTACCTGATGAAATGTTGGAGGCGTTCAACGATGTCACATTGGAGATCAAGCAGAGAGAGAGTAAAGCTAACAACAAAATGATCCCGGAACAGAGGATTATTAAATGCTACAATTGCCATAGCAATTGGCGAAAAACTGTATTAAGCCGACACGAGCTAATGGAGCATGCTATGCTTGCGGAGAACAAGGACATCAAGCAAAGACATGCGCCCAATACAAAAAAGGAAAGAAGAGCAATGAATTTGTAAGATATTTCAATGTAAGATTCACAAAAGTAACTATTTACTTTTAAGGAAATTTTTATTCCCATAGAGTGCCTTATAGATTCAGGAAGTGAAGTCTCATTCGTAAAAAAATCAGCGTTACCACGAAACGTAGAAATACAAATGGAAAACCTAAACCAAAATTACTTTGGAATTAATGGAAGTAAATTAAATACAATTGGAAAAATATATTCTGTCATTAAAAATAAAAGTAAAAATATTGCATTAGAAACTTTGATTGTAACTGATGAAACTACAAGGCACCCAATGGTTCTAGGCAGAGATTTTCTTAAAACAAAGCAATTTAAAACTTATCGAAATTGATGAATTGAAAAAATTATAGGCAATAAGGATTTAAAAAGTTCATGGATATTGATAAATATTCAAACATGCAGAAGGAAGAAATCATTTCTGTAAAAAGGGATAAAAATGTAATTGAATGCAAAATGAATTATCAAAACGAAAAAGTTTCGAAAATGTAGAGAATTATCTGAATGGAAAAGATGTGAAAATGTAGGGAACTATCAAAACGAAAAAGTTTCGAAAAATGTAGAGAATTATGTAAATGAAAAAACTGCGAAAAATGTATATAATTATGTAAATGAAAGAGATACGAAAAATGTAGGGAATGACAAAGGTGCGAAAATAATAGAGAAAAATAACAATACAAAATGCAAAGTAGCATCTAATACTGAGATCATTGAATTGGTAAAGGATAATAACAATGTTGCAGTAGAAGAGTTTGACAAGCAAATGTTTAACATCAATGTGGTAGAAGATAGTAAAGTAATCTATAAAATAGGTAATGAAATCAATGGAAGTGTAATTTTGAGATTCGAAAAATTTTTTGAAAAGTATTATGTAGCACCGCAAAGACCACTGGAGCCCAAGGAAAAAGGTTTAATGAAAATCACAGTTGAAAAAGAAAAACCATTTAGATGCACACCACGTAGATTGTCATATGAAAAAAAAATGCAAGTGGAAAAGATTGTAGAAGAAAATTTAGCGAAAGGATACATACGACCAAGTGAGTCAGAATTTGTATCGCCTATTGTATTGGTACCTAAGAAGACAGGAGAAATCAGAATGTGTGTCGACTACCGTCGATTAAACAAAATAACATGCAAAGATAATTACCCGATCCCCTTAATAGATGATTTGTTAGAACGGTTAGTAAATAAAAAGATTTTTTCCAAATTAGTTTTTTTTCCATGTAGTAATGGATGAAGAATCAATCAAATTTACATCATTTACAACGCCAATAGGACAGTTTGAATATCTTAGAATGCCGTATGGGTTGACAAATGCATCTCGCACTTTTCAAAGATATATCAACAAAATATTTTCTGACATGATACGCACAGGAAAAGTGGTAATATATTTAGATGACATAATGATCGCAACTGAGGACATAGAAGAACATTTTTCAATTTTAAAAGAATTCTTCAAAAGAGTAGTAGACAACAAACTGGAACTGAGAGCAGATAAATGTGAATTTTTAAAGTCATCAATAGATTATGTGGGATATACTGTTACGGGAAAAGGCATACAAGCCAGTAAGGCAGGTGTGGAAGCAATAAAATGTTATCCGATTCCAACAAAAATTCATGAAGTCCAAAGTTTCTTAGGACTTTGTTCATATTTTAGAAGATTTGTCAAAGATTTTTCAATAATAGCAAAGCCTCTGTATGATCTATTAAAGAAGGACAAAGAATTTAAATTTGAAAAAGAGGAACTCGATGCATTTAATACACTCAAAAGCAAGTTAGTAGAAGCACCTGTTCTAGCAATTTATGATCCAAGAGACGAAACAGATTTACATTGTGACGCAAGTGCTTTAGGCTTTGGAGCAATATTACTTCAAAGGAAAAGTGACACAAAATTTCAGTGTTTTATTTTTCAAAACGAACTAGTGAAGTAGAGTCCAGATATCATAGCTTTGAACTGGAAACATTAGCAATCATATATGCATTAAAACGCTTCAGAGTCTAGTTACAAGGAAAACAATTTAAAATAGTAACGGACTGCAATTCACTTACACTAACATTGAACAAGAGAGAACTAAATCCACGTATCGCAAGGTGGGCATTAGAATTGCATTCGGGAAAAAGAATGCAGCACGTCGATGCCTTGAGTCGTAACAACAACATCCTTACGATAGAAGCGAATACATTTGAAGAAAATTTAATCATATGTCAGGGAAAAGATGAAAAGATTAAAAAGATAAAGGAGATGTTAATGAAACAGGAAAATGAATTTTATGAAATGCGAAATGGTGTCATATATAAAAAAAGAGGGTAGGATTATGTTTTTAGTACCAGGATCAATGGAAGAAAATGTAATATTTAAGTATCATGATGAAATGGGGCATGTAAGAGTAGACAAAGTAGTTGACTTGATAGGAAAAAATTATTGGTTTCCTAGCATGAGAAAGAAAATTGATACGCATATAAAAAATTGTCTCAAATGTATAGCGACGAAATCAATAGAAGCGATCGAAGCACTGAAAGAATACTTCAAAGTATATAGTAGACCCAAGAATATAATATCAGACAGAGGCAGTTGCTTCACCTCAAAAGAGTTCGATGATTTTACTAAGGAATGTAATGTTAATCATATAAAAGTAGCGACAGCATCACCACAGGCTAATGGACAAGTTGAGAGAGTCAACAGAGACCTAGGACCCATGATTGCTAAGTTAGTTGACAATGAAAATAATAACCAATGGCATAAAGTATTAGATAAGGTAGAATTTACAATAAATAACACAAGAAATAGATGCAGCAATGAATATCCAAGTGTAATGTTATTTGGTATAAGACAAAGAGGCAGCATGATAGACAGTTTAAAGGAAAATGTAATAGAAGAGAGTCAAGTTAAAGAAAATCGAAACTTGATAGAAATAAGGGAAAACGCAGTTATCAGGCAACAAAAAGCACAACAGTATAATAAGCAATAAGTAGACTCCAAACGACAGAAACCAAAGCTCTTCAAGGTGGGAGATTACGTAGTAGTCAGAAACTTTAACTCACAACAAGGTGTATCGAGTAAATTAATTCCAAAATTTAAAGGTCCATATGTAGTTTCAAAAGTACTTGAAAATGATCGATATTTTATAGAAGATGTGGGGAATTTTCAGCAATCTCAAATTCGTATTCGGGTATTTGGGCAATACAGAATATGAAACCTTGGCTTACAGAAAGAAATAATGAAAACGTAGAGTTAAGTAAAAACGTAGAGTTAAGTAACAATGTAAAGTTAAATGAAACCGTAGAGTTAAGTAAAAATATAGAATTAAATGAAAACATAGAGTTAAATGAAAATTCTGAGTTAAACAGACAAGTAAAACTAAATGAAATTACAAAAGTAAACAAAAAGGAAAAGAATAAGAAAATTAAAATTATGTACAAAGCAACATTGTAACAAGAAGTAAAGCAGCGAGTATCAGGGGATACTCAGGGTCAGGTCGGCCGAATTGTAGTAGTATTTAAGCTAAGTATATGTATCCCTAATGATAAACTCAAATAACACTCATTGTGCAATGCATAGATCTTAAGATAAAGATAAGATCTCTCTCACAAAGAGAGATAATCTTCAACCACGAGATAAATGAATAAAGAGACATTCTATGAGTGACAATTAAAGTGAA
>JAECWJ010000181.1:0-61613 GCA_018150375.1 Drosophila sturtevanti | reverse complement strand
TAAAGAGAATTTTGGTTGTGTAAGGGTCATTAAATTCCTTTGACATCTTTTACAAACAAGAACTCCCATAGCTTTGCCGACAGTAGTGAAATATGAGACTTAAAAGATAACTTTCGGTCCATAAGGACACCCAAGTCATTTATCTCATCAAGAGGCGTTTTAAAGGACTATTATTAAGAAAATATGTCACAATCTGTGTGGAGTATTTCTGAAAAGTTAATACACTACATTTGGAAGTGTTGAGGTTAAAGCAAGTTAAGTCCACACCAAGACTCGAAGTTGTGAAGATCAGATTGCAACCGAAATGGGGAGGCCATGTCCTTAAAACTAAGACAAATCTTTACGTCATCCGCATACATAAAGACTCGAGAGTGATTTATGACTGAGGGAAGATCGTTTATGAATAATGTGAAAAGCAAAGGTCCCAGATGAGCTGCCCCTGAGGCACTCCCGAGTCACATGGATGGACCTAGAATAGGAAGACTTGAAAAGAACCTTTTGAGTTTGTTCAATGTAGATATTCTCGAATCCAACCAAGTAAAGGGCTAGGAAAGCCAATATTACTTAATTTAAGAAGAAGTAACGCATGATTAACAGAATCAAAAAGCCTTACTGAAATCAGTGAAATGACATCAGTTTGCCTTGCATTCTTAAATCCTTCGATCATCAAAGATGTAAATTCTAATAGGTTAGTGGTTGTAGATCTATGTTTCTACAAACCCATGCTGAGTTGGTGAAATAATAGAGCCTAAAAAATTAGCAATTGAGAAGTAATTATCTTTTCAAACGCTTTTAGGAATAGCGGACAATTTAGAGATACCCCTATAGTTCGTTGCATCGGATTTCCTACCATTCTTATAAAGAGGAATGATACAGGATTTCTTCCATTTCAAATAGATGGAAAAGTTGAAGAGTTAACGGACAATACAAAAAGTTTTAAAATTGGCTTACATAGAGCCCCTGGGCAAAATCTGAGTACACAGCCTGGTATCCCATCAGGGCCAGGAGAGTACACTGGTTTTACTAAATTAAGCACGCTAAGTAACGAACTTTCATCAATCGAAGGATTATAGATACAATTAGACTTTTCAACTGGTAAGGATACGAAAGATTCGCTCGATATTCCGTGGAGGAATAAGTTGTTTTAAAAAAATCAGCAAACAAATCAGCAATTTCTTGATCAGTGTCCGCTGTATTATTTTCAAAAGAAATTCGGGACGGAAGGACGGACGTCTTACGTTTAGAATTGACGAAATTATAGAATAATTTCGGATTTTGTGAGAACTCAAATTTGCAACGCTGAAGGTAGTTCTTATAACATTGCGTGTTAAGCCTCATAAAATCCGAGCGTGCGACTAAATAACGAGCGAAATCAGAGGACGACATGATTTCTTGTACTTTTTATAATATCTCGATTTCACGTTCTTTAAGTTAGATAACTCACGAGAAAACCAGGGGGGTCGATGAGACAACACTGGCATCCTGCATGGGACACAAACCCTAAGAAGCGAATCGAGAGTATTGTAAAAAATAGAAATAGCTAGATCCATGTCTGAACAATTATATAAAGGGGACCAATCTGTTGAAAGAATAAGCTCATTCAATTTAAGAAAGTTGGCTTTATGAAAGTTACGTGATCTAGGCTTTGTCTTAACACCAACAATTGGTGCTCGAAAAGGTAGATCAATAGTCAATTCTAAAGTGGGGTGAAATTTATCTTCCGGGAGGACTAGAGGGTCAGTTCTAGAAACAACGCAGTTGGAAGAATCAATCACAAATATCAGATCCAAAGATCTTCCATTCTTATTACGGACAGAGTTTATCTGGGCCAAGGATAATTCAAAAAGGCCATCAATAATCAAATGTGACGAAGAAGGAAGCAACGAAGCAGATTCATCTGAAGGTGACCATTGAATTTCAGGCAAATTAAAATCACCAAGAGCAATTAAGATGTCTCTATCTGATAGCAAAGAAGAAACATATTGAATTGACTCTAGATGTTTGTTATATACTGACATGTCGGATTGTGGCGGAATGTAGGGAACATGTTACGTAGGCGGAAAACGACTTGAGTCTAACCTTAACACCAACAAACTCAATTTCCTGAAATTCAGGAGAATGAATAATGTCAGAGGGTAAGGTAGAGTCAACTGCTATCAAAACTCCCTCCACCTACGCGATTGGTCCGATCACGCCTAAAAATTGAAAATTTTGAAGAAAGAACAGATGCATCGCTAATATCAGGTTTTAACCATGTCTCTGTAAAAGCTAAAATATTAAAATCAAATACTAAACTATCTACATATAGTCTAGGAAGCTTAGATTTAAGTCCTCTTACATTCTGATAGGCCAGACAAAGGGACGAGATTAGTTTTTTGAACCACCAGCAGATGCTGATGGTCCGACAGAAGCTGAAGAGGCGGGGATAGAAAGCCTTACCGGATCTCGAGTTTTCTTTTTGGCCGTGTACTCTTTAACTAAAATGTGATCCGGCCAAAAACTGTTACTGCAAATACAGTCAAACAGTTCGACCGGGACACTAATTTTAAAAGAAGAGATCTCTCTTGAATAATTAAATTTAAATTTTTCCACCGATATTTTGTTGGCTTGAACTTTTGTCTTAATGAAAGCTAAGACGTCATCCGACGAATGTTCGGGATCAAGCCTAGAAACAAATATGTGTTTCTTCGGAGGAACACCTGTTAGAGGTCTACGGAGACCAGACATGGGATCCACCACGGCATTTATAACCGCAGCAGATTCAATCAGAGTGTCCGTATGTAGGCCTCTGACAGGATCCCTATTGGCAATATTCCCTATGTTGGATATATGCCCAGACATATCGGAAACTACAGCTTTTTTCGCCTGTAAAGGGAGACCATTTCCTGGAGAAATGGAAATAGCCTCATCTTTCCGATCACCTTGCGGAACGGGAGTAGTAAACGAAATAAGCTGCGGTGGGTTTGGTTGTAGCATTGGAGATTGTGGTGCTCTGGCCGAGTTCAAATTGGGGGCAGATGCATGGAAGGATTCCGCCACGCACTGGTTTTCTTACGCTTTGGAGACTCATTCAACAACTTATAATTGTTGAATTCTGCTTCCATAGCGTTAAACTCATCAGAGAGCTTACGAAAACCAGTGGACAGTTTTTGAATCCATCCCTGGTCTGCCCTCATGAAAACCCTCATTTCTATTTCAACTTCTCGGCATGAGTCACAGCCCCATTTAAGCCCCCTACGTGCTCCAAACTATCCCTTACCCTGGCTGTGTAGCCCGCACATTTAACATGCATGAGATTATCACACAGCCAACATGAGAGAAATACGTTATGGGGTGCAGGGGGTTCAAACATTTCTTGCTTGAGCAGACAGACATTATATAAAATTTAGTATTAATAAAAAAAAATAAAAATGTAAATTTGTAAAGAATAAAATAAAAGGCCAAAGAAAAAAACTCACTCAGTAGTTGGAGCAAATTCGACTCTTGGGTCAAACTTGCAGAGAAAATAAAATGAAATTAAGAGAAATCACGCACACGTATAACGCGAGATAGAAAATAGATCAGAGCGCGAGTAAAAGAAAAAGGTAAAGATCGGAGAGCCACAAACACTGCACATGCAATATCAATGCGTGGGCGAGAACGCGAGAGCAACTTGCAACGGTAAAGATTACAAACGCAAGATCAAAAGCAAATATAAAAAAGCGCAACAACAATGATATAAAATCTATGTTGTTGTGCGAAAGAATAATTTTTAATTATTGTTTTGTTTTTGCGTTTGTAAGTAACAAACAAAAGCGATGAAAGGAGAGAACAAGAATTTAAATTAATCGCGATTTTATATTGATGAAAACAGTAAGTGATTGCAAGAGCTCAAGAAAACACGTCTATCCACGAGGAAGTGATAACGATAAGCAATGAGAAATTCATCAAGACCTAAGATTTCAGCTAGTAGCTTAGGTTGTGCAAACGCCCTCCTTGCTGTATTGCCGTCGTTGGTATTTCCATTGCCATTCTGCTTAGGCTTATCCACATGTAGAGCCATAGCATTCCACATCTGTTTCTGTATCGTCTTTTTTTGTTCCGCCATTTCTTTTTTTTCATTTTCATCTCTCACTTGCCATTTTTTAAGTTTCAGTCTATATGCAATTTTAAGAACGAATTCAAAAAATCGAATCCAACCATGTAAAGGACTTATGCCATATTTTAATGCTTCATATCTTGGCTTAAATTTTGGTGAGTCCATTTTAGCATTTTCCATGAAGTCTTTTGGACTCGCTCCACATATCGGGCACAATTGGCAAGATTTGGTTTCAGTCAAGATGTTTAAAACTTTTCCATCTAAAAGTGTCATTTGAAGATCATATTTCACTGAAATTGATTTTCCATTTACAACGGTGCAGACATATGAATACAAATCTTTTATTTGATTATCCAAATTTTTTTTTCTCAGCAAGAATATGGTCTTTTGTCTCTTTAACAAACTCAAGCTTGACTGGTCTGCAAAATCTTATCGACTGAGGAGTACGATTCATCCAAAATACATTTCCAAGATAGTCCATTAATTTTAGGGGGATTATTGTTGTCGCAAAAAGCGAGTCGTCAGAAAGCATTGAATCACATCCTAAAAGTGTTGCTTATAGCTGCTTTGTCCGGTTGTTCCATCGAATCCAAAGCTTGCAATAAGGATCAGACTTAAAGTATTGCCAAGCCGCTCAAATAAATCAAATAAGTCTAGAAGCTTTTGCAGCGGGACTTCAGCAACTGACTCGGTTATATTAATGTTAGAAGGTCTACATTTTGACTTAGCTTCTCTCACTTTGTTGTAAGCAGGAAAAAGTTCACAAGATCGGGAAATGCTGAGCTCGCGAAAGTTGTTGTATTGACTTTTAGTCAATGAATTTTCAAGCAGATATGCTAAAGCTTCATCCTCCGTTAGTCGAAGCGAGTCATTTTTATGATTAAAAATTTTTTTCTAGCCTCATTGGGGTCACTCGGAGTAAGAAATGTGTTTTTTAAAACAAGGGCTGCATACTTCTCGTTCGATTTTTCGGCTGAAACTGCGGCGGCATGCACAAGAAGAGATGTGTTGTGACTCTGATTTACAGCTAAATCGGATGCCAATTTTCTCTTCTGACGGGGACCTGCGTTAACATATTCAATGGGTGGGCGTCCAACTGGTCTTGATGTTGACGGGTTTGGATTTGAAGACAACGATGGACTTACTGTTATGGCCATCTTGGACAAAAGCCATTCGGTATGCTTTGTCTTAAATCTGGCCATATTTCTACAACATTTGGCAAAGTTCCTTTGTATGTAAAGGTGAAAGCTTCTCACTTTGGTGTTGATTTCATCCTTTTTCTCAGTGCTTAAGTTGAATTCTTTCAGTTCATCACAAATCCAACTCAAAACGGCAGATGTGCTACGACTGTTTTGTATGTAGATGTCAAGCAGTTGCTCGTAGGCGAACTCAACCACAGCTACAATATTAGGGATTTATTCACAATGGAGCAAAAGGAGCAAAACGGGTTTTAAAATTAGATTATATACACTTTGAACTATAATGACACATAATTACTTTTTGGCACAACTTGGCACAAAATTAGTTATAATCCACAACAGACGAGTGAGCAGGTTAGCTTTTCCTACTTTTGGACAACACAAATAAACGTAAACAAAAAACACATTGACAAACATGAACAAAATCTTTTTTTAAACAATTATTCTTCATACCTTGGCCTTTCTTTTCCATAATTTTGGTGAAAATAGTTTAAGCCACACTGATTTTGGCACGCTCGCAAATAAATAAAAACTTTCCCGCGCTTTTCTGTTTCGCACGCATGCAATAAAACAGGTGACTTTGAAGGGCTGCCAAAATTCCAGGGACACATCAAAACAATTAAAATTTTTATATTCATTTTAATCAAAGTATATACTATTCAAATTTTTTTATTAAAATGTGTTTACTTTCAATCAAAAATTTGAATTTTCGTCGAACTATCGGTTCGCTGGCCCAATGTGCAGCGCACAGATTACTGAAAGCGCCGGCACTTTCTACTATTACAGAGGCAACAGTAGTCGTGGTAACTAAAGAGATTACTATAACCGATGCTATCCAAAACCTTAACAAAATAAAGAATACTCTAGAGGCCGTGGTCAACTCGAACAGAGGCCACAACAATCAAAATAACAGAAATGCAAATGTTCGAACTACAGAAAGTAGTTCGGGAAACGAGTAACCTCCTTAAGACATTCAGAATGTACGATAGCATTCAACATCAATCTTAGTTTAGGAATATTTATAAAATTAAAAAATTTAAAAACGAATAATTCGTTTACTTTATTAATAGACACTGGTGCAGACATTTCAATACTTAAAGAAATTGTCGATATTTTTGATAATGTTGATGTTAACATATCAACCAAAATATCAGGAATCGGCGAAGGTTCAGTTTTTTCAAGAGGTTTAGCACTCGAAGAATTATCTACAGGAAAGTATATAAGCTCTCACAACTATCACTTAGTTGAACAAAACTTTCCAATCCCTAGCGATGGCATTATAGGTATAGACTTCATAAAAAAATTCAATTGCATATTAGATTGTACACATACTAGTGACACTCTAATATTAAGGCCAGACGATTTCAATTTCCCAACTAAAATACCTATTACACATACTTGTCACAATAATGCCACAATACTTCCAGCTCGCGCTGAAGTAGTCCGACAAATTAAATTAGAATCGACAGAACAAACTGTCCTAATCCCGAATCAAGAAATTGAGGAAGGAATATTTATTGGAAATACTATCTCCGATAAAGAAAATATTTTTGTCCGAGTATTGAATACAACAAATTCAACCTAAATCCTATACATTAATAAGATAAAAACAGAGAGGCTAAGAAGTTAGCAAAAATAGACACGAACATGTCATTAAAACACTTACAAAAAACTTCCCGCCACAATTTAGAACAAAACTCAAAGAATTGTGCAACCAGTATACTGACATATTCGGACTTGAAACCGAATCAATAACAACAAATAATTTTTACAAACAAGAACTAAGATTGAAGGATAATAATCCTGTGTACACTAAAAATTATAGAACTTCTCACGCACACAAAGAAGAAATCAATAAACAAGTCGAAAAGCTTATTCTAGATGATGACATTAGTCCAATACTACTAGTACCCAAAAAAGGTCTACCTGGTTCTTTAAACAAAAGATGGCGACTAGTAATAGACTACCGTCAACTAAACAAAAAATTACTATCCGATAAATTTTCACTTCCAAGAATAGATGATATTCTTGACCAGTTGGGTAGAGCCAAATACTTCTCATGTCTAGATTTAATGTCTGGATTTCATCAAATAGAATTGAAACAAAACTCTAGAGAATTAACTTCTTTTTCAACGAGCAATGGTTCGTACTACCTTACGGTCTTAAAATAGCGCTAAATTCTTTTCAGAGAATGATGACATTAGCCGTTTCTGGACTTAATCCTTCGCAAGCATTCTTGTATATGGATGACTTATTAGTCATCGGTTGTTCCGAAAACCACATGATAAAAAACTTAACAAACGTTTTTATACCCTTGCAGAGGGTATATTAATTTTGGTCAGAAGTTTGCAACGCACAGAAGGAAGCATCTCCGACTATATAAAGTATATATATTCTTGATCAGCATGAATAGCCGAGTCGATATGACCATGTCCGTCTGTCCGTCTGTCCGTCTGTCTGGATCAACAGCTTCTCCTCCGAGACCATAAGAGCTACAGAGCTGAGATTTTCAGCATAGGCTCCTTTTTGCTGCAGGCATTGTATATCTCGGAATCATCCAGATCGGACGACTATATCATATAGCTCCCATAGGAACGATTGGTCATGAATAAGCTTTATCCTCAATAACTCAATTGTTTTTCAACCGAATGCCACGAAATTTGATATTTGTGAGTTTGATATGCTTCTTGATACTTCAACCAAGTTTGATCAGAATCGGACGACTATATCATATAGCTCCCATAGGACCGATCGGTCATGAATAAGGTTTATCCTCAATAACTCTGTTGTTTTTCAACCGAATGCCACGAAATTTGATATTTGTGAGTTTAATATACTTCTTAATACTTCAATCAAGTTTTATCAGAATCGGTTGGCTATATCATATAGCTGCTATAGGAATAATCGGTACAAAAAAAAATTTTGTATGAAAAATTTTTTTTCTCAAAATTTTGAATTTGTAAATTTGGTATGTTTAATTTACAATAATGCTTCCGGTGAATTATATAGAGAAAATCTGCAAGAGTCTACGAACTTCGGCACGGCCTAAGTTAGTCCATCTTTCTAGTTGATTTGTGTAGAAAACACAACCTTAAATTACATCTAGAAAAATTCATTTTTTACATGCACCAAGTGACATTCTTAGGCCACAAGTGCACCGATCAAGGCATAATACCTGATGATAAAAAATATGCAGTCATTACAAAATATCCAGTCCCTACAGACAGGGATAGCGCTAGAAGATTCGTTGCATTTTGCAATTACTATAGACGTTTCATAGAAAATTTCACCGATTATTCACGGCACATAACACGATTATGTAAAAAGAACGTCAATTTTCAATGGTCCGATGAATGTCAAAATACATTCGATTATTTAAAAAAGGCTTTAACCAAACCAACATTTTTGAAATATCCAGATTTCATTAAAGAATTTTGCATAATTACTGATTCAAGTAAACACGCCTGTGGAGCTGATCTAACACAAAAATATGGAGATAAAGAACTCCCAGTTGCATATGCTTCACGCTCATTCACCAAAGGTGAAAGCAACAAATCAACTACAGAACAAGAATTAGCAGCTATGCACAATTACATACTTCAGACCATACCTAAAGACAGACCACAGACCATTAATTTATTTGTTTTCAATGACAAATCCAAGTTCAAAACTAACTAGAATGAGACTAGATCTAGAAGAATATGGTTTCACAGTAGAATATCTCAAGGGAAAAGACAATTTTGTGGCAGATGCCCTATCGCGGATAACAATATCCGATTTGAAAGACATACAAAATAAAGTCCTGACAGTCACTACCAGGCAACAGTATAGATAGAAAGAATCCTGCGCAGGAAATGTACAAGTAGATTTGGCTATGCAGACACTTAACAACGCTTCTAAGCCCAGCGTATATGAAGTCATTTGTAATGATGAAGTACGTTAAGTAGTGGCCTTGCACATAAGAAACAATACATGTTTTTTGAAACATGAAAAGAAAATTATTGCAAGAATTGGTGTTGATGATCTGTACACCAATGGAACCTTCGACTTAGTTCAATTCTTCCAAAGGCTTGAAAAGCAAGCCGGTATATTCAAGATAAGCCGACTCAAAGAGGCACCGTGCGAAAAGATCTTTGAATTAATTTCAATTGAATCTTTCAAGAATATGGGCAATAAAATATTGAATATTTTAAGAGTAGCGCTACTCAGGCCGGTGACCCTTATAGAAAATGTAAAAGATCAAGAAGCGATACTGTCTAAATTCCATAATGATGAAATACAAGGAGGTCATACAGGCATTATAAAAACTTTGGCCAAAGTAAAACGATATTATTATAGGAAAAATATGACACGTCATATCAAAGAGTACATTAATAAATGTTAAAAATGCCTTAAATCTAAAACAACAAAACATACAAAGACCCCTATGATATTGACTGAAACACCAATACATGCTTTCGATAGAGCGATAGTAGATACTATAGGTCCAATACCACGCTCAGGGAATGGCAATGAATATGAAGTTACTCTAATATGCGATTGAACTAAGTATTTAGTAACCATTCCAATTCCAAACAAAAGTGCAACAACTGTTGCCAAAGCTATATTTGAAAACTTTATTCTGAAGTACGGTCCAATGAAGACGTTCATTACGGACATGGGAACAGAATATAAAAACTCCATAATTAATGCCTTGTGCAAATATCTAAAGATAGACAACATGACGTCTACTCCACACCATCACCAGACATTAGGGACAATAGAACGAAGTCATAGAACATTCAATGATAACGTTCGTTTGTACATATCTGCAGACAAAAGCAATTGGGATTTTTGGATACAATATTTCATATATTGTTTCAACACAACACCATCGGCTGCACATAATTGTTGTCCATATGAATTAGTTTTTGGTAGATTACCAAAACAATTTTTAAATTTCAATAAAATAAATAGAGTAGAACCATTATATAAGATAGAAGATTACGCTAAAGAAGTAAAGTTTAGACTTGAAATAGCGTATAAGAGAACCAGAATAGCGCTAGAGAATAATAAAGCTAGAAATAAAAAATATTATGACAATAAAACATCAGACATAAGCATAGATATAGGATAAAAAAGATAATGTTACAATTAGGGATAGAAAAAATAAAAAACAAACAGTTCATAAGGATAGGCTAAAAGTTCAACCATAAATTGAAAAAAAAAAAATTTTCTTTATACATAAATGCATATGTCAATAATTAAAAACAAAAAAAGAAAAATACAAAAAAAAAAAATTTTCATTTATAATAAAATTTTTATATATAATAATAAGCTAATTTAAATTGAAAAACAGAAAATTTCGTTTGAGTTAGTGATAAAGAAAATAAAGAAACACAATTTTTATATAAAAGTCGCAAGAAAAAAAAAAAAAATATATTCGAAAAAAAACAACTAAATAACTAAATATATATGGTAATACTAACATATAACAAAATAAAAATAACTACATTATAATATTACGTTATTTCTCTAAAAACGAAGGTGTAGTATGTTATATGCCAAACAAGCATATGCCCATCGTATTGTAGTGTATACAATATGTAAAGTGGTCACACGCCTAAACTTAATGTAAGAGTATCAAGCGCAAAATCATAGAGACACTTTGTCGCTTTGTTTACATAATATAACCGCCGTCAAGTGCCGTAATATGATCAGCCACTTATATGTGGATTGGCCCGCAGCGTGAAAACTGCAGCGTAAGCACTACGACGTTTTGACCATTCGGTACCAAGCGCATGTATGCATGCATGTCGCTGCTTTGAGCGACAGAACTCAAAATTACTTATATATTTTTGGGCTAAGTAAAATTTTGAAACTAGAAAGATGGACTAACTTCGGCCGTGCCGAAGTTCGCATACCCTTGCAGATTTTCTCTATATAATTCACCAGAAGCATTATTGTAAATTAAACATACCAAATTTACAAGTTCAAAATTTTGAGCTTGACGAAAAAAATTTTTCATACAAAATTTTTTTTTGTACCGATTGTTCCTATAGCAGCTATATGATATAGCCAACCGATTCTGATAAAACTTGATTGAAGTATTAAGAAGTATATTAAACTCACAAATATCAAATTTCGTGGCATTCGGTTGAAAAACAACAGAGTTATTGAGGATAAGCCTTATTCATGACCGATCGGTCCTATGGGAGCTATATGATATAGTAGTCCGATTCAGATAAAACTTGGTTGAAGTATCAAGAAGCATATGAAACTCATAAATATTAAATTTCGTGGCATTCGGTTAAAAAACAACAGAGTTATTGAGGATAAGCCTTATTCATGACCGATCGTTCCTATGGGAGCTATATGATATAGTCGTCCGATCGGGATGATTCCGAGATAGCAAAAAGAAGCCTATGCTGAAAATCTCAGCTTTGTAGCTCTTATGGTCTCGGAGGAGAAGCTGTTGATCCAGACAGACGGACAGACGGACATGGTCATATCGACTCGGCTATTCATGCTGATCAAGAATATATATACTTTATATAGTCGGAGATGCTTCCTTCTGTGCGTTGCAAACTCCTGACCAAGATTAATATACCCTCTGCAAGGGTTTAAAAAAGACGGAGAGAAGATTAATTTCGAACTCCAAAGAAGACAGATGTGTTTTTCTTCTACACTTTACTTTTGCAATACAAACTTTGGCACGGTCGCCTAACTACGCAGCGTCGGTGTCTACAATGCGTACAGTTAGCTCCAAAACTTAGCAGAATAGACGCCTGCGTAATTTAAGCGACAGTCAGTCGGCATGCGTAGCTTCTGTTTGAATACATGTGCATTCGAACCGTTGATTCTGTGTGAGTGTGTTTGTGTGAGCTTTGGCAGTGGTGCGCAGTAGTGAAGCTAAAAGACTAGTTCCAATTTTGGGACCTAGAATATAACTAGAAAACTATAACGGAAACCAATTAAGAGAAATATATGAAAACTGGCAACTAACTAATCTTAAAATTATAAAAATATAAACGACTAAAAATACAAGAATTCATTGTTAAACACTATAACTAAAAAATATGAAACTTAACAAATAACGGTCCCATCTGTCGGGACTATACTTAGTGTAAAAAAAGTGTCGTCACAAACTATTGAACTGACTCAGAAAGTAAGGTAATTAGGTATGGAGATGAAGTTGAAAAATTGAAATACAATACATGTCTAAATGTGAATTTCACCAATGTCAGGTACAAAAGGTAGAATGGCAACACTAAGCAGGAAAAAGGCTTTTCGACATCCAATCAGGCATCGCCTACATCAGTGCTTGCCACAATCCTCACTACTGATAATAGCCCTATATTCTCTAGATTATTCACGCTTCCTTTGGGACAAGCCGACGTCGTGAAAAATGAAATCATAAAGCACGGGTTCATCCTCTATACAACCCAACGTGGGTGGTAAAAAAAAGGAGTATGGCTAATCAGGTATCAAAAATTACCGCCTCATAAATGATTTCATGAATATAAAATAGAGAACTATCGCCGATCCCTACCCAATGCCGAACATTCCAATGATTCTGGCCAATTTAGGTAAGTCTAAATATTTTATAATGCTAGATTTCAAATACCAAATTTACTTGACTGAGCAAGATAGAGAAAAAACTGTTCCAATTTTTTCAAAAAACGAAGACGAATATGTGGGATACATAGGCTTTTTTGAAATTCTCCAAAATGAAGATATCTCTAACATGTTCAGTGTGAAATCTGCTAGAGAATCAATTAGGGTATCAGCCAGAGATTGATTCACCCAACTATCCACACTATGGATCACTTAAGTTTGCTAAACATATATATATTTTACCACAATATACAATTAACGCACCCCAACAGAACTAACTAGGGTAACACCTGGAGGTTAGTTCGATTGGTGGTACGATCCACTGGCAACTTCTCACAAAGGCTGTTAAGGCTGACGCGGAGACAGACCTTATGAGAGCCAGGATACACTTTATGTTCACACACACACACATGTAGATAAATTGCTGAAATACTAACTAGACTATTTAGGATTTTATCCGGAGAATAATCTAGTTCGAACAACAACACATAATTTTCAGAAGGGTAGCTGGTCACTTAGCGCATCCTTGAGGATAATGAACTTACTACCCTGTCTACCATGTATGGCTCAGAAATAATTACACCGATTTGAGTTTTGGTGGAGAAAGAAGAGGCTGACGGTTGAGGAAGTTGTATCACCCATGACAATTAAATCAGAGGCACTGATTTCTATTCGTAAGATTTATATATTGTTATTATAACCTTGCAGAGGGTATAATAAAATTGGTCAGATGTTTCTAACGCATAGAAATAATCGTTTCCGACCCCATAAAGTATATATGTATTTGATCAGCATCAATAGCCGAGTCGACATAACCCTGTCCGTCTGTCTGTTTCTTCGCACTTTTTCGAACTTAAGTTTTGAGCTACGTGAATAAAAGTCATATCATTCTGTTCATTGATGATTTATCCAAATCAAGTTTAAAGATTGGTCGGATCGGACGACTCTAAGGTATAGAAAAATAGGAAAGATCAGAGGTACGTCGGTCGAAATTTGAGTTGTTCAAAACAGTTCTTGTGAGAAAAACTTGTTTGCTTTTTGAGATATTTCAACAAAATTGGCACACAGATAACAATTCTACTTTTACACCTCACCAGTAAGTTTGATTCAGATCGGATAATAAACACCGACATAAATCAATAAAATCAATAATCAACCCCCATCAGAAAAAGCATGTTTTTGTGAGAAAAATTTTTTGTTTTTTAAGATATCTCAACCAAATTTGGTGAACAGATGAGAATTATACTTTCAATAAAATCAATGAATCAACCCCCATCAGCGTCAGTATGTTACATACATACTGACGCTGATGCATATTAAATACGTTTATATGTGCTTTTATATATGCATAAAAGTTACTTATCCGTTAATTAAATCGAATAAAAAAATATAAGTTTAGACTTTTTAGATCGATCTTGTGTCGAGAACGTATTTCTTTCATTAAAGTGCAATGTGCAACTGATTAGCTTAAATCAATTCTATCCCTAACAAGCTGTGGCTTAGCGGCAGCGACGCACAGTAGGGCCATCGCCCATTTCGCTTGTCAAAAATCATACCTTCTAAAGTAGTGAAGCGATTTTCAAAATTTAAAAAGCATTTAATAGCTAATACCCTAAGCTTTAAATTGAGTGGTTGCCGTTGGTGCTACGTGCGCGGGTTATCTTGATATTCAAGGTCAAAGTTGAAAAATATTTCTAGGCATATTTTACCCCTATAATTCGCTTAAAAAAACGCATTTTTGATCACAAATGAACTTTGTTTTTTAATTTTAATGATTAAAACAGATTTTTTAATGTTCTGTTTCAATTTATTATTCAAATTGCGAAAAAAAAAAAAATTTTTTTTACGATTTTTTTTAGGTTATTTTATATTGATGGCTCATTTTCATTTTACACACATGCTACTGGCAAATTTGCATGCGCTCTTGTACCTGGAACGCTATTTTTACGCGAGGTTGCATTGGTTTTCTCGATTTTTGACAAATTTGCGCAAAAATGCGCAAGACTACACTATATAGGTCTGAAAGGTGAATATTCCCTCTATCACGTGTATATAATTTCATCGTGCATCTCGGTGCATCTCTGTTGATTCAACTCCACCAAAGTTTAAAAAATGCGATAACTTAATGTTTTTTTGAAACATCTACAATTTACTCAATATTTCAAATTTGATTAAATTTTGTACTACATATATATAAAAATTTATCTACTTTTCAAATAAAATAAAAATATTTAAGATAAGTTGCTTCATTCGGCCAACATCCCGTTTCAAAGTTGCAAGTTTTCATAAAAATTGTACATTTTTTTAAGACATGAAAAATGTCTCCACTTTGAGACGATGTAGCACCTACAATTCTTATCCGATTTCAAAAATATTTTGGATCCATAAGTTCTGAAGTATTATCTGTCGATTTCATTATTCACTTTTCCCCAACGCGATAGTGAAAAAAATGATTTTTGGTCAGCTATTCGGGCAGAGGCCCACAGTGCGACGTCGGTAGTATCGTCGCTATTGGTGTCGATGGCCTGTTGGGTAACAGGTGCAGAGCTTGCTGTTGGCGAATTTGGCAGTTTTTGGTTAGCGTGTGCAGGAAGTCTTGCAGACGCTAGGTCAGCATTTTGGTGCAATTCCCATCGGTCACTTTTTGGTCTTGGGAATTTCTTTGTTGCTAACTCCTCCTCCTCTTTTTTACACTTGTCCTCAAGTGATTTGTTAAAAAAATGGTATATCGGTAAATGGGATGTTTCGGCTTTCGATTTTTTTCATATATGCTATTTATCACTAGATGCAGGAGGAAACTGATGAGGATGGCGGTAATAAATAGAGAGACGAGTGCTATTCTATTGGTTGTTGAATGCAGTTGGATCTTTTGCATGACTTTGATGTTGTTGACATGAGAAAATTCTGATGCGTTCACTCTCCATTGGTGTAATCTGTATTATGGGGCTTCCGGGTTTCATTACTGAAATCTCTATATTGCTGAATGTCTGCTAATTGATAATTATGGTTTCATTCCAGAAGTTTAACAGATATGTGATTCTTAGTTTCTTTGCCTCCTTTTGCCATTCGGCGGTTGCACACAACTATCTTTAGTTAAATTAACAGTTTTTGTCTTATCGCAAATTTTTATATTGTTGTAATTTTTACAATTATTTGATATTCCATAGAGCTCTTCTTTACATTGAAATATTTCTTTGTATTTGAGATTGATGATACTATTGTTCTTTATTACAGGTTTGATGATTGAATTTTTGCAGTCTATTTCTTCTAAGTTAGGAATTTTTACAATGTACAAAAGTGGTGTTCCATTATGCGAAATGGAGACTTCTGCGAATTCTAACATTTCTTCTATATTTAATGGTGGCATGTTACTTTCTTGAAACTTGTTACTGATAATTTGAATTTCTTTATTCCTAGTAAAAAGGTATTTATTAAATTTAATTTGGCCCACTGTATGGCAAATTTAATATTTATCATTTCTTCTTTTAATAACCTAATTTGATTTTGGAAACTAACGGTTAGTTCATCCCCTACAAGTGAATCTTTTTTTTACACTATTGGTCAGATCGTTTGAAATTTTTGTTAATTTGTTGATTCTGTCTTCCATTTGTTTGTTAATGATTATCTGTTGGTCGTTGTTATCTATTAGTTTGTTTAGATTGTCTGTCATCATTACTAAATCATTATTGTCCGGGCTACCTGCTATATATTTCCATGCTGTGCCTAATATGTTGATTGCTCTGGTATGCCGATTCTGGTATGTTGCCAATGTGCTGAAAGTAATCATTGCTTGTTCTATTTCATGATGCAAGGTGTGGTATAAGGGGTTTGCTTTAAGATCTTGTTCTGTGAGTAATAGGAGATTGTCTAATGCTTCTTTAATTTGTCCTAATTCTATCACCTGTACTATTCGCGTTGTTGATATCTGTAGTTTCCCTATTCCTTTTATTATATTAACAGTTTGTGCGTCGGTGTAGTTTGATACGTCTAGGTGTCCTTCCGTTAATGTAGCCGTCATTGTAATCAGTATCCTGTAAAATTTATAGATTTCTTATATTGCTCTTGTGTATCGTTTTTCCAGTTGTTGTTAGTAAAGTTGTGTTTATATCTTTTTTGACTATTTCTTTCCTGTACCTTCGTGACAATTTAGTTCCTAATCTATTATTAATTTTGACATATATTTCTTGCACTGGCGTGTATGTGCGTATTTGTTTTCGTTTTTTATTATGATTCTGCAAATCTGTAGTTTGTTTTTGTTTAATTCGGTCAATGTCGTCCTGTCTTGATTTTTCGTATTGTTCTGGGTCCGTTGTTAAACGACTTTCGGGACCCCATAGTAAAATAAGAAGTCGTGTAGTGGTTGTTTTATAGCTCTAGATTTGATAATTCGCCCCTGGGCTAGTTTTAAAAATTTATCTACTGCTGTCAGAACTAGGTTCTTTTCTGTCGTATGAATGTCGACATGGATTATGTGTCCAGGGAAGTGGGGTATGGGTGTTTCTTGTATTTTAGGATTAGTTGGGTGTCTGTCGTATTTTTTTTCTTTACAAATTTGGCATTGTTTGACCAATGATAATAATTTTTGTTTCACCTTGGGAAAGTAATGTTTTTCTGACAATTGCTTTTTATTTTCTAGTTCGTTACGGTGAGCTCTATTGTGAATTTTAGGAATATGTTCGTTCGGTTCTGTTTCGTTAGTCAAGTCCTTCACTTGTGTCTGCGTGAATCTCTTTTCAAGTCTCTTTTCTTTGATGGGTATGCAGATATTATTTCTTATAATCAATATAATTTGTTGCTTTGGATAACAGAGTCTAATTCCCTTAGGCTGTCGCTGCCTAATATAGCGTCAAAAGTTTTCAGGAAATTCACGAAAAATTTTACTTTAATGTCTGATCTATTAAAAAGGTTAGCGAATTTGTGGTGTGTGATTTTAATATTCTCGCCGGCTGTAATGGCTTCGAAGGGTTTTTTGTTTGGAATAGCATTGTCTATAAATTTAGGTTTTTTCTATTTGACCCTGTATCTATTAATATTTTATAAAATTTTCCCGCTCCTCATCTTACATTCAATATAAGGATATATGTCTGGAAATTCGGGTTGGTTGTAGTCTGTGTGTTCTGTCTGTTCGCTATATTCTACTAAAGTTTGTTCAGTATCTGTTTGTTCTTCGATTGTGAGATTGTTCGTAATCTTGCATGGTCGGGTAATTGTCAGTGGGTTCCATTTCAAATAATCCTTCTTCACTCGTCTGAATGTTGAAGTTTCGCTGTCTTTTATCAGGTTCATTTGTTAGGGCTGGAGGTCGTTTTCCAGCCACGAAGTTAGGTCTATTCATATAGTTCACCATTCTGGTGCGTATGGAGGAGGAGCAAATATTTGCTGAGTTGGATTATGAGGAGTTGGTCCTGTATGATATGCTTGTTGGTTATACTGCATAGTGTTCGGCCAAGGAGTACGAACTGGGAGCTGTGGTCTGAAATTGATAGGTGGGGTCCTGATAGTTGGATTATAGCCTGCTCTATTTGGAGGATGTATTGTACGGGGTGCTGGAATGGACTTATCTGTGCTTCTAAAGGTAGTCGGTTGATGTTTGTTCATTGCGATATTAGTACGATAGTTTTGGTTTTCTAATTTGAGACAAAAATGCAGGGCAGAAGGCAGTACTGGTTCCTTTATACCGAGGAGTCGAGGTAGGTCACCCTTTAGACCTCGTATAAACGTATCTAGTGCTTTGTCACGGTAAACTTTTGTCATGAGTGTTTCGGATTCTCTGCTTAGCTCCATGCATCCTACCTTGTTCAAAATCAATGAAAGGTGTTTATAGACTGTTTGATAGAATTCTTCTACTGATTGATTTTGACCTTGTATCAACATTGTCATTTGGTACTCTAGTGTTCTTAGATCTCTCTTATCTGCATACTGTAGTGTTAAGCATTTGGAAATGGCATTCCAGTTTAGGGGGACATTGTATGATTCAAGAGCCATATCGGCCTCACCTGTGATCTAATTTCTTATGGTGTGTAAAATCCCAAAATATTTTGGCGAACCAACTTCAGCTGCGTATGCTGAGAGTATGCGATCTATACCTTTTTTCCATGAACTGAATTCTGTTGGGTTACCTGAGAATTCTCTAATGCATTTAACAATGTCTGTTACTCTGTCTAAATCACCTAAATTCTCCCTTTGATTTGCGGATATCTCCTGATCGTCTACGTTATTAAATTCTCTTGAAGGATTGGTTAATTCTTTCACTAGTGCCGGTAGCTGTTGCGCCAAGATCTGGCTAACTATGGCAGCTATTTGTTCTACGTTATTTGCCATTACTCTACTTTCTAAATGTACGTTGTGGCTGTCTAGTTGTCTATTTAAAAAATGTTCACTTGTCTGAGGCTGATCCTCTTCGTTTTGCATACTTAGAATCGGGGCCTAATAAGATTATTTTCGTTAGCCACACAGTGTGGAGATTGGTATTATTTTTAAGATGGTAATTGTGAATTAATATTAAGAAATTTGAAATTTGTTGTAAACTATTTGCTCTTGTTTTACTTCTTCAGATAAAAGATGTGTTGGAGCAGCAGCAGATTTAGAATAATATAAATAGAATGATAAGTAGAACGTACAAATAACATATAAGAGAATCAAATTGAAGTTATGTTGCAAATGAATGTTCGTAAACATTGAAGTTACAATATCCGCAAACATGTTGCGAGCGGTATTAGCTTCACCAGGTTGCTATGACGATCGCGGTGGTCTAAGCTAAGTTTTTAGTTTACAAAGTTCTATATAGAAAGGCAGTTTACAAGTTCTGTCTAGAAGGTCAATCAGTTGAAGCTGAATTCGTTACCTGGAGTTTGGCTGCTAGGATTCGAATGGAATAAACCATATTTTGTAACCGTTCTGGAAAAAGCTCCAGGATTTTTCATTGGCGCCCGAGCAGGGACTTCGGTGTTAATTTGGATTGGTTCAGTTAAGCAAAGTGTATATGGCATTCGGCATTCAGCACAAGCTTAATTCTGGACACAACTAGCTGGGATAGTCACACAATTTTGGAATTGGAAGTCGGATGTCTCGCATCGAAATTAAAAGGAAAGTGCCTTTTCAACCGGTAACCAATACCTAGGTATTTAGTGCTTCAATTGTAGCACTTTGATTATTGTACTTTGTAGATTCAAAATTGTGAAATATACAACTAATACATGTGAAAGTATTAACCATTGACCAGCCTTCGAAGCGACATCAGTTTGATGTGCAAATAAAATACTTGTTAATAATAACAGACATATAGAAAAGATATAGAAATCTTAAAAGTTGTTGACCCTTGGCGCAGGCATATATTTGGATTAGCAACAGTGCTCAAGGGTAAATCAAAGTCAATCGTCGCTTGGTACACTACGAGTTTGAAGCGGTACTTTTATAATCTCCTCTTTGTCTCTGTCCGCTTTCGTTCGGTGCGTGGGTGTATGGTCATCCCGCCCCTCACCCCGCTTGCAGCCGTCAAGTCACCTAACACGAGTTCACCTGCATACAAGTTGCAGTTGTGAGCAGAAAGTTCGCCGTTGTTGTGTCATACACGTATGTATGCATGTAAGTACATACTTTACTCGTTTATGTATGTATGTACATAGTTTGAGCTGTTCATCAGAAAGTGCCGAACAAGTGATAAGTTGAGTTACCACTGCAAGGTGTAAATACTTTGCATTAGAAGTTTCAGTGAGTGACAGAAACATAGTTTAAATATAAAAACAATGGGTGAAGGAGATAAGCTATTAGCCTCGCAGCCTGGTTCATCCAAATCTGGCACCAAATTAGCATCATGCTTATTAAAACATGATAGAGTTATAGAGGATATTTCTCGAATGCAAAGGGTATTAGTAGAGAAGTTAATACCGACAGAACGAACTCAGCTAGAGTGCCGACTAGAAATTTTAGAAAAATTATATTGAGAAAGCTATGGCCCTCCAAGTCGAACTAGATGTGCTTGATTCAAGCAATTCCCGTCCGCTAACGCTTCGATTTTGTCAAAACAAATAAATTGTGCATTAAGTGTCTGAAATTTGGGCACGTACTATCTGATTGTAGCTCTCCAAAGTGTCGTGTCTGTAACAAGCCACACCACTTAATGCTCCATCGATATGATATCAACCTAGACAATAGAGCTGATCCAAGGCAGTCATCAGCATCAGATGCATATATAAGCCATGTTCGTAGTAAAGATCATGTCATTCTCGCGACAGCTCTTGTGAGTGTTCGGGATAGGTTCGGCCAGCTTCATCTGGCCAGAGCGCTACTAGATTCTGGGTCTCAGGTAAATTTGATGTCAGAATATCTGGCCCAACAATTACGACTACATAGGGAAAATAGTCCGCAAACCATAATATTGGCAGGAAAGTCCACAAAAGCAATCAAACACAAGGTTACAGCCTGTGTTTTCTCAAGAGTAAACTCGTACCATGTGTCAACGGATTTCTTGGTATTAAAGTCCATATCTACACACCAGCCAGACCATATTGTCCCTTCTGCTCAGTGGAGCATACCTGCCAATATGAAACTAGCAGATCCGGAGTTTCAGGCAGCTCAACAGAGATACAGCCTGCAGTTAATATTGCCACGGAAAATCCAGATTGTTCTCTCGACTCATTAGTTGAACGCTTTTAGGAGTTGGATCAAAGTCCACATGAGTCGAAGGCTGTACAACAAACAGCTGAACAGATAGCGTGTGAGGCTCACTTTGCCAAAACTGCGAAAAGGCTTCCATCTGGTCGTTTTGAAGTTATGCTTCCATTTAAGCAGTCTCCTGTAGGCCTAGGCCTGTCATTTCACACAGCTCAAAGGAGATATCTACAGCTTGAGCGGAAACTGTCTAAAGATAAAACGCTCCATGATATGTATCATGCATTCATGAAAGAATACAGAGATCTAGGGCACATGTCGCTCTGTAAATTACCTCCACCAGATCAGCACTACTATATGCCACATCAGTGCGTTCTAAGGCCTGAAAGATCCCCAACCAAATTGCGAGTAGTTTTCGACGCATCAAGTAAGAGGTCAACGACTATTTCCTTAAATGACACATTAATGGTTGGTGATACTATTCAGAGGGAGCTATATCTCACATTACTAAACTTTCGCCTTTATAGATATGCCGTGACAGCAGACATTACTAAGATGTATAGACAAGTCGCTCTTGCAAAGGAAGACCGAAACTTCCAACTAGTACTCTGGCGTGAAAATACGTTTCAGGACTTACAGACGTACAGATTGAACACAGATATGGCACAGCATCAGCGCCGTATTTAGCAGTACGTTGCTTATTCGAATTAGCAAATATTTGCAGTAAAACGCATCCAATTGCAGCAGAGGTCATTCGTCGTGACTTCTATGTCGACGATATGTTATCTGGAGCTAACAGTGGACTTGCAGGAAATTTGTCGTCAGGTGACAGAAGTACTAGAATCAGGAGAATTTAGTTTAGCCAAATGGGCATCAAATCACCCTAATTTACTCCCTAAAAATGATGCGGAGAAAACTCTAAAGTTCAACGAAATAGGCGCCATTAAGACTCTGGGGATGCGTTGGGTGCCACGAGACGACGTGTTTCGCTATGAGTTAGACGTTGATAGTTTTGCATCCCTCAAACCCACAAAGCGCAATATTTTATCAATAGCCTCAAGACTTTTCGATCCCCCCGGCTTGCTTTGTCCCGTTGTGACCAAAGCAAAAATGCTACTGCAAGATCTGTGGCGGCAAAAGTTAGACTGGGATGAAGCAATTCCTAGTATCTTGCATAGTACATGGAATAAATACGTGGCCACTTTACATGCGCTTCACAAAATATATATTCCAAGATTTGTTTGTCTTGCCGACTACGAGGCAGTGCAAATACATGGATTCGCAGATGCCTCCGAGCGTGCTTACGGCTGTTGTATATACGTACGCACGATTGCTGGAACCACTATTGAATCGCAGCTACTAACCGCCAAGCCCAGAGTCGCTCCACTAAAGACAAAATCCATTCCTCGGCTCAAATTATGTGCTGCACATCTGCTAAGCAGGCTTTGGCAACAAGTAGCACCAACTTTAGCGAAACTCAAAATTGAAAGTGTTAATTTTTGGTCTGACTCTCAAGTAACGTTATACTGGCTTAAACGAGACTCGAGCACTTTGTCAACATTTGTGGCAAATAGAGTAGCAGAAATTCAAGACGTGGCCAAAAACATAGTATGGCGGCACGTGCCTACAGACGCTAACCTAGCAGACATAGTCTCTAGAGGCACAGATGTCGATGGCATTATCGAGTCCATCTGGTTCAGAGGACCCAGTTTCCTTGCTTTACAACCAAATATATGGCCAAGTCTTCATCAAATTGAGCTGTCAACAGAAGTTCAAAGCTCTGAAAATAAAAAATCGGTAGCAGGTTTCTCAGCTGTTCAGGCCATTGTAACCCCCTTTGAGGATTTGGTAAATCGGAAATCTAGCTTTCCAAAACTCATCCGAATCATGACATATGTTCTTCGATTTTGTTATAGGCGGAACAATTATGTCTCACACACATTATCGTCATTAGAATTAAAATTAGCGTTTTTAAAATTAGTAGAAAGAATTCAATGTACCAACTACAAGCACGAGATGCAACTGGTAGAGCAGCGGAAGCAACTGATACCTCTACAATCGCTCACCCCGTTCATTCATACATTTCAGGAGAGCAACATTAAGTTTCGTGTCCTTCGCGTCGGTGGACGTCTGCTAAACGGATCAATGCTATACGATGCAAAGTTCCCGTTGCTGCTTCCTTGCGGGTCGCAGTTAGCGCGGCTCTTCGTGCAGCATCTACATGTAAAAAATTATCATGCAGCAGCTAAAGTTTTAGTGGGATTGCTTCGACAGCAAGTGTGGTTGATAAATGCTCGCCAAGTATGTATTTTAGGGAATCTGCCGGCGGATCGGCTAAAAGAAGGACGAGCATTTAGAATATGTGGGGTCGATTTCTGTGGTCCATTCTATGTCAGCTACAGAATCAGGGGTAGGCCTCCAGTAAAAACTTATGTCGCAGTTTTTGTGTGCTTCGCTTCTAAGGCTATTCACCTTGAACTTGTTGTAGATCTGTCTACTGATTCGTTTCTCAATGTTTTTAAAAGGTTCATCGCATCAAGCAGCAGTTCTGGCAAAGTTGGTCCAAGGACTATATAGCCAATCTACAGCAGCGGACGCAGTGGATGAAGGAGGCGCCCAACTTGGCAATCGGGTGTCTCGTATTGATTCACAAGGATAATCTCCCGCCACAAAAATGGGTAACAGGGCGCGTGGAACGCGTGATAGAAGGCAACGACGGCAAGGTTCGAATAGCCGAAGTGCGAACTTCTACGGGTCTAATTAAACGACCAATACACAAGCTGGCAATGCTACCAATTGTCAAAGAGCAGGAGCCCTTTAACGGGGCCGGGATGTTGGAGCAGCAGCAGATTTAGAATAATATAAATAGAATGATAAGTAGAACGTACAAATAACATATAAGAGAATCAAATTGAAGTTATGTTGCAAATGAATGTTCGTAAACATTGAAGTTACAATATCCGCAAACATGTTGCGAGCTGTATTAGCTCCACCAGGTCGCTATGACGATCGCGGTGGTCTAAGCTAAGTTTTTAGTTTACAAAGTTCTATATAGAAAGGCAGTTTACAAGTTCTGTCTAGAAGGTCAATCAGTTGAAGCTGAATTCGTTACCTGGAGTTTGGCTGCTAGGATTCGAATGGAATAAAGAGAACCAGCTAGTCTATTAACACCGCGTCCACCTTTGTGTTTATTTCGATTTTGTAACCGTTCTGGAAAAAGCTCCAGGATTTTTCAAGATGTTTATGTAGGAATTGATATTGAAGGAATTGTTATGATTGTAAGACAGTAGTTGTAAGTTAATGTTGATAAATTTGAAAATTGTCTTAAATTATTTGCAGATTTTCTTGGAATATGTATTTGGTTTTGTTTTGTTTGTTTGTAAACAATGTTTTTTGTTTTTATTTTTGTTTTTTTTTTTCTTTTTTTCAAAAATATTTTTTGTGTTTTGTTTTGATGACCAGTGGCTGGTCTTTTCCTTCTACCTTGGAGGGTCCCTTAGGAATCGCAAAGTTGGAATTTTTATACTACGTTTGTAATGTTAATGTTGGTTTATAATTATACGATATTTTATTTTCCCTTTAGGAATTTTTCTGGTTTTCAATTTTCTTTTAATATATTTTTCAACATTTTAATTTTTCTTTTCTTTGTCAAAATATTAATTTTTTTCTTTTCTTTGTCAAAATATTAATTTTTCTTTTCCTTTGTCAATATATTAATATTTTTCTTTACTTTGTCATATGTTAAATTTTTCTTTTTCTTTGTCAATATTCTTATATTACTATATTATTCACTAGCTTACATTAGTGCAGTTGCGGTAGCAACCTCCACCGAGATCGTATTTCTTTTATTAAAGTCAAATGTGCAACTGAATTAGCTTAAATCAAATCTATCCCTAACAAGCTGTGGCTTAGCGGCAGCGACGTCGGTAGTATCGTCGCTATTGGTGTCGATGGCCTGTTGGGTAACAGGTGCAGAGCTTGCTGTTGGCGAATTTAGCAGTTTTTGGTTAGCGTGTGCAGGAAGTCTTGCAGACGCTAGGTCAGCATTTTGGTGCAATTCCTATCGGTCAGTGCAACGTGACTTTTTGGTCTTGGGAATTTCTTTGTTGCTAACTTACACAAACAACATACATACAAACATACATATACACGACCACGTGTTTAAAAAAACTACAAGTTGAGTACGAAACAGAAAGAGACAGAAAACTATTTGTATTATGTTGTAGTTTTCTTGAATTCGTCTAAAAATTTAGAGAGCTAGAAGCTGGACGCTTGCAATGTATACCGAAATAGCAAGGCCGTGAGGTTTAAATTTGGTAGCGCAATAGGTGGAGGTGAATTCTAGAAATGGCATGAGCGGAGGTTCAATTCTGGCCGTCGCAAACACAAATTTTTTCTTACTGTTTCTTTTTTTTGCTTCAAATTTTTTAAAATTTTATATTTCCAATTTTTAAAATATCGTGAATATGATATGACGGAGAAAGTAATCAATTAATCTGCAAGGATATAAAAACTTCGGCACGGCCTAAGTTAGCTTCTTTGATTTTTTTTTTTAAGTTTGTTCACATCGGACTGTTTACTTGCACTAACTTGTGTTTTACTTCTTGGAATTAGATATTTTTAGGTCTGCACTCTTCCGAAACTTTTTGGTAGTTAATTCGCAAGAGCCAAACTTGCATTGCCCTTGACCTCATTCTGCTACGTCGCCGTCGGCGACCAATCAGAGCGACGGTCGCCTCTGCTGCAGTCGGCCTAATTCTAGAGCATGCCGTTATTATGCCTATGCCTTTTGTCTTTTGCTTCCGTCAGTACTTTTCCATCGCCAGATACTACTATTGCCTAACTACGCAGCATCGGTGTCTACAATGCGTACAGTTAGCTCCAAAAGTAATTTTGGCGACAGTCAGTCGGCATACATAGCTTCTGTTTGTATAAGTTAAAAAACAAGTAATTAGTTGTTTTTATTTATATCGCTGCGATGCGACTTATTTATTTTATTATTAAATTGGAAATGAAAATTATTGCAAACTTGGAAGCTTAAATATGCAAACGGCGGCGACAGCGGCAGCAGCGTCAGCAGCGTCGGCGGTTACGCGTGTTGTTTCGAAATTTTCTTGAGAATTGTTTTTCACCTGAGCGGATGTATTCATGACTGAACAATTGTGGTATTTTATTAATAGTGTGCCGCGTACAATTTCATCAGTGTTTTCAAATTTTATTCTTCCTTGAAAGTTGTTTAGCAGAATGGTGTCTTCTTGAATTTTTCGACGCTCTCGATGTGGTCTGCGTACCGAATTTTTACCTAATAAAAGTCTGGAAATACAATCATTATATCTTAGGTCTACTACATTTTTTTGTTTACAAATTTTTATGTTTTTATATTCCTTACATTCTGTTCTTAATCCTAACATGTTATTTTTATGCCTAAATATTTCTTTGAATTGTAGATTGACAATTGAGTTTTCTTTGATTATGGGCCTGATGAGGAGATTCTCGTAATTTTCTTTTCCGAGATTGGGTATTCTAATAATATATAAAATTATGGTATTGTTATGCAAAACGGATATGTCCGCGAATTCTAGCATTTCGTTTATTGATAAATTTATTTGTGCTTTATTTATTTCTTTTTGTATAACATTTGAATCGTTTTCATTTATTAGAATAGTGTTTATAATGTTTAATTTTGCCCATTGTATGGCGTATTTTATGTTAATTATCTCTTCTTTGACCAGTCGCAATTGAGTTTGGATGTTTATGTCGAGATTGTTAGTAGAAAAAGAGTATTTTTGAATGGCGTTAGTTAGTACATTATTAATTTGTGTTAGATTATTTATGCGTTCTTGGAATTGTGTATTGATGATTGTTTGTTGATTATTCTTTTGGATAAGATTATTTAGATTACTTTCTATAGCTACTAGGTCATCATGGTCAGGAGAGCCTGCCATATTCTAGGCTGTACCTAGAACATTTATTGATCTTATCTGCCTTTTTATTAGCTTTTATTAGGGTACAATACGGAATGGAATATAGACTTAGTTTGTTCTAATTCAAAGTGTAGAGTGTGATACAGATCTGAAGATCTAAGTTCTGTTTCTATGTGTGTTACAAGATTGTGTAATGCAGTTTTAATTTGTAATAAATCTATGAGGTGAAATCTAGTTGACGAGGTAGAGATTTTTCCTAATCCGGTATTAAGAGTAAGTATGTGACTATTCGTATAGTTAGTCATTTCCACTCGCGCCTGTATCGGGATTAATCCCAGTATCCTGTTGAGAAAAATCATTTTTAATGTTACTTTTGTGTACTACTCTTCCTGATTCTGTTTTTATGTTTGTGTTGTTGTCTTCTTTAACTATTTCTTTTTTATATCTAGAAGAAAGCTTTGATCCTTAACGTGTATTGATTTTTACAAAAATTGTCTGTCCAGGTTTATATATTTTTATTGGTTTTCGGGATTGATGTGGTATTTAAGGTTTTTAAAATTTCTTTTTTCTGATCTGAATCTTTTTCTAAGTCCGTTATTTTCTTTTGAGAATCTTATTTTGAAAGTAATGAGCTGGGTCGGGAAAATATTTTGTATTTTTCCCATGATACCGATGGATTTAAATATTTTCTTAATAAGTTGAGAAGGTCAGTTTCTGCAAATTGTTCTTTAGTAATGTAGTGTCTATGGAAGGTGGGGAAGGGTATGCTGAAATCATATTGTTGTTTTTCTTCTTTTGCTATTATGATTTGATTTTTATAAACGTTTATAGGGACTTCTATACTGGGAATGAGCAGATGGCTTGAGCTATCTGCACTGTGGACTGTTGTCATTGAATTGATTTGGGCTCTGGACAATGTGTCCGCCACTATGTTTTCTTTTCCTGGTTTGTAAACTAGCTGATAATCGTATTCTTCTAATAATGCCTTCCACCGTTTAATTTTGGAGTTCCCATGCCAACTAATAAGGGAGTGTGTGAGAGGTTGGTGGTCTGTAAATATTTTGACGTTTGAGTTACTTGAGCGCCCAAATAATGGCAAGCATTTCTTTCTCATTTGTTGCATAATTTTCTTCTGCTTTTGACAATGTTCTAGATAAGAATGAGATAGGATGTCCGTCTTGGCACAGACCTGCACCGATTGCGTAATTTGAAGCATCGGTAGTCAAATGGAATTCTTTTTTGAAGTCAGAATATTTGAGAATGATATCGTGTGATATCAATGAACTTTTTAATTTATTAAATGCCTCGAGTGCAACTGAGTCAAATTGATTGGATTGATTTCTTACTTGAAGCTTGCTTCGAAATTCTGCCGTCTTCACCGCGTAGCAATGAGGTGAGAGGTTTGGCTAGTTTGGCATAGTCTTTGATAAAACGGCGATAATAGCCAGATAGGCCGAGAAATGACCGAAGTTCTTTAAGTGTGTTGGGTGGTGGATAGTTGACTACGGCTTCTACTTTTTTCTTGTTAGTTGCTATTCCTTTATCAGAAATGACAAAACCTAAGAATTCTACTTTAGTTTTAAAAAATTCACACTTATCTATTTGGCATTTTATATTTGCTTTATGAAGCGTGTGGAATATTGTTTCAAGGTGAGCCAGATGGTAACTTGCATCTTTACTGAATACAACTATATCGTCTAAATAGACGTAACAGATTTTCCCTATATGTTCTCAGAGTATGTCGTCTAAAGCTCTTTGAGATATGGAAGGAGCATTTTTTAGACCGAAAGGGAGTCCCTTAAACTCATATTTTCCATTTTTTATGGAGAAAGCGGGTTTTTCTGTCTTTTTCATTTAATAGGATTTGGTGAAAGCCACTTTTTAAATCAAGTACGGAAAAAATTTTATTGTCTCCTAACTGTGCTAAAACTTCATTGATTTCTGGTATGGGATTACGATCAGCAATGGTTACAAAATTTAATTTCCTGTAATCAATGACCAATCTATATTTCTTTTCTCCAGACGCATCCAGTTTATTTTGGGACTACGATGACTACTTTAGTTTAAAGACTGGAGAGTTATATGGAGAGTGAGAAGGTCGAATTTTATCATCGTCTAATAATTTTTGAATCTGCGTTTCTACTTCTTGTTATACATGTCTATGCAGACATGGGGTATGGATAATGTGTGGAATATATTAGAGCAACTGTGGTGGTTCTAATTTCTGCTATTACAGAGGTAGTGGATGATAATTTGTCATTTGGTTTTGAAAATAGGCTTGCGAATTTTTTTGTCAGTTTTGTAATACTAATGCTTTGCTCTTTGGTCATGTGTTCGGTTCTGATTGTTAGATTATTAACTGCCTGTATTAATTTTTCTTTAATTGGGATGTTGACTCTGTTTTTAAGAGTCATGAATTTTTTTTTGGAGAAGATTACTGCATTTAATTGCTTAAGGCTGTCATTGCCTAGAATGGCGTCAAATGATTTTAAGGTGGGTAATATGAAGAGTTTTATTTTTACGTCTTTAATGTCAAATAAATTTGCTTCTATGTGTTCAGTTATTCTGACGTTACCTCCTACGGAGATTGTTTCGAATGGTTCTATGTTCCTTTTTTGGCTTTGATAGTAGTTCAGGTTTAATGTAATTATTGTTTGAGCCTGTATCGATTAAAATTTTTAAAATCTTTCCTCCTCCAAGCTTGCCTTCAATATATGGAAGTGAGGAGGACTTTATTCTAAAAAATGTATGTCAGAGTGTTCAGTTTGTTCGTCATTACCCCAATATTCATCCTCAGTTGGAGAATTGTCTACAAAATTGTCTACTTCTGTATAATTATTGTCATGTTGGTTATCTGTTGAGTATGCTTCCTCTAGCTGTGATAGATCTTTAGTTTCCTGCGCTGTTTCAATGTTAAAGTTTCGTGGTCTTTTTAATTCTTGTGTTGAATTGTAAGGTGGGCGTTTTCCGAAGTCGAAATTAGGTCGGTCAGCATAGTTAAACTGCCTTGATTGTATTGATTTGTCTACGTCCATTGGTTCGGGACGAGGGAGCGGTTTTGGTCCGAGTATACGGGGGGTGCCTTGGGAAAGTTATAGTTTGGTTGTTGGACGAATTGTTGTCCGTTATAAGTCATTCTATTTTGTGGCAAGCTAGGTTATTGATTGTACCTGATGGGTAGTGCCGGTTATGGCTGTGGTCTGTGAGATTGTATTGGATGACGTAGGCTATTGTTCTGAATTATTAGCGATCGGAACAGTTGTGGCTGGCCTTTGTGGTAAGCAACGTATTTTGGATTCTCTAATTTGAGGCATAAGTGGAGGGCTTGAGGTAGGTCGGTGGGTTCTTTGATTGCTAAATGTCTAGAAAGATCACCATTAAGTCCTCTGATAAAAGTATTGAGTGCTTTGTCACGATATACCTCGGTCAACAGTCGCTCAGATTCTTTAGCTATGTCCATACAACCCACTTTGTTGAGAATAAGCGACAAATGTTTGTAAATTGCTAAATGATATTCTTCGACTGATTGATTACCTTGGGTCAGTCCATTCATCTGATATTCTAGGGTGGTTATGTCCCTTTTATCAGCATAGTGTAAAGTCAAGCATTTAGAAATGGCATTCCATTCAAGTGGAACATTATAGGATTCTAAAGCGGTGACTGCTTGTCCGACTATGTTATTCCTTATTGTGTGTAGGATACAAAAATACCTGGGGCTGCCTTCTTGACCTCCATAGGTTTTCATTACTCTATCTACACTTTTCTTCCATGAACTAAATTCAGGTGGATTTCCATTAAATTCTCTTAATCCTTTAACTATATCAGGGACTTCAGAAATTCTGTTGCTATATTCGGGACTAATTGTTACATCAGGGACATCAAAAGGGCATGAAGTAGATTTAGATGTTTCAGTATTGTTATTAGGTGTTTTAGTGTCGACTACGATTTTAGAAATTAGTTGCGTAGCAATGGGGTGTGAGGTTTGGCTAGTTTGGCATAGTCTTTGATAAAATGGCGATAATAGCCAGATAGGCCGAGAAATGACCGAAGTTCCTTAAGTGTGTTGGGTGGTGGATAGTTGACTACGGCTTCTACTTTTTTCCTGTTAGTTTCTATTCCTTTATCAGAAATGACAAAACCTAAGAATTCTACTTTAGTTTTAAAAAATTCACACTTATCTATTTGGCATTTTGTATTTGCTTTATGAAGCGTGTGGAATATTGTTTCAAGGTGAGCCAGATGGTAACTTGCATCTTTACTGAATACAACTATATCGTCTAAATAGACGTAACAGATTTTCCCTATATGTTCTCAGAGTATGTCGTCTAAAGCTCTTTGAGATATGGAAGGAGCATTTTTTAGACCAAAAGGGAGTCCCTTAAACTCATATTTTCCATTTTTTATGGAGAAAGCGGGTTTTTCTGTCTTTTTCATTTAATAGGATTTGGTGAAAGCCACTTTTTAAATCAAGTACGGAAAAAATTTTATTGTCTCCTAACTGTGCTAAAACTTCATTGATTTCTGGTATGGGATTACGATCAGCAATGGTTACAAAATTTAATTTCCTGTAATCAATGACCAATATATATTTCTTTTCTCCAGACGCATCCAGTTTTTTTTGGGACTACGATGACTACTCTAGTTTAAAGACTGGAGAGTTATATGGAGAGTGAGAAGGTCGAATTTTATCATCGTCTAATAATTTTTGAATCTGCGTTTCTACTTCTTGTTATACATGTCTATGCAGACATGGGGTATGGATAATGTGTGGAATATATTAGAGCATCTGTGGTGGTTCTAATTTCTGCTATTACAGAGGTAGTGGATGATAATTTATCATTTGGTTTTGAAAATAGGCTTGCGAATTTTTTTGTCAGTTTTGTAATACTAATGCTTTGCTCTTTGGTCATGTGTTCGGTTCTGATTGTTAGATTATTAACTGCCTGTATTAATTTTTCTTTAATTGGGATGTTGACTCTGTTTTTAAGAGTCATGAATTTTTCTTTGGTGAAGATTACTGCATTTAATTGCTTAAGGCTGTCATTGCCTAGAATGGCGTCAAATGATTTTAAGGTGGGTAATATGAAGAATTTTATTTTTACGTCTTTAATGTCAAATAAATTTGCTTCTATGTGTTCAGTTATTCTGACGTTACCTCCTACGGAGATTGTTTCGAATGGTTCTATGTTCCTTTTTTGGCTTTGATAGTAGTTCAGGTTTAATGTAATTATTGTTTGAGCCTGTATCGATTAAAATTTTTAGAATCTTTCCTCCTCCAAGCTTGCCTTCAATATATGGAAGTGAGGAGGACTTTGTTCTAAAAATGTATGTCAGAGTGTTCAGTTTGTTCGTCATTACCCCAATATTCATCCTCAGTTGGAGAATTGTCTACAAAATTGTCTACTTCTGTATAATTATTGTCATGTTGGTTATCTGTTGAGTATGCTTCCTCTAGCTGTGATAGATCTTTAGTTTCCTGCGCTGTTTCAATGTTAAAGTTTCGTGGTCTTTTTAATTCTTGTGTTGAATTGTAAGGTGGGCGTTTTCCGAAGTCGAAATTAGGTCGGTCAGCATAGTTAAACTGCCTTGATTGTATTGATTTGTCTACGTCCATTGGTTCGGGACGAGGAGCGGTTTTGGTCCGAGTATACGGGGGGGTGCCTTGGGAAAGTTATAGTTTGGTTGTTGGACGAATTGTTGTCCATTATAAGTCATTCTATTTTGTGGGAAGCTAGGTTATTGATTGTACCTGATGGGTAGTGCCGGTTGTGGCTGTGGTCTGTGAGATTGTATTGGATGACGTAGGCTATTGTTCTGAATTATTAGCGATCGGAACAGTTGTGGCTGACCTTTGTGGTAAGCAACGTATTTTGGATTCTCTAATTTGAGGCATAAGTGGAGGGCTTGAGGTAGGTCGGTGGGTTCTTTGATTGCTAAATGTCTAGAAAGATCACCATTAAGTCCTCTGATAAAAGTATTGAGTGCTTTGTCACGATATACCTCGGTCAACAGTCGCTCAGATTCTTTAGCTAAGTCCATACAACCCACTTTTGTTGAGAATAAGCGACAAATGTTTGTAAATTGCTAAATGATATTCTTCGACTGATTGATTACCTTGGGTCAGTCCATTCATCTGATATTCTAGGGTGGTTATGTCCCTTTTATCAGCATAGTGTAAAGTCAAGCATTTAGAAATGGCATTCCATTCAAGTGGAACATTATAGGATTCTAAAGCGGTGACTGCTTGTCCGACTATGTTATTCCTTATTGTGTGTAGGATACAAAAATACCTGGGGCTGCCTTCTTGACCTCCATAGGTTTCCATTACTCTATCTACACTTTTCTTCCATGAACTAAATTCAGGTGGATTTCCATTAAATTCTCTTAATCCTTTAACTATATCAGGGACTTCAGAAATTCTGTTGCTATATTCGGGACTAATTGTTACATCAGGGACATCAAAAGGGCATGAAGTAGATTTAGATGTTTCAGTATTGTTATTAGGTGTTTTAGTGTCGACTACGATTTTAGAAATTAGTTGCGTAGCAATGGGGTGTGAGGTTTGGCTAGTTTGGCATAGTCTTTGATAAAATGGCGATAATAGCCAGATAGGCCGAGAAATGACCGAAGTTCTTTAAGTGTGTTGGGTGGTGGATAGTTGACTACGGCTTCTACTTTTTTCTTGTTAGTTTCTATTCCTTTATCAGAAATGACAAAACCTAAGAATTCTACTTTAGTTTTAAAAAATTCACACTTATCTATTTGGCATTTTATATTTGCTTTATGAAGCGTGTGGAATATTGTTTCAAGGTGAGCCAGATGGTAACTTGCATCTTTACTGAATACAACTATATCGTCTAAATAGACGTAACAGATTTTCCCTATATGTTCTCAGAGTATGTCGTCTAAAGCTCTTTGAGATATGGAAGGAGCATTTTTTAGACCGAAAGGGAGTCCCTTAAACTCGTATTTTCCATTTTTTATGGAGAAAGCGGGTTTTTCTGTCTTTTTCATTTAATAGGATTTGGTGAAAGCCACTTTTTAAATCAAGTACGGAAAAAATTTTATTGTCTCCTAACTGTGCTAAAACTTCATTGATTTCTGGTATGGGATTACGATCAGCAATGGTTACAAAATTTAATTTCCTGTAATCAATGATCAATATATATTTCTTTTCTCCAGACGCATCCAGTTTTTTTTGGGACTACGATGACTACTTTAGTTTAAAGACTGGAGAGTTATATGGAGAGTGAGAAGGTCGAATTTTATCATCGTCTAATAATTTTTGAATCTGCGTTTCTACTTCTTGTTATACATGTCTATACAGACATGGGGTATGGATAATGTGTGGAATATATTAGAGCATCTGTGGTGGTTCTAATTTCTGCTATTACAGAGGTAGTGGATGATAATTTATCATTTGGTTTTGAAAATAGGCTTGCGAATTTTTTTTGTCAGTTTTGTAATACTAATGCTTTGCTCTTTGGTCATGTGTTCGGTTCTGATTGTTAGATTATTAACTGCCTGTATTAATTTTTCTTTAATTGGGATGTTGACTCTGTTTTTAAGAGTCATGAATTTTTCTTTGGTGAAGATTACTGCATTTAATTGCTTAAGGCTGTCATTGCCTAGAATGGCGTCAAATGATTTTAAGGTGGGTAATATGAAGAATTTTATTTTTACGTCTTTAATGTCAAATAAATTTGCTTCTATGTGTTCAGTTATTCTGACGTTACCTCCTACGGAGATTGTTTCGAATGGTTCTATGTTCCTTTTTTGGCTTTGATAGTAGTTCAGGTTTAATGTAATTATTGTTTGAGCCTGTATCGATTAAAATTTTTAGAATCTTTCCTCCTCCAAGCTTGCCTTCAATATATGGAAGTGAGGAGGACTTTATTCTAAAAAATGTATGTCAGAGTGTTCAGTTTGTTCGTCATTACCCCAATATTCATCCTCAGTTGGAGAATTGTCTACAAAATTGTCTACTTCTGTATAATTATTGTCATGTTGGTTATCTGTTGAGTATGCTTCCTCTAGCTGTGATAGATCTTTAGTTTCCTGCGCTGTTTCAATGTTAAAGTTTCGTGGTCTTTTTAATTCTTGTGTTGAATTGTAAGGTGGGCGTTTTCCGAAGTCGAAATTAGGTCGGTCAGCATAGTTAAACTGCCTTGATTGTATTGATTTGTCTACGTCCATTGGTTCGGGACGAGGAGCGGTTTTGGTCCGAGTATACGGGGGTGCCTTGGGAAAGTTATAGTTTGGTTGTTGGACGAATTGTTGTCCATTATAAGTCATTCTATTTTGTGGGAAGCTAGGTTATTGATTGTACCTGATGGGTAGTGCCGGTTGTGGCTGTGGTCTGTGAGATTGTATTGGATGACGTAGGCTATTGTTCTGAATTATTAGCGATCGGAACAGTTGTGGCTGACCTTTGTGGTAAGCAACGTATTTTGGATTCTCTAATTTGAGGCATAAGTGGAGGGCTTGAGGTAGGTCGGTGGGTTCTTTGATTGCTAAATGTCTAGAAAGATCACCATTAAGTCCTCTGATAAAAGTATTGAGTGCTTTGTCACGATATACCTCGGTCAACAGTCGCTCAGATTCTTTAGCTATGTCCATACAACCCACTTTGTTGAGAATAAGCGACAAATGTTTGTAAATTGCTAAATGATATTCTTCGACTGATTGATTACCTTGGGTCAGTCCATTCATCTGATATTCTAGGGTGGTTATGTACCTTTTATCAGCATAGTGTAAAGTCAAGCATTTAGAAATGGCATTGCATTCAAGTGGAACATTATAGGATTCTAAAGCGGTGACTGCTTGTCCGACTATGTTATTCCTTATTGTGTGTAGGATACAAAAATACCTAGGGCTGCCTTCTTGACCTCCATCGGTTTTCATTACTCTATCTACACTTTTCTTCCATGAACTAAATTCAGGTGGATTTCCATTAAATTCTCTTAATCCTTTAACTATATCAGGGACTTCAGAAATTCTGTTGCTATATTCGGGACTAATTGTTACATCAGGGACATCAAAAGGGCATGAAGTAGATTTAGATGTTTCAGTATTGTTATTAGGTGTTTTAGTGTCGACTACGATTTTAGAAATTAGTTGCGTAGCAATGGGGTGTGAGGTTTGGATAGTTTGGCATAGTCTTTGATAAAATGGCGATAATAGCCAGATAGGCCGAGAAATGACCGAAGTTCTTTAAGTGTGTTGGGTGGTGGATAGTTGACTACGGCTTCTACTTTTTTCTTGTTAGTTTCTATTCCTTTATCAGAAATGACAAAACCTAAGAATTCTACTTTAGTTTTAAAAAATTCACACTTATCTATTTGGCATTTTATATTTGCTTTATGAAGCGTGTGGAATATTGTTTCAAGGTGAGCCAGATGGTAACTTGCATCTTTACTGAATACAACTATATCGTCTAAATAGACGTAACAGATTTTCCTATATGTTCTCAGAGTATGTCGTCTAAAGCTCTTTGAGATATGGAAGGAGCATTTTTTAGACCGAAAGGGAGTCCCTTAAACTCATATTTTCCATTTTTTATGGAGAAAGCGGGTTTTTCTGTCTTTTTCATTTAATAGGATTTGGTGAAAGCCACTTTTTAAATCAAGTACGGAAAAAATTTTATTGTCTCCTAACTGTGCTAAAACTTCATTGATTTCTGGTATGGGATTACGATCAGCAATGGTTACAAAATTTAATTTCCTGTAATCAATGACCAATCTATATTTCTTTTTTCCAGACGCATCCAGTTTATTTTGGGACTACGATGATTACTTTAGTTTAAAGACTGGAGAGTTATATGGAGAGTGAGAAGGTCGAATTTTATCATCGTCTAATAATTTTTGAATCTGCGTTTCTACTTCTTGTTATACATGTCTATACAGACATGGGGTATGGATAATGTGTGGAATATATTAGAGCATCTGTGGTGGTTCTAATTTCTGCTATTACAGAGGTAGTGGATGATAATTTATCATTTGGTTTTGAAAATAGGCTTGCGAATAATTTTTTGTGATTTTTATACTAAAATGCTTTGCTCTTTGGTCATGTGTTGAGTATGTTTCCTCTAGCTGTGATAGATCTTTAGTTTCCTGGGCTGTTTTAATGTTAAAGTTTCGTGGTTTTTTTAATTCTTGTGTTGAATTGTAAGGTGGGCGGTTTCCGAAGTCGAAATTAGGTCGGTCAGCATAGTTAAACTGCCTTGATTGTATTGATTTGTCTACGTCCATTGGTTCGGGACGAGGGAGCGGTTTTGGTCCGAGTATACGGGGGGGTGCCTTGGGAAAGTTATAGTTTGGTTGTTGGACGAATTGTTGTCCATTATAAGTCATTCTATTTTGTGGGAAGCTAGGTTATTGATTGTACCTGATGGGTAGTGCCGGTTGTGGCTGTGGTCTGTGAGATTGTATTGGATGACGTAGGCTATTGTTCTGAATTATTAGGGATCGGAACAGTTGTGGCTGACCTTTGTGGTTAACGTGAAGCAACGTATTTTGGATTCTCTAATTTGAGGCATAAGTGGAGGGCTTGAGGTAGGTCGGTGGGTTCTTTGATTGCTAAATGTCTAGAAAGATCACCATTAAGTCCTCTGATAAAAGTATTGAGTGCTTTGTCACGATATACCTCGGTCAACAGTCGCTCAGATTCTTTAGCTATGTCCATACAACCCACTTTGTTGAGAATAAGCGACAAATGTTTGTAAATTGCTAAATGATATTCTTCGACTGATTGATTACCTTGGGTCAGTCCATTCATCTGATATTCTAGGGTGGTTATGTACCTTTTATCAGCATAGTGTAAAGTCAAGCATTTAGAAATGGCATTGCATTCAAGTGGAACATTATAGGATTCTAAAGCGGTGACTGCTTGTCCGACTATGTTATTCCTTATTGTGTGTAGGATACAAAAATACCTAGGGCTGCCTTCTTGACCTCCATAGGTTTTCATTACTCTATCTACACTTTTCTTCCATGAACTAAATTCAGGTGGATTTCCATTAAATTCTCTTAATCCTTTAACTATATCAGGGACTTCAGAAATTCTGTTGCTATATTCGGGACTAATTGTTACATCAGGGACATCAAAAGGGCATGAAGTAGATTTAGATGTTTCAGTATTGTTATTAGGTGTTTTAGTGTCGACTACGATTTTAGAAATTAGTTGCGTAGCAATGGGGTGTGAGGTTTGGCTAGTTTGGCATAGTCTTTGATAAAATGGCGATAATAGCCAGATAGGCCGAGAAATGACCGAAGTTCTTTAAGTGTGTTGGGTGGTGGATAGTTGACTATGGCTTCTACTTTTTTCTTGTTAGTTGCTATTCCTTTATCAGAAATGACAAAACCTAAGAATTCTACTTTAGTTTTAAAAAATTCACACTTATCTATTTGGCATTTTATATTTGCTTTATGAAGCGTGTGGAATATTGTTTCAAGGTGAGCCAGATGGTAACTTGCATCTTTACTGAATACAACTATATCGTCTAAATAGACGTAACAGATTTTCCCTATATGTTCTCAGAGTATGTCGTCTAAAGCTCTTTGAGATATGGAAGGAGCATTTTTTTAGACCGAAAGGGAGTCCCTTAAACTCATATTTTCCATTTTTTATGGAGAAAGCGGGTTTTTCTGTCTTTTTCATTTAATAGGATTTGGTGAAAGCCACTTTTTAAATCAAGTACGGAAAAAATTTTATTGTCTCCTAACTGTGCTAAAACTTCATTGATTTCTGGTATGGGATTACGATCAGCAATGGTTTTTTTTTTTTTTTTTTTTTTTTTACTTAACAAATGACTTTCTTTGTTACAGTTGAAATAAAAAATTATAGTTACAATTGATCGATACGTAAATTAAACTTAAACTAAACGGCTTAGGTTAACATCTTTGACAAGGTCTAGAAGACGCCAGAGAGACGCTCTATTTCCAGGAGATCTGCCAAAATCTCCTCGGTTCGTGTGCCAATCTTTTTGGCCACTTCATTTCGTTCCGAATTTGCTAGAAGGCGATATGACCAAATCAGATCACCATCGATAATGCAACGTGAGGGATTGATGCCCAATTTTTTGGCTGATTTCAGACTGCGATATTCCTTGGGATTCAGGCCACACAAGTGATCCTGATAGGAAAGTAGGACATTTTGCAACATTAGAAAACGGCGATAAACCTTCTCTGGCAGCGGTAGACAATATCCCAGTGCTCCGTCCAACGTCCCGTATATAACAAAATGTTTATTTTCATACAGGAAGGGTTGTCGCTGATGCAGACCCCGTTGATGACACTGTACACGGAACATAGTGTTGACCACCTGACCCAAGTGATAGTCAGCCTTGCGGAGCAGTTTCTGCCCACCCAAAGATTCACGAGCCTCGGGCTGATACATATAGACAATGAGATTGCTTTCGGCATCGGTGGCCAGGAAGCCCAAGTTGGTATTATCCACCATGAATTCAATGCCATAGACCTCAAGGGGATTGAAGTCACGCGAGGCCAGTGACAAGGTTCGGTATTCTTCCTGGAAACGTAGCAAACTAATGGATTTATAGACATCAGCAATGAAAATTAACGACTTCACGGTAATAATCTGATGCACATAAATATTGGTGTCGATGAAAGCCACTCCAATGAGATCACCGTCACGTAATTGCCATATGTATATTTTTTGACCCAAACCAGTCACCAGGAAGCCCAAAACATCAGATATGGCTGAAACAGGACCCTTTTGCTCCTTCTTAAAGACTTCCTTCAATTTAAATTTGGTCATTGGTTTGCCGGGTTCGGGAACAACCTCAATAATATCATAGATGTGAATATTACCGCGACTCGTAATATCCTCGCTATAATTAAAATTGGTGCCTATGCAAAGGTACTCTTTGAGACCTGATCGAGTTCCTTCATACGAGAGTTTAACAATCTTAAAGGCCGTAACATGTTCCCAAGGTTCGAACCGTATCGATGCGTCGGGTACAATTTCCCACGTTTCTGGTGATATGAGAACCATCTCGAATGAGGGCCAATCGGGTAGATAAATCTCTCGCCGCGACTCTCCTCAGATAGTTCCTTATCCTCGCCATTGAAGCGATAAAATTTGGTCATCGGTTCCTCGGTTTGAGTGATCAGACAATACACACGATTCTCTCGATGATAGACCAATTGTCGGGGCGTGCATCTCAGGGGAACCTTGCGCACCGGCCACACTGAATCGTAACTGAGGTAGCTGGGTAACACGGAGATCTTCAGTTCAAAGGTGGTGTCGAAAAAGAGGAATCCATTCGGTATATTCACATTGTTAAAGGCAGCAAAGCTTCGCACATCCCCATTTCCGAGGAGTCGATGAATCCGCAATTCGCCTCGTGACGTAAGGAAAAGAAAACATGGATTCACCCCACAGATCATTACACCAGACATGCCACCCACATTATTAAAGGGTCGCAATTTCTGGACATATTTTGCTTGCATATTGTACGACTCCATTTCCTCGTTATCCACATTCTCGTCTAGATTTATATGCGAAGGCTGTTGATCCAACAGATTTAACTGATCCAATTTACGAAAACGTATCTTCAGATGACCCTTGGGATATCTAAATACTTGATAGATAAGTAATTCGAGCCGTGTCCGCACCAATAGCAGCGGTCGTTCACCATTCAATCCCAATCCCACTAAAGTCAACTCCAATGGTAATGGAGAATTAGCGTGCTGTGGCATACATGATTGGACAATGCCCGCCTTGGAGTTCTCCTGTGATGTTAATGATATTGGCACAAATTCCATGGCGTCCGTTAGGACCATGGCACCGTTGCCCACATCGTTGACCAGATAAACCAGTTTCATATCGGGCATGGAGTAAATTTCCAAAGTTCCACTATGTCTAGCCACAACTAACCAATAGGTTGGCTTAGATACCTGAACCAGCATACGTCGCCACCAGTCGGAATTCTTTTGCTTTGATTGTTTCGCCAGATCGGCCATGGTGTTCATTTTGAAAGCATTTCCAGCATCGCCGTACAGCAGATCCTCCTCATCTTCCACTTTCATATGTGGTTCGGCTTTCATGTAACCGCCGAAAGTGGAGCCAAATGTACTGCCCGCTCCGCTTCCAGTCAAATTTAGTACATCATCTCCCTTAACTGTGAATAGGCCGGACAGATCTTTGTAAGCGGCTATAGCGACAACGGCTGGAGAACTGCTTATTGTATGCTTATTAATTGCCAATCGTGGTGTGCCGCGGCTCTCCCGCAGGGCCAAGGTAATTACCTGACCATTGAATACTCGAAGGCAGACATAGGGATCAGCTATGGCAACCTGCACCACCGGAGAACCCACATCAATAGGCACATTTTGGAGGAGTCGCGTGCCCTGTAGTAGACGAACATGTCGCGTGGTAACCTGCACGATAAACCGATTCTGGCCAAGATTACCAACATAAATAGTCGCCTGATTGACTGTAAATCCAGTATTCTCAATTTCATTGATTTCCTGACCCGTCTGTAAGACCAAAGTGGAATTCTTTTTGTGATAACAACATGAAGTCATGCTGATCATGGCGACTTGTCTTTTTGGTGGCATCATCGAACACTGTCCAGACATCGAGGCAGCCATCCAGCTCAAAGCTGGTAATGATTTGAGGATTTATACAATTAACAAATACGGATAGAGCTCCATTTTTACTGTGCCCCGTAGCGGCCACCAATTCTATTTTTACATCCTGCAAAGATTCAGCATGGGGACGCAATGTAGAGCCATCCTCCTCGAACTCTACACGTTCACCGGCGCACATATAATTGATTGGTGCCACATTAATGAGACTGTCGCAAACTTCAAAGACAAATTTTCTTAGCTGGAGAACCGAGGTCTTGGCACCAGTCCCATATACCTCCAATTCCTCATCCTCAATTCTACGAGACTTTGCTTGAGATGGAGCAGATGTCATTGATTCTAATTGATCCACATCCAGAATATTATCAATTTCTGTCTCTTCAGATGGCTCCTCCACCTCTTGTTGCTGTTGCTGCTGCTGTTCCATATCATCCAATGTGATAACCGTGCTTTGATCCTCTTCCGTAAAATGAAGCAAGAGAGAATTGCCCAATCTTGAACCCAGAAATATATATTCTGTGTGGCAGACACAAATGCAACTTGTCAAGACACTTGCAGCTGCTTTGTGAAAGTGAAAATTTCTGACAGTTCGCATCGAATCCACACACAGCGTCAGTACATAGAGATCACCCGTCCGTAGGGATACGACCAATTTATCCACATCGATGAAAGCAAAATTGGCACAGTCCAAGCTGATACGGACGCCATCCTGTGGCTTAAGTGGAAAACTTGTCGAATTGTCCGCAGAACTATTCAGACTGACGCCATATGGTGGAACACTCTGGTTAAGATAGATCACAGCGTTTACTGTCATTACGAGACAACCGCCAATGGGTTTCTGTATGGGTAGCAACCGGAGACAGTCGAAGGGTAAGTTATTCACTGTCCAAATGATGGGATGGACACGTTGCTGAATGTTTAGGGAGATGGCCACCAAAACACAGGTGTCCGAGCGTACTTTGATGCGTCCTGGACAGGTGCGGACTGGCTCATAGAGAATAAGAAGCGTCGGTTCATAATAGCCATGGAGAAACTGTATATCGAGAACATTATCGATTTTCTCATCCAGATCTCTTAAGGCAATTAAATACAAAATATTCAGTTACAAAATTTAATTTCCTGTAATCAATGACCAATCTATATTTCTTTTCTCCAGACGCATCCAGTTTTTTTGGGACTACGATGACTACTTTAGTTTAAAGACTGGAGAGTTATATGGAGAGTGAGAAGGTCGAATTTTATCATCGTCTAATAATTTTTGAATCTGCGTTTCTACTTCTTGTTATACATGTCTATACAGACATGGGGTATGGATAATGTGTGGAATATATTAGAGCATCTGTGGTGGTTCTAATTTCTGCTATTACAGAGGTAGTGGATGATAATTTATCATTTGGTTTTGAAAATAGGCTTGCGAATTTTTTTTGTCAGTTTTGTAATACTAATGCTTTGCTCTTTGGTCATGTGTTCGGTTCTGATTGTTAGATTATTAACTGCCTGTATTAATTTTTCTTTAATTGGGATGTTGACTCTGTTTTTAAGAGTCATGAATTTTTCTTTGGAGAAGATTACTGCATTTAATTGCTTAAGGCTGTCATTGCCTAGAATGGCGTCAAATGATTTTAAGGTGGGTAATATGAAGAATTTTATTTTTACGTCTTTAATGTCAAATAAATTTGCTTCTATGTGTTCAGTTATTCTGACGTTACCTCCTACGGAGATTGTTTCGAATGGTTCTATGTTCCTTTTTTGGCTTTGATAGTAGTTCAGGTTTAATGTAATTATTGTTTGAGCCTGTATCGATTAAAATTTTTAGAATCTTTCCTCCTCCAAGCTTGCCTTCAATATATGGAAGTGAGGAGGACTTTATTCTAAAAAATGTATGTCAGAGTGTTCAGTTTGTTCGTCATTACCCCAATATTCATCCTCAGTTGGAGAATTGTCTGCAAAATTGTCTACTTCTGTATAATTATTGTCATGTTGCTGGTTATCTGTTGAGTATGTTTCCTCTAGCTGTGATAGATCTTTAGTTTCCTGCGCTGTTTCAATGTTAAAGTTTCGTGGTCTTTTTAATTCTTGTGTTGAATTGTAAGGTGGGCGTTTTCCGAAGTCGAAATTAGGTCGGTCAGCATAGTTAAACTGCCTTGATTGTATTGATTTGTCTACGTCCATTGGTTCGGGACGAGGGAGCGGTTTTGGTCCGAGTATACGGGGGGTGCCTTGGGAAAGTTATAGTTTGGTTGTTGGACGAATTGTTGTCCATTATAAGTCATTCTATTTTGTGGGAAGCTAGGTTATTGATTGTACCTGATGGGTAGTGCCGGTTGTGGCTGTGGTCTGTGAGATTGTATTGGATGACGTAGGCTATTGTTCTGAATTATTAGCGATCGGAACAGTTGTGGCTGACCTTTGTGGTAAGCAACGTATTTTGGATTCTCTAATTTGAGGCATAAGTGGAGGGCTTGAGGTAGGTCGGTGGGTTCTTTGATTGCTAAATGTCTAGAAAGATCACCATTAAGTCCTCTGATAAAAGTATTGAGTGCTTTGTCACGATAGACCTCGGTCAACAGTCGCTCAGATTCTTTAGCTATGTCCATACAACCCACTTTGTTGAGAATAAGCGACAAATGTTTGTAAATTGCTAAATGATATTCTTCGACTGATTGATTACCTTGGGTCAGTCCATTCATCTGATATTCTAGGGTGGTTATGTCCCTTTTATCAGCATAGTGTAAAGTCAAGCATTTAGAAATGGCATTCCATTCAAGTGGAACATTATAGGATTCTAAAGCGGTGACTGCTTGTCCGACTATGTTATTCCTTATTGTGTGTAGGATACAAAAATACCTAGGGCTGCCTTCTTGACTTCCATAGGTTTTCATTACTCTATCTACACTTTTCTTCCATGAACTAAATTCAGGTGGATTTTCATTAAATTCTCTTAATCCTTTAACTATATCAGGGACTTCAGAAATTCTGTTGCTATATTCGGGACTAATTGTTACATCAGGGACATCAAAAGGGCAAGAAGTAGATTTAGATGTTTCAGTATTGTTATTAGGTGTTTTAGTATCGACTACGATTTTAGAAATTAGTTGCGTAGCAATGGGGTGTGAGGTTTGGCTAGTTTGGCATAGTCTTTGATAAAATGGCGATAATAGCCAGATAGTCCGAGAAATGACCGAAGTTCTTTAAGTGTGTTGGGTGGTGGATAGTTGACTATGGCTTCTACTTTTTTCTTGTTAGTTTCTATTCCTTTAGCAGAAATGACAAAACCTAAGAATTCTACTTTAGTTTTAAAAAATTCACACTTATCTATTTGGCATTTTATATTTGCTTTATGAAGCGTGTGGAATATTGTTTCAAGGTGAGCCAGATGGTAACTTGCATCTTTACTGAATACAACTATATCGTCTAAATAGACGTAACAGATTTTCCCTATATGTTCTCAGAGTATGTCGTCTAAAGCTCTTTGAGATATGGAAGGAGCATTTTTTAGACCGAAAGGGGAGTCCCTTAAACTCATATTTTCCATTTTTTATGGAGAAAGCGGGTTTTTCTGTCTTTTCATTTAATAGGATTTGGTGAAAGCCACTTTTTAAATCAAGTACGGAAAAAATTTTATTGTCTCCTAACTGTGCTAAAACTTCATTGATTTCTGGTATGGGATTACGATCAGCAATGGTTACAAAATTTAATTTCCTGTAATCAATGACCAATCTATATTTCTTTTCTCCAGACGCATCCAGTTTTTTTTGGGACTACGATGACTACTTTAGTTTAAAGACTGGAGAGTTATATGGAGAGTGAGAAGGTCGAATTTTGTCATCGTCTAATAATTTTTGAATCTGCCTTTCTACTTCTTGTTATACATGTCTATACAGACATGGGGTATGGATAATGTGTGGAATATATTAGAGCAACTGTGGTGGTTCTAATTTTTGCTATTACAGAGGTAGTGGATGATAATTTATCATTTGGTTTTGAAAATAGGCTTGCGAATTTTTTGTCAGTTTTGTAATACTAATGCTTTGCTCTTTGGTCATGTGTTGAGTATGTTTCCTCTAGCTGTGATAGATCTTTAGTTTCCTGGGCTGTTTCAATGTTAAAGTTTCGTGTCTTTTTAATTCTTGTGTTGAAAAAAAATTTTTATCTTATATTTTTGAAATATTTAGTTGAGAATTTTTATTTTTATATATTTTTTCTTTTTTAAATTTTCTTGTCGCTAGAATGATTACTTGATTATTCAATAAGATTTTTTAAGCTTAGGAAACTTTAAACTTAATTAAACTTAATTTTTCTGATTTGAATAATTTTTTCTTTAGTTCTTACTTTTAAATTCTTATTTTAACTTGCAATAAAAATACAGTCATTGTCATCCTCTGTGGAAGCTCGGAATTTGTCCGTTTTAGTCTTCCTTACTCAGGTTCCGAAATCTTCTCATCTTCAGGGGTTGGCTACGAGCGGGTCTTATAGCCTTGACAATTGCTGATTAGCACTTAATAATTGTTTAATTATCGTGCTTACACTTTTATTTTTATTTTGTGTATTAATTTTGGAATGTTTTTGTTTTTTTAATAGTCACAATAAAAAAATAGTTTATTTTTATATCGCGGAGTTTCACTATTAAGATGAATTGGCCAGCGGAGGTAGTAACTTATAAACTATTTGTAGCTATGTCGTTACTCCTTTTTGGCACTTAGAATTTAATATTCTATCGCGCGAGTTACCGCTGGGAGTCAGTGCGGTGTATAAGCAGGTGTGGCCCTTCGATATCCTTGCCTTCTTGGTATATATATATATATATTTGGGTATATATATATGTATGTATATTTGTAGATGTGCTTTTTATATTTTTTATAAATGCCTTTTTGATGCCTTTTTATATTAATAAATACAACCTTCTCTTCTGGTGCAAATACAAAAGTGAATCTTACTTTATTTTAGAAATATGATTTTAGGTTCCCTGTTGGGTAAAGAAGTTACAAAAGTGCTTATGACTATAGTTTTGTGTGGTCGCTGAACTTGGATGTCGCTAACTTGGATATTTGTGTAGAAAAAGTGCTGATGCTGCAATCGGCCGGATGCTTTGCAGACCGGTCGATTGCAGAATTCCTTCAAATGTTTCGCGTGTGGGTGTGTGCTGTGCGAGATGACTAGCACAATGCCCGAGGCGGTTTTGGCGGGGGTGTGAGGTATGGGGTGGTAACTCCTCCCTCCCCAAACTGGAGCGACGGCCATAACGGTGGAATGGCTGGAGTGAAGATGGTTGGTGGTAATTGCGGTTGTGGGTAATAAGAAATGTCCCGTTTGCGTAGCTTCCAAACGAGAAAAATGGCTATTAATAGGCATCCGAAAATTGTATAAAGGCTGAACATGTGTTGTTCCACTATCCTGTTGTTATGCAGAAGTTTGGTATTCGTCTGGATCACATCTAGGTGAATTTTCTTTAGGCTTAGTACTTCGATTGTTTTATTTTGGATTATCTTCTGGATAGGGGGAAGTAGGATGTTCAGGTGTTCTGTGTTGTTGCATTCTGGGTTGTCGTATTGGATATTGTTCACATATATTGAACAGTTTGAATACTTAATCATCTGGGATCCCGAAATAACCGTTGAGTTTCCGCATGTAGATTCCAGTGGAAGGTTTAATGTATTGAAGGCGAATAATATTCCTTTTTCAGGTTCGAAGATATTGGTGAAGTTGCCTGTCTGTAGCAGGTCACATGTCGTTGTGTTACCCTTGATGATATTTTTCAGGCAATCATTGTTGTTTAGAAATTCGTTGTTAGAGAGTTGTTCGCAGTAGGACCTATCATCTATCTTAATGCATTCGCTTCTTATATATAATATGGTGTCGTTATTTTGTGCAATAAAATTTGGTGATATAATGAATTTCGTGATATTTATGGGTAATGGTACTATTCTTTCAAGGTTATATAGGTTTTCTTCAAAAATAGAAATGTTTAAATTAAATATTATTTTGTTCTCGTGGCAGAGTGTTCTTAATCTTAATAAACTATATATATGTTCTTCTAAGTCTAAGTCTATTTTTTGCTTGCGGAAAATTATTTTTAAGTATTCAACTTCTTTCGTGTTTAAAATTAATTTTGGGATTATATTTATTTTTGCAAAAATTAGGCTTTCCGTTATACTTTTTATGTGCTCTGATAACACATCTATATTGTAGTTTATTTTATTAATGTATTGTAATGTAAAAATTTTTTTGTCTTCCTCTTCAAAATTTTTCGCAATACTATTTTGCGACATACTCAAGAAGTCATTAATTAATGATTGTTCTCTGTTAATGTGATCCGTTATGTTTTTGAACCGGATCAGTATTTCGTTATTAAAATTTATTTGGTCATTCATTTCTGATGAAAAGGACTCAGTTTTCTGCTTTATCTGTCTTAGCTGTTCATAGATTTGTTTCGAGCCTTCGTCATCCATGTTTCCCGTAATGACCTTTATTACACTGCCTAATCCGTTTACAAGTCCCCGTTTCTTTCTGTCGTGTGGAAGGAGGGTCATTATTTTCCTCTGGAGTTCTTCTAATTTCTCATCTAATAGTCCTAAAGATGGTTTAAACATATCGTTTTTCTGTAGTTGCCTAATTGTTAATTTTATTTTGTCTGTGCAGTTCCTATATTCCTCTATATCTATTATATGGTTCATTGTTTTAAAAGATCTCAATATTCTTGCTTTGCCTAGGTTAATTCTAGCAATAGGTGATGTTCCGTCCAGGGGATTGATGGATATAGTTTGTGCCGTTGCCCGTAGGCTTCTGTAATGTAAGCCGAGAGATAGAGTTAAGAAAAGTTGGTACAAGGGTTGTAGGTTTTACTTTGTTTTTGTCTTTTCCCTAAGCTTGGCTTTGTGTAATTTTTGGTCTTTTCTTGTGACTATTGTTATTCCTTGGTCCCTCAACACTTGTTGTTTCGAAAATCGGGGGGTTATTTTATTCCTCCTATTTTCTTTCCTAAAGATAACCTCATCTGGCGGTAGTGTTTGTGGTGGATTTCGATCTTTATTTAACTTCTCTATTCTATCTTCCTTTGTTTTCTGAAGTTGTTCTCTAACCTCCGTATAAAGATTTGTGCGGAATGTGTTTAATTCATTTAAGAAGTCGTGTTTGTTATTGGGGGTCATTGTCTGGTTGAACATATGAGTTCTACCGCTAAAAAGCTCGAATGGTATGTACTTCGTACTTGAATGGATGGCGTTATTGTATGTATTTAGTGTTTCTGATAATATCTCTTCATGATCAAGGGTTAAACCTTTTTCTTTCCTTTTGTGTAGTATAATCCTAAATGCTTCCGTTAGTGTTGAATGCACTCTTTCTATAGGGGAGTTACTGGTGGACTGTTGGAACGAAGTGCAATGCGTAACTATGTCATATTGTTCACAGTATTCTTTGAACATTGGACTGGAAAATTCTGCGCCTTGATCATACACAATTTTTTTCGGGATGCCGTATAGGCTCATAAAATTTTTTTAAAGATTTTAAGACACATACGCAGTTTCTATTTGATAAAACATATGCACTAGTGAATTTTGAAAACTTGTCTATTATTGTCAGATGGACTTTTGCATTGATTGTGTAGACGTCTATATGGATTAAGTCCATGGGCCTATTGGGGTTTTCTGATATTTCGAAGTTGATTAGGGGGGGGTGTCTATCGTATTTAAGTGTCTGACAGGTGTCGCATGTAGGAGTGTTTCATCGATACCCCGGTGATTATTATTTATGTGATATCTTGTGATAACTTCCTCTTGCTCTTTCGGGTCAAGTAACTCTTTTACTATAGTTACGCATCTGATTAACTTGTGTGTTGGTAGGTACATAAAGTGCCCTATATAGGCCTCTTGTACCTTTTTGAATATGTCGTCTGGTGCGTAAATTGCCCATGGTTTGTTAGGTTTCATAACCTTCTTCAGTATATCTGTTATGGTTTGTTGGTCAAAGGTTGGTTCTGTAAAAACACGTCTTAGTTTGTTTTTGAAAGGTGTTAAGGTCTCTAAATGCGGTGTTGTACCCGTTTGGAGTATTATTTGTAAAGTGAAATCGTTTAATGGTTTGTCCGAAGTGGGGATTGTTGCGTTATTGTTTGGTGTTAGTATAGATTCGGCGTCATTTGTATTGATACTAGCGCATGTATTTATGTCGATTCTACTAAGTGCATCTGCGATTACATTTTGTGACCCTTTCTTGTAAACGACGTCATAATCGTATTCTAGAAGTTGGAGTCTCCAACGAACTATTTTTGAACTTGGTTCCTTAAAACTCATAAGCCATGTTAATGGTTTATGATCTGTAACTATTGTAAATTTCCTACCGAACAAATAGGGTCTAAAGTTCTTTACCGCCCATATTATGGCTAGCATTTCTTTCTCTGACGTCCCGAAATTGATTTCTGTATCCGAGAGTGTTCTACTGGCGAAAGACACTGGTTTATCTGCTCCTAATGTGCCCTGCGACAGTACTGCCCCGAGTGCGAAGTTGCTAGCGTCGGTTGTTAGGAAGAATTTTTTTGTGAAGTCAGGAAATTGTAATATTGGGTCGTTGCAAAGCAGAGTTTTACAAAATTGAAATGTGTTCGAAAATTCCTCATCTACTATTATTTGTTTCTTGCCTTTAAGTTGTCTTGTTAACGGCTTAGTAATCAGTGCGAAGTCTTTCACGAATTTACGATAATACCCTAAAAGTCCAAGGAAAGATTTTATATCTCTCCTATTTCTGGGGCAGGGGAAGTCTTTAATGGCTTGAATTTTGTTGGGGTTTGGCTTAACGCCCTCTTGGGTAACTAGGTGTCCTAAAAAATCTATTTCCTTTCTTAAAAAGTTTGATTTGGATATTTGAATCTTAAAGTTTGCTTCCTGTAGTCTATTGAATATCTTTTTGATATCTACTAAATGTTTTTGGAGAGATGGTGAAAATATTATTATATCGTCTAGATATACTAAGCAAATGTTGCCAATGAGGTCGCGGAGTATGTTATCCATGACTCTCTGAAACGTGGCAGGGGCGTTTTTAAGGCCAAAAGGCATTCGGATGAATTCATAGTGTCCGTTTTCTACGGAAAATGCGGTTTTTTGAATATCCGCTTCGTTCATTTGGATTTGGTGAAATCCACTGGTCAAGTCTAATGTGGAGAAGTACTTTGTTTTGCCAATTTGGTCAAGTACGTCATTTATGTTCGGAATAGGATAGCGGTCGGATACTGTTTTGTCGTTTAGTTTCCTATAGTCTATGACTAACCTCCACTTCTTGTCTTCTAAAGGGGCAGATTTTTTTGGTACGACCCAGACGGGAGCACTCCATGGGGAATAGCTTGGTCTAATGATGTTTTGTCCGAGCATTTTATTTATCTGATCTCTTACTTCGTGTTTGTGTATAAATGGGTATCTATATGACTTGACAAATATGGGGTCGCTATTATTGGTATTTATTGTGTGTTTTACTTCATTGGAGAAGGTAAGTGGGTCTTCTTTATTATAAAAAAGGCCTGCGAACTGTTTGCAGATATGTAAGAGTCCTTTCTTTTCTTCGGCGTTTAGATGTTCTGTCATTATGTTGGGTGGTTTAATAGTCCTAGTATCTTGATTGTAGGGTTCGCCCTGTATTGAGTATAGTTCTATAAAGTCCTGTGTACTGTACGGGGTCACTTGTAGGGGGTGTTCTAAGAATATTTCCTGATCGTCTTGTGAGGTATTTATTACTTCCAGGCAACTAATGCCGTTTACTGAACTATAGAGACCCTCGGAAATTAACAAGTCGTCATTAATTGCTATTGTGTTGCAGAAGAAGTCACCCTGTTGTAGATCTACTGGTAGTTCTAGTAGACATCTAGTGTATGCAGCTACTGTATAGACTGTTGTTGTCGCATTTCTCTGTGTTAATATTTCTATTGTCGCGTTGGGAGTTCCCAACCGTAACTCTCCTAAGTCTATTTGTGCTTTTACTTTGGATAAGATGTCTATTCCAATGAGGCCATCGAAGCTAGAGTGGAATTTAAAAAGTAGAAATTGTATTGTGCCTTGTTCTTTAAATTCTTTAAAGAATGGGAGTGAGGCTTTTTGTAATATTGAATGTTAAGTACTGTTACTATTGTTACAGGTTTCTCTAAATTTTCTCTTTGATTAAGAGGAACGATATCAGGGTCAATAAGGGAGTGGGTTGCTCCTGTGTCTAACAGAAATTTGAGTTTTGTATTTTCTTGGGATGTTAAAAATACAAACGGGAGTGTTGACCCGTGACGGATATTATTTAGGTATCCGATTGGTTGGTTGAGGCTTTTGGGCGAAAATTTTGGGTTTCGTCAATATTGAAAAGTTGGTGTGAAGTAGAAGCACCATTTGAATTATTATTCCTGGGGCTATTAAATTTGAATGGGTTTTGGTTTCCTGCACGAGTTTGGGTATTCTGCTGGTTGTAGTTTCTTGGTTGTGGGGACTGATTCCTGTAGGGGGTATTACGGCTGTTGGACCGTGCCTGATTCCCTCTGAGTTGTGAATTATTGGGGTTTTGGTAGTACAAAGACTGTTCTTTGCGACAGCGTTCATATGCCTCTTCTATCGAGACGGGATCTTTTGATCTTATTAACGTCCTAAGAGGCTCCCTAAGGTTGATCAGGCAAATGTCATTATATAGTTGTTTCTTTGCTTCAACTGCACTGGGCGTCTGACCGTTATTGGTCAGGAGGGATAGTAATTCTCCGCGGAGTTTTACTAATCCAGAGTACAGTTTCCCTAGTGGTAAGTTTTGGGGGGACTGAATTTCGTTGAGTAGAATAACTTCGCTTTTCTTACTAGCATATAATCTGTTTAGATTTGCCTTGATTTCGTCCCAGTTTAATTTTGTCCCTGCTAAGTTGAGGGCCCCATTAGCTTTTCCTGTAATTTTGTTTCTTATTACTCTAAGTAATAACAGTCCGAAGGGGGTTTGGTCGGCACCCCTAACTAGCATGATTATTTCTTCTACACTAGGAATGAAATTGTCTAGTGTCCCTGCTACACCCTCGAACGTAGGTAGTTCTTTTACGAAAGCCAACATGTCCGTTATGCTTAGTCCTCCTACTACACTTAGGTTGTTGGGTAGGGGGTGGTCCGCTAATTGTCGGCGTTAGTGACCCTGAGGCGTTACCCGAGTCCATTATATGGTTTGCTTGAGGAGGGGAGGTTTCCTCAGTAATGTCTGTAAGGCTAGAACTTCTGAGTCCTAATCGAGACCTAGTTTTTGCTACTAATTTCTTTGACATCTAGAGTGAAAAAAATCGGTTTATCAACAACTTCTTGAGCTTCGTTTCTATTTCTTTCTATTTGATTTTTTCAAAAGAACTTTTTTATAAAATTTGTGTGTATGTGTGTGTGTGTGTGTGTGTATATAATTATATAAATATAAATGTTGTAAAAATATTATGCTACGAGGTGTTAATTTTTTGACCCTTGATTATCCCTTTTGTTATTATATTTTCTTTTGAAGTCTTCTTATTTCTGTGTTCTGTAATATTGTTTTAATTAGTGAATTGTTTTATGTTTCTAAATTGTTTATCTTTAAAACAGTATTGGAAAAGGAAAAAAATTTGTTAAAAGTAAGAATTTGTATTTTCTTGTGAAGGTAAAAAATTTTGTGAATATCTCTTTATTTTTTTGGAGGTTTCTATTTTATATTTTCCTTAAGCAGTTTGCATTCTCTTTTTTTTTATTTCTTTCTTGCTTTTCTTTGTTTGTAGAAATGTATAAACGTATAAGTTTGTGGCACAGTGGTCAGCGATTGATTCTGTGCCACCTAAAAAATTTTTATTTATCGTGTTCTTCTATTTTTTTTTTTATTATATATTTTTTTATATATATACATTCATTGCACAGATATCAGCAATTGATTCTGCACATGTATGTATTAGTATGCATATATGTATGCATATATGTGTTTAAACATATATTTTTTTTTTTTTTTTTTTTTTTTTATATACACTTATGACACAGTGATCAGCGATTGATTCTGCGCATGTATGTATTAATATGCGTATGTGTATGCATATATGTGTTTAAATATATATTTTCTTTTTTTTTTTTTTTTTTGCACATATTCGTTTATTATTTTTTTTTTATATATACACTTATGACACAGTGATCAGCGATTGATTCTGCGCATATATGTATTAATATGCATATGTGTATGCATATACATATGTGTTTAAATATATATTTTCTTATTTTTGCACATATTCGTTTATTTTTTTTTTTTTTACACTTATGACACAGTGATCAGCGATTGATTCTGCGCATGTATGTATTAGTATGGTTTCACTTATTATTTTATTTAGTTTGCACATTTATACATTTCATTTGATTTTCTTTGTCATATACATTTCATTTGATTTTCTTTGTCATTTACTGCTTTTGTGGATATAATTTTTTCTTTTCATTTTTTTTTTCACTTTCCTTTTCCATTTTTCACTGTTTTTCCTACTTACAGTAATACTAATATATAAAGGTGAATCCTCATCCTTGTCTAATACCGGCTGCGCCAGTTACCGCTGGGAGTCAGTGCGGTGTATAAGCAGGTGTGGCCCTTCGATATCCTTGCCTTCTTGGTATATATATATATATATATTTGGGTATATATATATGTATGTATATTTGTAGATGTGCTTTTTATATTTTTTATAAATGCCTTTTTGATGCCTTTTTATATTAATAAATACAACCTTCTTCTTCTGGTGCAAATACAAAAGTGAATCTTACTTTATTTTAGAAATATGATTTTAGGTTCCCTGTTGGGTAAAGAAGTTACAAAAGTGCTTATGACTATAGTTTTGTGTGGTCGCTGAACTTGGATGTCGCTAACTTGGATATTTGTGTAGAAAAAGTGCTGATGCTGCAATCGGCCGGATGCTTTGCAGACCGGTCGATTGCAGAATTCCTTCAAATGTTTCGCGTGTGGGTGTGTGCTGTGCGAGGTGACTAGCACAATGCCCGAGGCGGTTTTGGCGGGGGTGTGAGGTATGGGTGGTAACTCCTCCCTCCCCAAACTGGAGCGACGGCCATAACGGTGGAATGGCTGGAGTGAAGATGGTTGGTGGTAATTGCGGTTGTGGGTAATAAGAAATGTCCCGTTTGCGTAGCTTCCAAACGAGAAAAATGGCTATTAATAGGCATCCGAAAATTGTATAAAGGCTGAACATGTGTTGTTCCACTATCCTGTTGTTATGCAGAAGTTTGGTATTCGTCTGGATCACATCTAGGTGAATTTTCTTTAGGCTTAGTACTTCGATTGTTTTATTTTGGATTATCTTCTGGATAGGGGGAAGTAGGATGTTCAGGTGTTCTGTGTTGTTGCATTCTGGGTTGTCGTATTGGATATTGTTCACATATATTGAACAGTTTGAATACTTAATCATCTGGGATCCCGAAATAACCGTTGAGTTTCCGCATGTAGATTCCAGTGGAAGGTTTAATGTATTGAAGACGAATAATATTCCTTTTTCAGGTTCGAAGATATTGGTGAAGTTGCCTGTCTGTAGCAGGTCACATGTCGTTGTGTTACCCTTGATGATATTTTTCAGGCAATCATTGTTGTTTAGAAATTCGTTGTTAGAGAGTTGTTCGCAGTAGGACCTATCATCTATCTTAATGCATTCGCTTCTTATATATAATATGGTGTCGTTATTTTGTGCAATAAAATTTGGTGATATGGTACTATTCTTTCAAGGTTATATAGGTTTTCTTCAAAAATAGAAATTTTTAAATTAAATATTATTTTGTTCTCGTGGCAGAGTGTTCTTAATCTTAATAAACTATATATATGTTCTTCTAAGTCTAAGTCTATTTTTTGTTTGCGGAAAATTATTTTTAAGTATTCAACTTCTTTCGTGTTTAAAATTAATTTTGGGATTATATTTATTTTTGCAAAATTAGGCTTTCGTTATACTTTTTATGTGCTCTGATAACACATCTATATTGTAGTTTATTTTATTAATGTATTGTAATGTAAAAAATTTTTTTGTCTTCCTCTTCAAAATTTTCGCAATACTATTTTGCGACATACTCAAGAAGTCATTAATTAATGATTGTTCTCTGTTAATGTGATCCGTTATGTTTTTGAACCGGATCAGTATTTCGTTATTAAAATTTATTTGGTCATTCATTTCTGATGAAAAGGACTCAGTTTTCTGCTTTATCTGTCTTAGCTGTTCATAGATTTGTTTCAGAGTCTTCGTCATCCATGTTTCCCGTAATGACCTTTATTACACTGCCTAATCCGTTTACAAGTCCCCCGTTTCTTTCTGTCGTGTGGAAGGAGGGTCATTATTTTCCTCTGGAGTTCTTCTAATTTCTCATCTAATAGTCCTAAAGATGGTTTAAACATATCGTTTTTCTGTAGTTGCCTAATTGTTAATTTTATTTTGTCTGTGCAGTTCCTATATTCCTCCTATATCTATTATATGGTTCATTGTTTTAAAAGATCTCAATATTCTTGCTTTGCCTAGGTTAATTCTAGCAATAGGTGATGTTCCGTCCAGGGGATTGATGGATATAGTTTGTGCCGTTGCCCGTAGGCTTCTGTAATGTAAGCCGAGAGATAGAGTTAAGAAAAGTTGGTACAAGGGTTGTAGGTTTTACTTTGTTTTTGTCTTTTCCTAAGCTTGGCTTTGTGTAATTTTGGTCTTTTCTTGTGACTATTGTTATTCCTTGGTCCCTCAACACTTGTTGTTTCGAAAATCGGGGGGTTATTTTATTCCTCCTATTTTCTTTCCTAAAGATAACCTCATCTGGCGGTAGTGTTTGTGGTGGATTTCGATCTTTATTTAACTTCTCTATTCTATCTTCCTTTGTTTTCTGAAGTTGTTCTCTAACCTCCGTATAAAGATTTGTGCGGAATGTGTTTAATTCATTTAAGAAGTCGTGTTTGTTATTGGGGGTCATTGTCTGGTTGAACATATGAGTTCTACCGCTAAAAAGCTCGAATGGTATGTACTTCGTACTTGAATGGATGGCGTTATTGTATGTATTTAGTGTTTCTGATAATATCTCTTCATGATCAAGGGTTAAACCTTTTCTTTCCTTTTGTGTAGTATAATCCTAAATGCTTCCGTTAGTGTTGAATGCACTCTTTCTATAGGGGAGTTACTGGTGGACTGTTGGAACGAAGTGCAATGCGTAACTATGTCATATTGTTCACAGTATTCTTTGAACATTGGACTGGAAAATTCTGCGCCTTGATCATACACAATTTTTTCGGGATGCCGTATAGGCTCATAAAATTTTTTTAAAGATTTTAAGACACATACGCAGTTTCTATTTGATAAAACATATGCACTAGTGAATTTTGAAAACTTGTCTATTATTGTCAGATGGACTTTTGCATTGATTGTGTAGACGTCTATATGGATTAAGTCCATGGGCCTATTGGGGTTTTCTGATATTTCGAAGTTGATTAGGGGGGGGGTGTCTATCGTATTTAAGTGTCTGACAGGTGTCGCATTTCCGGATTATTTGACTAATCTAACTTTTCATTTGTGGGAAATAAACTTGTCTTTTTAGATGTAGGAGTGTTTCATCGATACCCCGGTGATTATTATTTATGTGATATCTTGTGATAACTTCCTCTTGCTCTTTCGGGTCAAGTAACTCTTTTACTATAGTTACGCATCTGATTAACTTGTGTGTTGGTAGGTACATAAAGTGCCCTATATAGGCCTCTTGTACCTTTTTGAATATGTCGTCTGGTGCGTAAATTGCACATGGTTTGTTAGGTTTCATAACCTTCTTCAGTATATCTGTTGTATGGTTTGTTGGTCAAAGGTTGGTTCTGTAAAAACACGTCTTAGTTTGTTTTTGAAAGGTGTTAAGGTCTCTAAATGCGGGTGTTGTACCCGGTTTGGAGTATTATTTGTAAAGTGAAATCGTTTAATGGTTTGTCCGAAGTGGGGATTGTTGCGTTATTGTTTGGTGTTAGTATAGATTCGGCGTCATTTGTATTGATACTAGCGCATGTATTTATGTCGATTCTACTAAGTGCATCTGCGATTACATTTTGTGACCCCTTTCTTGTAAATCGACGTCATAATCGTATTCTAGAAGTTGGAGTCTCCAACGAACTATTTTTGAACTTGGTTCCTTAAAACTCATAAGCCATGTTAATGGTTTATGATCTGTGACTATTGTAAATTTCCTACCGAACAAATAGGGTCTAAAGTTCTTTACCGCCCATATTATGGCTAGCATTTCTTTCTCTGACGTCCCGAAATTGATTTCTGTATCCGAGAGTGTTCTACTGGCGAAAGACACTTTGGTTTATCTGCTCCTAATGTGCCCTGCGACAGTACTGCCCCGAGTGCAGAAGTTGCTAGCGTCGGTTGTTAGGAAGAATTTTTGTGAAGTCAGGAAATTGTAATATTGGGTCGTTGCAAAGCAGAGTTTTACAAAATTGAAATGTGTTCGTAAATTCCTCATCTACTATTATTTGTTTCTTGCCTTTAAGTTGTCTTGTTAACGGCTTAGTAATCAGTGCGAAGTCTTTCACGAATTTGATAATACCTTAAAGTCCAAGGAAAGATTTTATATCTCCCCCTATTTCTGGGGCAGGGAAGTCTTTAATGGCTTGAATTTTGTTGGGGTTTGGCTTAACGCCCTCTTGGGTAACTAGGTGTCCTAAAAAATCTATTTCCTTTCTTAAAAGTTTGATTTGGATATTTTGAATCTTAAAGTTTGCTTCCTGTAGTCTATTGAATATCTTTTTGATATCTACTAAATGTTTTTGGAGAGATGGTGAAAATATTATTATGTCGTCTAGATATACTGGCAAATGTTGCCAATGAGGTCGCGGAGTATGTTATCCGTGACTCTCGAAACGTGGCGAGGGGCGTTTTAAGGCCAAAAGGCATTCGGATGAATTCATAGTGTCCGTTTTCTACGGAAAATGCGGTTTTTTGAATATCCGCTTCGTTCATTTGGATTGGTGAAATCCACTGGTCAAGTCTAATGTGGAGAAGTACTTTGTTTTGCCAATTTGGTCAAGTCCATTTGTATGTTCGGAATAGGATAGCGGTCGGATACTGTTTGTCATTTAGTTTTCCTATAGTCTATGACTAACCTCACTTCTTGTCTTCTAAAGGGCAGATTTTTTTGGTACGACCCAGACGGGAGCACTCCTGGGGAATAAGCTTGGTCTAATGATGTTTGTCCGAGCATTTTATTTTATCTGATCTCTTACTTCGTGTTTGTGTATAAATGGGTATCTATGTGACTTGACAAATATGGGGTCGCTATTATTGGTATTTATTGTGTTTTTTACTCATTGGAGAAAGGTAAGTGGGTCTTCTTTATTATAAAAAAGGCCCCTGGAACTGTTTGCAGATATGTAAGAGTCCTTTCTTTTCTTCGGCGTTTAGATGTTCTGTCATTATGTTGGGTGGTTTAATAGTCCTAGTATCTTGATTGTAGGTTCGTTCCTGTGGCGAGTATAGTTCTATAAAGTCCTGTGTACTGTAGGGGTCCTTGTAGGGGGTGGTTCAAGAATATTTCCTGATCGTCTTGTGAGTATTTATTACTTCAGGCAACTAATACCGTTTACTGAACTATGAGACGCTCGAAGTGGCGCAGCAAATTAATTGCTATTGTCTTGAAGAAGAAGTCCCCTGCATTGTAGATCTGCACTGGTAGTTCTAGTAGACATCTAGTGTGTGCGGCTACTGCTATGGACTGTGGTTGTCGCATTTCTCTCTTGTGTTGATCTTCCTATTGTCGCGTTGAGGGGCTCGCAACCGTAACTCTCCTAAGTCTATTTGTGCTTTTACTTTTTGGATAAGGTGTCTCATTCCAATGAGATCATCGAAGCTAGAGTGGAATTTAAAAAGTAGAAATTGTATTGTGCCTTGTTCTTTAAATTCTTTCAAAGAATGGGAGTGAGGCTTTTCGTAATATTGAATGTTAAGTACCTGTTACTATTCTTACAGGTTTCTCTAAATTTTCTCTTTGATTAAGAGGAACGATATCAGGGTCAATACAAGGAGTAGGTTGCTCCTGTGTCTGACGAAATTTGAGTTTTGCATTTTCTTGGGATGTTAAAAATGCAAACGGGAGAAATTGACCTGTGACGGATACTATTTGGGTATCCGAATTGGTTGGTTAGGAGGCTTTTGGGCGAAAATTTTGGGTTTCGTCAATGCCGAAGAGTTGGTCGTGCAATCGAAGCGCCATTTGAATTATTATTCCTGGGGCTATTAAGATTTGAATGGGTTTTGGTTTCCTGCACCGTTTCTGCGATTATTCTGCTGGTTGTAGTTTTTCTTGGTTGTGAGGACAGGGTTCACTGCAGGAAGTGTGGCGGCTGTTGGGCGGTGCCTGATTTCCTCACCGTTAAGAATTATTCAGGGTTTGGCCGTAAAAGGCTGAGCAGCACGACAGCGTTCATATACCTCTTCTATCAGACGAGATCTTTTGATCTTATTAACGTCCTAAGAAATCCTTAAGGTTGATCAAGAGTGTATTCCGGGCAAAGTGTCATTCTCTGGATTGTTTCTTGGCCGCAGCTGCACTGGAGCGTCCCATTGTTATTGATCAGGAGGGATGATAATTCTGGCGGGGTTTACTGATCCCGATTACAGTTTCCCTAGTGATGGTTAAAGGGGGGACATTGAATTTCGTTGTTGAATAACAACTTTTTCTTCCTAATATCAATCTGTTTGGTTTTTAGCCTAGGTTTCATCCCAGTTTAATTTTGTCCCTGATAGTTTGGGAGACTCATTAGTTTTACCTCTGTTTTGTTTCTTGTGCTCCAAGTATTAACAGTTTGAAGAGAGTTTTGGTCAGCACCCCTAACTGGCATGATTATTTCTTCTACCTTAGGAATGAAATTGTCCAGTGTCTCTCCTACTCCCTCAGGCATGTAGGTGGTTCTTTCGAAAACCAACATGAAAGTGCTGATTACTCCTCCCCTACACTTAGTTCATGGTTGTCTAGGGTTGAGGGTGGTGCACTAATTATCAGGTTAGTAGGCCCTAGGGCGTTACCCGAGTCCATTCATATGGTTTTTTGTGAGGAGGGAGGTTTCATGATATTAATGTAAAAAAGGCTAGAACTTCACAGATTCCTAATCGGACCTAGTTTTTACTTCGCTTTTCTTTTACATCTATAAATTGAAAAAAAATCAGTTTATTTTGAACTTGCTTCCAGAGCTTCGTTTCTATTTCTTTCTATTTGGTTTTTTTCAAAAGAACTTTTTATAAAATTTGTGTTTATGTGTGTGTGTGTTTTTTTATATAATTATATAAATATAAATGTTATAAAAATATTATACTACCAGTGTTAATTTTTTGACATTGATTATCCCTTTTTGTTATTATATTTCCTTTCGAAGTCTTCTTATTCTGCTGTATTCTTTAATATTGTTTCTTATTAGTGATTTGTTTTTACATGTTTCTCTAGGTGTTTTATCTTTAAAACAAGTATTGAAAAAGGAAAAAAATTTTGATAAAGTAAGAATTTTGTATTTTCTTGTGAATGTAAAAAATTTTGTGAATATCTCTTTTCTATTTTTTGGAGGTTTTTTTCTATTTTATATTTTCCTTAAACAGTTTACAGGCTCTTTT
>JAECWJ010000180.1:0-59559 GCA_018150375.1 Drosophila sturtevanti | reverse complement strand
ACACTGGGAACTACTTTATTTCTGATGTCTATGGCACGCGTCTTCTTTTTTAGTACAGTCGTTAAGTGAATTTTGTACGGGCAAGTTGAATAAATCAAGTAAACATAAAACAAGAATAAATAAGATATACATACATAAAGTGAATATTAAACTGTCTATTCATTAACTAAAGGCTATTCTGGTAAATATACAATAGGTTGTTTGCCCAGATAGCGCATAAATAGTGAATTGTGTTCTTAAATTTTTTTTGAACATACATACATACATATGTACATGCATGTGTACATGTTGTTTACAAAAAAGAAAATTATTTTTTTCTTTGTCTATAAACTGTGAACTGTAAATAATATATAATAAAACAAAGAAATAAGTTAAGTTTGAGATAATAAAACTCATTAAACACATGTATGTATATACATATGTACCTATGCATATGTATGTAAGTGACAGCCTGATTATGTATGTAAGTATGTGTGTATGAGATTGAAAAGCATACAAGGGTACAAATTGTGAAATTCAATTGATGTGTGTGAGTGCGTGCATCGAGTCTTTGCACGTTGTTTCTTTTTCTCTTTAACCTCATTTTTTGTACTCAAGCTTTTTAAGTTTTTTTTTTCAGCGGAAACGATAGATAGATCCGATAGTAGCCTATTGATTTATCGTTTATCAAAATTAATTCATATTTTTTATCGACTTTTGTACAGCTCTAAATAAAAAAAATATAAAGCGTGACCATATATAAAACAAGAAAATACAATGCAAAAGGAAAACAATTTAAAAAACATTTCTCCATTTAATGGTGAAAAATATTCCATATGAAAATTTCGTGTAAAGGCTCTTTTAGCCGAGAACGATATTCTGCTTGTTTTAGAAAAAGAGAAACCAAATGAAATATGTAGATGAAAAATGGGATAAGGTTGAGAGAACAGCAAAAAGCATTTTAATTGAATTTCTAAGCGATTCATTTCTTTCATTTGCCGATAATAATAATACTGCCAAGCAGATTTTAGACAAACTAGACAGTGTATATGAAAGAAAAAGTTTATCTTCACAGCTTTCAACGCGAAAACAGTTATTAACATTTAAATTAAAAGGTGACATTCCATTAATAATTCATTTTACGAAAGTTGATGAATTAATAAACGAACTAATGGCATCGGGAGCAAAAATTGAGGAGGTGGATAAAGTGTCTCATTTACTTTTAACCTTACCCCCTGCTTATAATGGTGTTGTGACCGCAATTGAAACTTTGTCCATTGAAAATCTCACACTAGCTTTTGTTAAAAATCGCCTTCTTGATCACGAGATCAAACTGAAGAATTCAAGTAAGGATACGAGTGTTAAAGTTTTACAAGCCATTTCTTTAAATGAACTAAAGTCGAATAAAATGAAATCGTTTCATGGAAAATCTAAATTCAAGCCCAAGCCATTTAAAAATTTTAAGTCAAATCTTAAATGCCATCATTGCGGCAAAAAGGGAAATTTTAAAAAAGATTGTTTTATTTTAAAAAAGGTTATGCAAACCAAAGAAAAGGTTAAGCAAGCTCAGGTAGCAACTGCTCAACCAGATAGGGGATTTGCGTTTATGTTGAGGCAGGAAAATAATTATAAAGACGAATATGGTCCATCATTCATATTGGATTCTGGAGCCTCAGATCATCTGATCAACGATATATGTAAATCTGTTTGCCAATTACATAACTTTGGAACGCCCAATTGAGATAACAATTGCTAAAAAAGGAGAATATATTCTTGCTACTGCTAAAGGAATGGTACGGCTACGCAACAATTTAGAAGAAAATATTACACTGGAAAACGTGTTATATTGCAAAGATGTCCCACATAATTTACTTTTTGTGTCTAAGATGTTGGATGTTGGTATGAAATTTGAATTTAATTCTGATACACCATCAAGTCTCAAAGAAAGGAAAAGCAGTTTTTGAAGATATGTGTGTATCGAATGTACCTATTGTTAAATTAAAAATTAACCAAAATGCATTTGCAACCGAGTCTAAAATTAATAAAAATTATCATTTGTGGCATGCAAGACTGGGACACATTAGTAAAATAAAGTTTTTAGAATTGATAAAAAACAATATGTTTGAAGATATAGAAATTTTGAAAAATGTGCAGTTAGTGCAGGATAATGATTTGTGTGTAGCCTGTATAAATGGCAAACAAGCTAGACTTCCATTTTAGAAATTCAAAAATAAGGAGCATATAAAAAGACCTTTATTTGTAATTCATTCTCCCATAACTCCTTCCAATATTGATGGGAAAAACTATTTCGTAATATTTGTCGACCAATACACCCATTATTGTGTCACTTACACGATTACATATAAATCTGACGAATTTTCCACATTTAAAGATTTTGTCGCAAAAAGCGAAACCCATTTTAACTTGAAGATTGTTAATCTTTATATAGATAATGGGAGAGAATACTTGTCTAACGAAATGCGAGATTATTGTGTGGAAAAAGGTATAAGCTACCACTTGACAGTTCCACATACACCACAGCAAAATGGAGTATCCGAACGCATGATAAGATCCTTAACGGAAAAGTGTAGAGCAATGGTTAGTGGAGCTAAGTTAGATAGATGTTTTTGGAGTGAAGCTGTTTTAACAGCTACATATTTACTCAATAGAACTCCAAGTAGGGCATTAATTCATAAGAAAACTCCATTTGAGATGTGGCACAGCAAGAAACCTAATTTGAAATATTTAAAAATATTTGGTTCAACAGTATACATTCATAATAAAATGAGAAAACGAAAATTCGATGATAAGTCATTGAAGGGTATACTTGTTGGTTATGAGCAGAATGGCTATAAGTTGTGGGATGTAACTGAGAAAAAATTTCTGATAGCAAGAGATGCTATTGTGGATGAGCTCAGTATGGAAAATTCTAGGACTTTGGTAAATGACTCAGAGTTTCAGAAAGATAGTATGAAACCGGTAGAAAATATCCAGAATGATAGTATGGATGGTCTTTAAGACTTTCCGAACTTAGATTCGGAGTAGAGCAGCCTCAAGACAAAAATATAGTTGATTGCAAGTGGGTATTTACAATTAAAAATAATGAATTTGGCAATCCAATTAAATATAAAGCCAGACTAGTTGCTCGTGGTTTCACACAAGAATATCTTATCGATTACGATGAGACATTTGCTCCAGTTGCAAGGATATCCAGTTTTCGATTTATACTCGCTATTACAAACCAATTTAATTTAAAAGTGCATCACATGGATGTAAAAACTGCATTTTTAAATGGTATTTTGAAGGAAGAAATATATATGAGAGTTCCTGAAGGCCTAAAGTATACAAATAATAAAGTATGCAAATTGAATAAATCAATTTATGGATTGAAGCAATCAGCAAGATGTTGGTTTGAGGTTTTTGAGAAAGCACTAAAAGATTTGGGTTTTCTTAATTCAGCTGTAGATAGATGTATCTACCTTCTTGATCATGGGGATATTCTGAAATATATTTACGTACTTTTGTACGTGGATGCAACTGAGAGCAGTGAGACAATGAATAATCTGAAATCATATTTAATGAATAAATTTAAGATGACAGATTTGCTTGATATAAAATTTTTCATTGGTATAAAAGTTGAAAGAAGCAATGGAAATCTATATCTTAGTCAGTCGGCATATATTAATAATGTCTTAAACAAGTTTAAAATTGAAGAATGTAATACTGTTAGTACACCTCTTCCGAGTAAGCTTATTTATGAAGCTTTGAATTCAGATGAAAAATATGATGCGCCCTGTCGAAATCTAATTGGTTGTTTAATGTATATAATGTTATGTACTCGTCCTGACATAAATACATATAAATTTTAAAGATACTATTATTGCATATGCAGACTCTGATTGGGCTGGTTGTGAGACTGACAGAAAAAGTACTAGTGGATATTTATTCCAAATGTTTGACACATGCTTAATATGCTGGAGTACAAAGAAACAAAATTCAGTAGCAGCTTCTTCAACTGAAGCTGAGTATATGGCTTTGTTTGAAGGAGTTAGAGAAGCCTTATGGTTGAAATCGATGATATCTAGTATCAAGTTTGAATTAAGCGAGCCAATAAAAATAATGGAGGATAATCAGGGTTGTATAAGTATGGCTAATAATCCCACTTGTCACAAACGATCAAAGCATATTGATATAAAGTATAATTTTTCAAGAGAGCAAATTGAAAGAAAATTAATCAAACTTAAGTATGTTTCCACAGATCACCAGTTGGCCGACATTTTAACGAAGTCGTTGCCCACTGCTAGATTCTTGGCACTAAGAACCGAGTTGGGTCTTACAAATTAAAATGTTTATATATGTATATATATACTTAAAGATGAAATGATTAATATTTTGAATTAATGTTTAAAATGAACTTAAGTTTGACAAAATGTTTGAATGATAAATAATTTGTTTTTGTAAATGAAATACTAACTAATGATTTGATTAAGGTTTTTCTGGGTTTTCCCTTAATCCTAGAACTGACTTTGTTTTTAAAAAGGTTATTTCTAGACGAATGTGAATCATTTAAATTGTTCCCAGAGTTGCAACTTGTCTATTAAGATTATAGGAAAACTAACAACCAATTGTCCATGTATCTTTTGAGGAGGTGTTTTGGATATTATTAGATATTGATAATTCCATCCCTAGAAAGGCAAAAGCTACATCGACAGAATACTGGGAACTACTTTATTTCTGATGTCTATGGCACGCGTTCCCTTCTTTATAGTACAGTCGTTAAGTGAATTTTGTACAGGCAAGTTGAATAAATCAAGTAAACATAAAACAAGAATAAATAAGATATACATACATAAAGTGAATATTAAACTGTCTATTCATTAACTAAAGGCTATTCTGGTAAATATACAATATTATCTAAGTAGAAAAAACCTAGTTTCTTGTCTAAACTTTTAAACTACTGTAACATACCATTCACAAAAAATCTGTAATTATAACAAAGAGTGAAATAAATTGAAATTGAAATTGAATTGAAGCGAGTACTTGGAAGTACCAAAAATACTTGAAAGACGTCTCGTACTCATTTGTTTCGTTTGGCCTTCTACCTGTTTCATTTGGTTTGCTTTGTCGCAGATTTCGTTTGTTCGGCCTGATGCGGTCAACCGAGACAGAATACTTCGGGACTTTGCAACTCGTTTCATTCGTTTGGAAGCAATTTAACGAACCAAATTCAAGAAAATTTATAAATATTTGACAGAGTGTACTCGTGAAGGCCTCTAGTATATATCCAACATATCCTGTGTGAGAGTCAATTATTGTGTGGTGATATTTTTTTAGACATGACTGTATTTAAGCTCACAATTAAGAATAGAGTTATACTCAGCTTTAAGCTCAAAATGGGTGGAACCTGGAATGTGCGGAAACCAAGCTTCAAGATAAGCTTTTCTCCCACGCAATTGAGTGTATTCCCTGTAGTACTGGAGGTGGCGATTGACCATAGTTGAACTACCTTCCTCACTAGTCCTTACATGGGTACTTACTTGACTGACCCTATGGTAAGCGAACGCCGAACCACCATACATGGGTACTTACTTCACTGACACTATGGTAAGCGAAACCCGAACCACCGAGCAAAAAAGTATATGCACGAAAGCGGCAGAAAACATAAAGGAAAAAAACGGTACTACCATCATATATATATTTGTGTTATTTTGCGAATAGCGCATAGGTGTAGGAAAAAAACAATCTTCGCTTTCTGTCGCTGTTTGTTTCCTAATTTAAAAAAACAATTGTTATACAAGTACCGTTTCTTTTCGTTTATGCTTTCTGCTCTTCCTCGATGTTCGAAATCGGCTGCGTTCGCCGGTTGACCAAATACAATCAAGTAAGTGAAGTTCTGAAGCAGCAACGTCCCCAATAATCGTAAATAATATACAAGTGACAAAATTTACCACAAATAAAAGCTGCCTTGAAAACGAGAGCGTTTTTTATGAAGTATTACTTGGTAGGTATGTATTATTTAATTCATTGTCGATTTAATTAAAAAATTGAATATTCACTTTTTTTTCCTAGGTGCAATAAATTTGGTTGATGGCAGTGGATCACCTGAAGAACAACTGCGAAAGGCCACGCAGCTGCAGAAGAAGCGTTTCTTTAAAAACACCAGCGTCAACAAAAAAGAAATGAAAAGGAAATGTATTGAAAAGAGAAAAATGTATTTTTAAATAAAAAAAAAATGTCATTAAAACTATTTCAATTTTTTTATTCATTCTGGCTACTATTTTCACCACCCCTCGATTGAGTACCCATGTGACTAACCCTTTCATGGTGACCCATTTCACTAGTTCGCGGTAAACGATGTGGTGGCGATTGACCCTTTTTGCGGACATTTCATACAAGAAACGAAATGATGAAATGCATTGCTTAGGGTCAGCAAAGTAAGTAATGGTGGTACCCTAGTAAGTAGTGATATCAACAGCTACGAACTACTTACCAATACTAAAGGGTTGCTTATGAACGACTTTTCAGTGCATTAAAGCCTAAGAGATCGATCAGTAGTGGTTTAACACGTATAATTAAAATTAAAAGTAACCACATGCAAACAATATGTTCTCAGACCACGAGGTCTGCATCCTAATCTAAAGTTTATGAGTATTAAATAACATCATCGAGTCATCATGTTAAGTGAATATTTAGTCGGAATGCAGCAGACTCTTGTTGGCTAAATTATTTTTAGCAAATTGTGCCATTTTTCCAAACTAGCCCATTGAGGTTAAGCACCCGAAAAGGTATTTGACTATGAAATAATTTAGCTGTCTTACTATAGTCATGCTATTTTACCTCCCCTTAGTTAAACGTCTATGAAAATCAAGCCCAAAAGGTTGGCCAAATAAATACAAGAAACCTGTCCCCTTTAAATGGTGCCACAGCAATGACGTCACCAACACACGTGTGTCGAGACGAAGTTGTTTGCATGGTCAATTATTATTATTCTTATGTATCATTTAAAATCTAAAATAAGAATTCCCCAACATTGTTAAACCTAGTATTCCTTAGATCTAGTAACATTGTAACTTAAAACCAATAAACAGTCTGTCTAGTATATGAACTGGAACACAACATTTATGGCGACGAGGCAAATTAATTAACAAACTAAACGTTTAACCACAATAATTGTGTGGAATCTAGTTGGTCAGTCATTGATTCTCATCAAGATGCCGCTAGAAAACGAGCAAATTCAAGAGTTGCTTTCTCAGCAACAGCAATTCACTAGGAACATTCTAGAACAACAACGTCAATGGATGAGGGAAATTTTTGAGAATAATTCTTCATCTAGTGCTAGTAATTCAAGCCACGCGGGTGAATTATCTACATATGTGTTCTCCATTTCACAAGTTTGACAACGACAATCAAAATTGGGAATCATATCTAGAACAGTTATCGCAACATTTTAATGCATATTCGGTCAGTGCAGACGAAAAACAAAAAGCCTATTTTCTGTCGGTGTGGCGTCAGTTTGTTCGAACTTCTAAAAAATGTCTTTGGAAGTAACAATTTAAACACTCACACATATAAAGAGCTCACAGACAAACTTACTGTACATTTCACAACCAAGCGTCATATTGCAGCAGCGCGCTACGAATTTTTTAAGAGAGAAATGGCACACGGTCAAACACACAAAGAGTGGGTAGCCGACTTGCGCGGGATCGCTCGTGAATGTCAATTTGTGTGTTCTGCACAAAGTTGTTTGTCCAACTACATAGATGAAATGATCCGGGATCAGATCATCATACATACCCCGTATGATGCAGTACGGGCAGCTGCTCTTCAAAAGCACCAGCCGACTCTTGAAAATGTGCTCATAGTTGCGGAGACCTATGAGGCCACGACAAAAACCGTTGCAACCCTTAAAGACAACAAAGAGAGTCAAGTTCCACTCAAGGCGATCATTCCAAAAGCTTCAGAAATAGCCGAACAAAAAGAAACAGTGCAAAAATTCGTGTTCTGGGTGTGGAACGACTTCCACTAGAGAGAGATGCAAGTATCGAGACGCCATATGTCAGAAATGTGGTAGAAAAGGCCATATATCTGTCGTGTGTATGTCAAAGAAAGACAAATGTAACTTGCAGACACTAAAAAGGGAAGAAGCCAATTTACTTGAAGAAGTGAACGCTATAACAGATCAAGTCAAAAACGAAAATCAAATGGACTCAGGGTCAACAGCTTCGGTAATAAATTTTGAAACATATTTGTTGCTAAATAAACCAAAATTGCAAGAATGTTCCAGAGAATTTTTCGCATATACACACATTCCAATAACAATACTATGCGAATTGCACACAGTTGCAAAGTGTGGGGAAAAAGTCGAGAATATTGTAATCATTATCACTAGTAAAAGAGACGAAGCCAATCTTTTCGGAGCGGATTTATGTAAAATATTTGGATTCGACATTGTTCAAGTATGTAAAATTTATGAAAAGGAAAATATTCGAATCAACAATCTTTGCTGCAAATGAAAATCGGTATTCGAGCCTGCCATGGGTACCATAAAAGACTTCAAAGCCAGCGTATTTTTGAAATCTACAGCAACAGCCAAATTTTCCAAAAGTCGTCAAATTCCATTTGCTCAATTGGAACAGTTCAAGGCCGAAGCAAATCGTCTCACGGAAGCCAATATCTGGAAACCGATCAAATTTAGCAACCCCCATTGTGTTAGCACTCTAAGCCAGGTGGAGCCATTCGGATTTGTGGTGACTTTAAGCAAGCAGTTAACGCACAAATCAACTTAGAGCAGTCTCCAATACCAACAAAAGAATCCCTATTTCACATAATTCGTCATGGTAAGAAATTCAGCAAAATAGATCTTAAAGACGCCTATCTTCAGATGGAACTAGATGAGGCAACCAAGCAATTCATGGTCGTCAACACGCCATTGGGTCTATTCCAATATCAGCGCCTTCCGTATGGAATTGCCAGCGCACCGGCAATCTTCCAGAGATACCTTGAGCAACTTCTAAAAGGAATAGAAGGTTGTGGCAACTACTTAGATGACATCATTATCTCAGCTCCAATAAGCGAAGAACATTTAAATCGAATTAAGCAAGTTTTAAACATACTTCAAGAAAACGGCATCAAATGCAAAAAGGAAAAATGCTTCTTTTTCAAAGAGGAAATCGAATACTTGGGAAGACGCATTAGTGCTGCTGGGATTTTGCCAGACACATCCATACTGGAAGCTGTACGATTATTAAAACCGCCCCCAAATTTAAAGCAATTGGAAGCGTTTATGGATAAAGTAGATTATGATTGCAACTTTATTTTATAAACCAACTTCGTAGAAAAAATGTAAAATTCTATTTTGACACGAAACAACTACAAGTCTTTTCAGCACTGAAGGCTTAACGCAACGCAGTTGGCGCACTTTGATGAAAACTTACCTATCGTGCTCGCAGTAGACGCCACATCTTTTGATATCGTGGTAGTCCTTTCACAGAGAAGTACAGTCAAATAGAAAAAGAGGGATTGTCAATCATTTTCGGGGTTAAGCGATTTCTCCAATATCTGTTTGGAAGGAAGTTCATACTGCTAACCGATCACAGCCCGCTCGTATCAATCTTCAACCCAGGGTAACATCTTCCATTAATGACATCAAATAGACGTTGGGGTATTATCTTAATGGCTTATAATTTTGATATCCAATATCGTGCGACATCTGCACATGGCAATGCCGATGCTCTTTCCCGACTACCAACGGAAACAGATATAGAATTCGATAAAGAGGAGGAAGCTTGCAACTCCATCATGGAAATCAATCCGCCGGTTAATGCAGAAACCATTCTCAAGCATTTGAATAATGATAAAATCCTCAAACAAATCCTGCACTACGTTTCTGTAGGATGGCCAGAAAAAAAATAAATTGATAACGAAGACTTATTGCCATATTTTAATCGTCAGTTTGCTTTAACAATTAATGATCACTTACTATGTTTACAGTCAGATGCAAATCGAATCGTAATTCCAACCAGTCTACGTCCAAAAGTCCTTAGACTATTACATGAGGGACATTGGGGCATTGTTCGCATGAAGCACATTGCAAAGAAATATGTTTGGTGGCCTGCCATTGATGAAGACATAAAAAATCTAGCTCACTCTTGCGACATCTGCAAGAGCAACAACCCAGCGCCACCACGATAATACCCAGGGTTGGCCTGCAGCGACCACAGCTTGGGAGCGAATTCACATCGATGCCATGTGGTTAATTTGTGTAGACGCATACTCGCAGTTCCCGTTTAATGTTCAAATGACGTCGGTAACAACCTCCAACACAATCTCAGCCTTGTCTTCAATTTTTGCAATTGTAGGATATGCTAAGACTATGGTCAGCGATAACGGATCGCAGCTTACGTCTGATGGATAAAAAGAGTTTTGTATACTGCATGGAATCATCATATAACAACAGCACCATTTCACCCAGCCTCTAATGGATTGGCTGAGCGATTTGTGCAATCTTTTAAATTTTCAGTCAAGAAAAATAATCAGGAAGGTTTGCCTGTACAAACAGCAGTAACGAAATATCTTGCTTCTTACAGATTTACCCCCAATGCGCAAGGTAAATCTCCCGCTGACTTAATTCATGGTCGTTCAGTTCGCACCGTATTAAGACAACTTTTCGAAAAGCTTATCGAAATTAAGCAAGGACTGACAAAATACAGCACAAATCAGAAGGTCTTTACCCGCAATTTCTCAGGGGAGAAAAATGGATAGAAGGCACTATCGATCGACCAATTGGACAAATGCGTTGTGCGTGCATCAAAGGGCTTTATCAAGCGCCATTTTAACCAACTTAAACCACGAATCTCAGACAACACGTCCGTGGATAACCCGACAAAGTCTTGGTTCGTTCCGGAAATTTCACAACCAGCTTCTTGTTCAACACCACCATTACAAGAAGACCAGCCAGAAACGCACCAAAATCTTCGGAACACTCTTCAGGAAACTGTTCCTGATTCCGGTGAAAATGCAGCAGCGTCAAATCAAAACCAATCATCGCGACGCCGTTCTGGTATACTTGTTCGACAAAGTACAAGAGCCCGCCAGGAAGTCAATCGGTTTAAACCACATGATTTCCGAAAATCTAAAAATTAATTTCTGTTCATAATTTTAAATGTATCATTTAAAATCTAAAATAAGCATTTCCCAACATTGTTAAACCTAGTATTCCTTAGATCTGGTAACATTGTAACTCAAAACCAATAAACAGTCTGTCTAGTATATGAACTGATGAAGAACACGCGTATCCCTTGACTGGAACACAAAAAAATTGATAAAAAGTCATTGGAAAATCATATCAACTCCAAAAAACTATCAAGTTTCATAACAAAGGATTCGGAAACCGCTTGATGCAGCAAACCGATTTCCTGTACTGGGAAGTTATCTACTCTTCACCTATATAATGCAACTCAGTCTCTCGATCTGGATAATAATGTTATTGGGAAATACTTTCTCTTCGATTCAGCAGGAAACAATCGCGAATTTATCTAAAGGAAATCAGAGAGATTACTATTAAATTCAGTCTTCGTCTCGTCGAATACGCGTCCCTCCTCGTGGTTTTACAATTTTGGAAGATTTTAGTTCTGATAAGTACAACCAGCGACAACTCAGGATTTAATGGAGTCAAATTAGCGTGACGTTAAAGATCACGTCAACCAGCTTAAGTTGTCTTTTCCAAAGTTTTAATTTGGAATCTCTTAATATTAGTTTGTATGATATGTAGAATTTTTTTTTTTGTTCTTTTTCCTTTCAATTTGCGGAGAACATTAATTCTTATAAATACTTTTCCATAATTATAGTTATGCGTGCAGTTTATCACCTTTAAATTTGACACAAAAAATCATTTATACACAGAATACAAAAGCTCATCAAACGTCATCAGGCCTGCTGATATCGTTGGATTTGGTCGTAAGACGGCATAGCCGCAATCAACATTATAAACAAAAATTGTTTGTTTGAAGTTAAAAAAGGTAACAATGTGTCCTTAACTAGTGATAATAATATATAATTTATAATTATATACATATAATTATAAATCAAAACATTAATTATGATAATTGAAAGTTATGTTGAAAGTAAATCGAATATCAAAGATTATCTAGTTCTTTTAAAGATATGACAGACTAGGTCGATTCCAATATTTTAGTATTGTTAACTTTTCTATATAAAGTTCCATTCTGGAATAGTACCATACATACAGTCGACGGCATAAGTATTTTGACAAACCTCGATGCTCTGTTTTCCGTTTTGTTTTGATATGCTGGCACAGTTAACGGTTCTTAGTCGTTGCCAAAGCATAGATTACGAAAACATAAAACAGAATACAATTTTTTTTTTCCAATTGCGAATTGAATTTTCTTAATTTTCGCTTTATTCTCTTTCGCTAGCTGATAAGAGGTGGACAAAAGTATTTTGACATTCTCATTATTTAGTCTTTATTAGTCTGCTGTTGGCCTTACACTAATTCCACGTGATTATTACTATTAAATATTTTATTTTAAGAAAAACCAGAACAGTTTTGCTTATTCGTTTGGAGTATTTATAGTGAAAACAAATGAATTAAGCGACATGGTGAAGTGTCTGATGGTAGAAAAGTATAACTCTGGTATTTCCGTAGAAAATATCAGTAAATTATACAAAGTTTCTCGCCAAACTGTTTATTACCAAATAAACAAATTTAAAAAATATCGGAGTGTCAAAAATTTTGCGAGAAGTGGCAGACCTCGCAAGACAACCGAGGAGGCAGATCGATTTATTCTGCGCCACTTTAAAAACAACCCGTTAGAGACGCCTAAAACAGTAGCCCGGGAGCTTGCTGATACTTCAAGCACAAGTATTAGTGAAAGGTCAATTCGGAGGCGCCCCAAGAAAGTAGACTACGGAACATATGTAGCTCGAACTATTCACCAAATAAGTGCAAGGAATAAATTCAAAAGGTTTGAATTTGCCAAAAAATTTGTTGACAAGCCTCAGGCGCGTAGCCAGAAAAATTTTTCGGGGGGGGTTTCAGCAAATATTAAATACACATATTCATACTTAATAATATAATGGATGACCTTTATTTCAAATTTTTTTTCTACAAAAGAATGTCTATTTTCCGACTTGTTTTCGCCATTTCGTTCAAAATATCCTCTGGAGTGACTTTAATTTTAGAGTGGATGTTGAGCAAAGCTAGTCCGTTTAACCTCTCTTGACCCATTGTACTTCTTAGGTATGTTTTCAGCCTCCTTAGTGAAGAAAAAGAGCGTTCGCTCGGAGCAACAGAGACTGGAAGCGTCGCAGCAATTTGCAAATACCGATGAACCGTGGGGTAAAAAGACTCGCAACAATGATTCAATGCATCAATGAACGTGTTTTGTCGCTCATCTTTTGGGATTTCCAAACATCGCCTGAAAAAAGTTTTGCTATATTTTATCTTATGGCGTAGGGCAAAAATTAATTTGTAACCACATTTTTACTTGATTTTCGGAATTATTTTTCCATCGAAAGGTGAGGAAACAAAAATGAAATAAATGAACATGAAAATAATGCGAACAAATATATCATTCAACAATAATTGTGCTACCAGAAATCATAAAAGTCAATTACTTTTGCCACATTTTCATTTCAGCTTGAAATTCTTCGGTCGAAGAGTGTGTATTCGGCCATTGATTTTCGAAAGATTCTACACTTGACTTGATCTTATCGAAGTCCAGTTGATCACATTTTGATGGCAATATCGTTTGAATTTTTGAAAGAAGATCACGGTGCTTCATAAATCTTGACTCCAATTCTTCGCAATAATGATCCAAAAATGGGATAAAAACTGATTTTCGATAGTATTCTTCTGGGTTACCAGTATGGTTATCTCTGTTTGCCTAGCGTCCAACAACCCGAGGAACACTTAACGAACCTCCTACTTTTTTAGTAGTTTCTTTTGCTTCTGCGAAAATTTTTGCAAATGTGGCGTTTGCATTTCTCCTCATATCTTGAACTTCGCTCAACAAGCTATCTGCATATCTTACACAAATGCTCAAATCGCAATCTTTTTTTTGTAAACTTAAACTGAGATTTTTCGTTAAGTGAAAGATAGGTTTCAAAACTGTGAGAGCAATTATGAACTGAGGTTTTTGTATAGACGTGAGAAGTGCATTGGGTTGAACTCCGTCAACTTTTGTCATAGTTTCATCTAGTTCTTCAAGTGCCAGACACACATATTCATACACATCTTGAAACAATTTTAAAGAATCAAGGTGCTCCACCCATCGAGTTTCACAAACTTTGAGCAATCGAGTACGCTTTGCATTAGGAGCATCATTCTTGATAAAAGTCTGCAAAATGATACCAGCTTTACTTGATTGGCGAAAAAAATTAACTATTGCTTTGATTGTCCCAATACAATTTCTGATTGATGGAACGTCGCATGCATGGGAGATGACCAAATTTAAACTGTGATTCGCACAATGGAGGTAAATGGCTTGTGGATAAGATTTTTGAACTTCAACTGCGCAACCCTTGACTATTCCACTCATCGCGCGCGCTCCGTCATAACCTTGTTAATGAAAGAGACAATAGAAAAAACGTTATAGAAAAATTACATTTAGCACACAAGGAAATTTATTATGGAATTCCATAAAAAAGAAAGGCACAGCAATTTTTCAGTACTCATTTTTTTAATTCACCTTGCCCAACCATTAAAGAAGACTCATCTTTCAACTCTTTCAGAGTTGTTAGAAGTGCATTGCTGAGCCCTTTCCCGGTTACATCTTTCACAGGTGTGAAACACAAAAAATCTTCCTGAAGTCGATATCCCTCTTTTGAATTTTATATATTTATATTTAAGTTTATTTATATATATTTAAGTTTACACGCTTTTTAGTGTTTACACTCAATTGGTTAAATCACAGAAAAATAAATATCATTCACTGATCGGTGGTAAGAACGCTGGTCAGGGTGGAATGGAAAACAACATCAATTTTCAAAATGCTGTAATATATTACGGAAGTTCAAGAAATTGTCGCAAGAATTTCCATTCATAATATTGCAGCCGAGTCAAAATAAACGGCCCTCGCTCAAAACAGACAAATTTATTTCAAGACGGATTGACGGACTACGATCAGCTGTAGTCAGCTGATTGACTTAGTGTGGCAACTTAGCGAAGATAAGCGAATGTAGCAACATCGGGATTCGCGGAGAAAAAACGTGCTTTTGAAACTATATGTATGTATGTACATATGTATGTATAAACTATGAATGATTTCTCCACACTGAGAAATATAATTATATGTTGCTTCTTGCATTTACGTCGTTGTTATCAATAGTACTTTCTTCACAGAATTTTCTACAATAAATAAAGTAATTATTTTATTACAAAAGTATCTTTCCAAATTTTCGACTATTTCGGGGGGGTTTGAACCCCGAAACCCCCCTGTATACGCGCCTGACAAGCCTCCATCGTTTTGGCAACAAGTTTTATGGAGTGACGAAAGCTCATTTCATTTCCACTGCTACAAAAAAAAAGTTTATATCAGAATGCCACGAGTAACACATCAAAAAAGAGTCCCGACGTGTGAAAGAGTGAGCCACGGAGGTGGATCAGTCATATTTTGGGGATGCGTTGCCTATAACGGCGTAGGAGATTTGGTACCAGTCGATGGAATGATGACCAAAAATAAATATTTGGAAGTCCTGAATAATTTTGCATTTCCTTCTGGAGATAAATTGATCGGAGAGACTTTCATTTTCCAGCAGGACAATGCTCCATGCCATAAGGCTAAAATGATAACAAGTTTTTTGAGTGAGATTGGAGTTAATACCCTAGATTGGCCACCCCAAAGCCCCGATATGAATATAATCGAAAATCTGTGGGCTTACATTAAACAAAAGCGGTGTGCTGACTTACAAAGGACACGCGAGGACACCATTTCGGAGATTGAAGCGCTCTGGAAGGTTGTACCATTGGACTATATCCGTAACTTGGTTGAGTCAGTTCCCAGACGCTTACAAAAAGTTAAAAGTGCTAAAGGAGGATATATTTTTTACTAAAAATAAGGAATACTACATTTAAATTTATTTCTTTTTTGGTTTTGTTTTTGTTAAAACATTTGCAGGTCGGGCACGGTACGGTACGACTGCATCCAGTTGTATGATACAGCTGTCCATTGTTCGTCATTTATTATTCACACAACTACAATACGCCAGTGCTGCCAGAATACTGAGAGCAAGAATTGCTAGAATTTAAAAAAAAATGTTGCTAAAATTGCTAAGCAATTTATGAAGATTGCTACAAAAAATTGCCAATTTTTTAAAATTAAATATATATATTTAAATTGTTTAATTATTACTATTATTTTTTAAATAATACTTAAAATGTTGTCGAATTGTTCTAATACATTTTCTTCGTCATTATAAGCGTATTTTGAGCCGTCGTTTAATCGCACACAGAGCTACATACATATATGTATGTATGTATGATGAAATGGGTTGTTATTTCCTGCATCTACCCGAAATTGAGTGGTATCAATAACGGATTGTCACTTTACGAAATTTTTGAGTATATGTAGGTTTTTGGAATATTTAATATAACCTTTAATAAATCCAACAAACAGCAAAGACAATTTAAAGCTTATCGCACAAATGTTACTTGATCACTTTCAAATGAATTTTTTAACTACATATTGTTTATGCAGGCCTCGGTAGATGAGTTGTCTAAGCGGCCCAGTCATTTAGGCAACTGAACAACGAGGACCCGGGTTCGAATCCCAGGGTTAGTGCATGGATGTAGTATTCGTCAAAGCCGAAGGCCTTAGTTGCCAGTGCTTGTAAAATATAGTTATGTTGATAGTTTACAACTATATGCTATACTTTAATAATAATAATAATAAAACTATTGTTTACAAATTTGTGCGATTAATCGATATTGATATGATTTTAAAGATATTGAGCTCTTTTTATTTTGATTGTATTATCATATCACAAAATAGCTAAAAGTTGCAACATATTTTTTGGAAATTGATATATTTGTGGCTAATAGCAATTTTGAAATAAAATTGCAAACGAAAATTCAAAATTGCTAGATCTAGCAACTTAATTGCTAAAATGGCAAATACGCCATAGCGAAGCGTGGTAGGGTACAGCTAGTTGAAAATAAAACTAGAAGGATGGACTAACTTCGGCCGTGCCGAAGTTCGTATACCCTTGCAGATTTTTTCTAAATAATTCACCAAAAGCATTATTGTAAATTATACATACCAAATTTACAAATTCAAAATTTTGAGCTTGAATAAAAAAATTTTTCATACAAATTTTTTTTTTGTACCAGTTGTTCCTATAGCAGCTATAAGGTCAACCGAATCTGATAAAACTTGACTGAAGTATTAAAGAGTATAATAAATTCACAAATATCAAATTTCGTGGCATTCATTTGAAAAACAACAGAGTTATTGAGAATAAACCTTATTCATGACCGATCGTTCCTATGGGAGCTATATGATATAGTCGTCCGATCGGGATGATTCCGAGATATACAATGCCTGCAGCAAAATGAAGCCTTTGTTGAAAATTTCAGCTCTGTAGCTATTATGGTCTCGGACCATAATGATCAAGAATATATATACTTTATATAGTCGGAGATGCTTCCTTCTGAGCGTTGCAAACTTCTGACCAAAATTAATATACCCTCTGCAAGAATATAATAACATAAATATTCAACAATATTTAATTGAATGCAAGTGGTATTACTTCTGAACATGCAAGTTATGTATAATCCCTACCTTATACAAACACACACATAATAATAAATAGTATGTAAGACATTTAAATGTTAAGTATAAGTTTGAATTTAAGGCATCTCTAATTTAAGATTATTACAATTGCCATCCCTAATAATAATGGCGTTAGGGCAGTCTGGCAACATAAATGTTGAAATTAGAACAAGAAAAAATGAAGAAATAAAGAAGTGAGAAGTTCACTTCAAACACTCAAAATCAATGGTCGTGTTTTATCTCAATAATTAAAAAACAAAATTTGCATGGTAGAGAGTGTATTTAATCCATTATCCGTAAGGATGTGCTAAGTGGAGTTATACCCCCTGAGTAGTATTTGTTCGTCTTATGTGTTGTGCGTAGATCTAGACTAATCTCCGGATAAAACCCTTACTAGTCTAGTTAGTGCTTCTCATTTGTTTGTGGGCGTAAAACATGTAGAACGATTATGTCGCCCACAAAGTCCGTCTCCGGGTCAACCCCAATTGACTTTATGGGAACGTGTCTGTTTCTCATAGGTCTTGTTTCTCCAACAGAATTAACCTCCGGGTGATACCTAATTAGTTTGATGGGAGTTTATCTTTTGTCCAAATGTGTTAGAAATTCGTTCCTTAGATGAGTGTTCAACTAAGTAAATTCCTAATTGACTCTTTTTATACCCTTGCAGAGGGTATATTAATTTTGGTCAGAAGTTTGCAACGCACAGAAGGAAGCATCTCCGACTATATAAAGTATATATATTCTTGATCAGCATGAATAGCCGAGTCGATATGACCATGTCCGTCTGTCCATCAACAGCTTCTCCTCCGAGACCATAAGAGCTACAGAGCTGAAATTTTCAGCATTGGCTCGTTTTTGCTGCAGGCATTGTATATCTCGGAATCATCCCGATCGGACGACTATATCATATAGCTCCCATAGGAACGATCGGTCAGGAATAAGCTTTATCCTCAATGACTCTGTTGTTTTTTAACCGAATGCCACGAAATTTGATATTTATGAGTTTAATATGCTTCTTGATACTTCAACGAAGTTTGATCTGAATCGGACGACTATATCATATAGCTCCCATAGGACCGATCGGTCATGAATAAGGCTTATCCTCAATTTTTCAACCGAATGCCACGAAATTTGATATTTATGAGTTTAATATGGTTCTTGATACTTCAACCACGTCTGATCAGAATTGCTTGGCTATATCATATAGCTGCTATAGGAACAATCGGTACAAAAAAAAATTTTGTATGAAAAATTTTTTTCCTCAAGCTCAAAGTTTTGAATTTGTAAATTTGGTATGTTTAATGAGAGAAAATCTGCAAGGGTATACGAACTTCGGCACGGCCGAAGTTAGTCCATCTTTCTAGTTTTTATATTTTTTTTTTTTACAAATTTATTACAACCAAATAATAAATGAAGATTAGTAATAAAAAGTAAATAGTAACATAGGGGGCGACGTCCACGAGGGAATTGCTTCCTAGGATCAGGTGTTCGCACTCGCTTATGCCGCTGCGACACTGTCTCTCACAGACTGGTGTAGGCTGCGCATTGCCCGAGAGGCAAAGTTATTTACCGCCTCCCAATTCGCTGGACTCAATAGCATCCTGTCAGTTAGGTTGCTGTCTGACAGATCCGCACCAGCAATTCCAGTGAGCTGACGTCTTTCCTGGCGGAAACGGCTGCAGATGAAGAGGACGATTTGTGCGTCCTCGACGAAGCCATCGCCTCATGTACTGCAAAATGGGGAATCCGCATATCCGAAACGATGGAGATACTGCCTGAAGCATCCATGACCACTAACAATTTGGTTTAAGTAGTAGTTTACTGTGCCGTGTTTCCTACCTAGCCATCTACTCAAGTCTGGGATTAGCTTGAATGTCCACCTCCCTTTTTGAGACCCGTTCCACCTGCTCTGCCATTCTGCCATGCTTGCTAGCCTAGCCCTCGCTCTAGCCTGTTTTCGAGCTAATCCTGCTATGTCATCTGATGCTACCATCTTGACCTCCATTGCTTGAAAGTCCATTGGTATCATGCCAGCGATAACCATTAACACGACGTCGGACACTGTCCGGAAGGTGCTGCTGATTCTCAGGGAGCTCAGTCTGTGCGTTGAGCGGATTCTCCCACTGTAGCTATCGACACTCATGGCTGTCTCCCATACTTGTTCGACGTTTATGCCTTCCATTGTTATGCACGCCTTTTCTACCTTTTTCCGACTGGAGATCAAAACTGCCTCAGCCTTTGCGCTGCTTATTATAGGCCAGCAGATCCCAGCCAATCCGTGATTCTGGCTATAGCCAAGTTGGCGGTCGCTTCTGCGGCTTACAGGTGTTTCTCAACTACTACTAGTGCAATGTCGTCTGCATACCCGATGAGCTGGCAGCTTTCTGGCAATGGGATCCTCAGTACACCATCATACATAATGTTCCAGAGCATTGGTCTTAGCACAGACCCCTGTGGTACTCCACACGAGATATAGTCCACGACGTCTTCAGAATCCGTGTGGTACGTCAGGTTCCAGACTATATCATGTAGGTATGCAGGAACTCCAAAGCTGGATAGTGCGTCAAGAATACATCTCCAATCAGCAGTGTTAAACGCATTTTTAATGACGAGAGTGACGATAAGACAATATTTTTTATCCCCATCTTTCTAACGTTGACCTGCGATTGCTTTCTTTGCCGTGTCCACTACTTTTCCTATTGCATGTACCGTAGATCTCGCCTTTCTAAACCCGAACTGGTTAGGCGAGAGCCCGCCACCGCTGGATATGGCTAATTCCAACCTCGTGCATTCATATGGGTCTGTAGGTACACTCAGTGTCGGGGGATTTGCCTGGCTTTTAAAGAAGTGCTAATTTTTGCAATTCCCACCAGCGAGGGAACGAGCCCTCGCGTAGGCATTGCGTATACGCCCGAGCGAACGTGTCAGATCGTAGTCATTGCCAGTTTAAGAGCTCGATTTGGTAAGCCATCGGGACCGGGTGATTTGTTATTCTTAAGCGTTTTTGCTATCCTATTGACCTCGTCGGGGAAGATTTCATCCACATCATGCAATATCTGTGGACGCGTTCTGCCAAGGAATCCGTCGTCTTTTCGTGGGAAAAGTTTACTCACAATTCCATTGACTGTTGTAGGGTCTGACGGTTCTACGCATGTGGTGATCTACTCCCGGAGATTGGGCCAATTAGCGTTTCCTCTTTTCCTGGCGCGTTGGTATCTGCACCTTGCAGCAAAGCAAGATTTACGCGCATCAGCGATGCTGTCATTCCACCAAAAAACGGGTCGATGGTTACCTTTATATGTTTTGCGCCGTCGCATACTAGCGTCACAGGCCGACTCTACTAATTGGGCCAACTGTTCAGACATGACGTGCGCTGAGCTCGTTCCCAGCATTGCTTCATTTATGGCTGCAGTTAGGAGTTGCGTACTTAGAGTATCGGCTCTGTATATATTTCCTGTTGCATGCTGAGCTGTAGGAAAAGCGGTCCTATCTTCTATCGAAAATATAATCGCCTCATGGTCACTGGCGGTGTAGAACCCGCCGATTCGCCAATTGGCCATATCATATATGCTGTTACTAACTACTCCAGCTCGGCTAAATGTGTTCCTGTTATCACTGTTCAGTAGCGCGATGTCTAAGCACGCAAAGGCTTTCCATACTGCTCTACCTCTAGAGTTGTTACAAGCACTGAACCAGTCCCTTGACTGAAATCACCGGCAATGATAAAGGGACTGTGCTCGCGTGCAGTGTTGCCGAATCAGCTACTTTGTAGCTAGATTTGGCCACTTTTTAGGGCCGATTGCTACAAAAATTTTAAAACAGCTATTAGCTACAAATTTAGCTATTTTTAAAAGTTACATTTAGCTAAAATAATAGTGAACAATATCGGAGTTGGTTGCATATTTGTTGGTTGCGATACTTTTTTTGAGAGAAATTTTCCAACACCAATTGTCAAAGTGTATTGCATCGATATCTTTATCGAAAGCGATCACTCAAAAAGCTAATATCATTTTGCAAGCGTCAGCAAAGCATCGTTATGCCGAAAGAAGTATATAATCAAGAATGCCGAGACGCATGGCTTACAAAGCCAGAATTCAAAGACTGCATGAGAAAAGTGACCACAGATCCTACTGAAGTGTTCTGTTTTTATTGCAAGTGCACGTTAAAGGCCAAACTGTGTCATTTGCATAAACATGCAACAACAGCAAAACATGTTTCCAATGCATTTTAAATACCATTGAACCATGGAATACCATTGCAATGGTAACAGTTTTGGGCAGAGAAACAAAATTTCCTTCGAGAAGGACCCAGTACCCAAAACCATTGAGCAGGAGGTTGCGTTGTGCCTTTTTGTTGCAGAGCACACTGCTACTTCACAGATAGACCATTTGTCACAGTTGTGCGTTCGCAAGTTTTGTGCCAAACCGGAGACAGCTGATCTTAAATTACGACGGACAAAGTGTGGAAACATTATTAAGAACGTTCTAGCACCACACTTTTGCGAGGATTTGCGCGCCGATGTTGGCGATGCCAAGTTTAGTTTGATAGTTTATGAATCAACTGACATCGCGATTACAAAATTACTTGGTGAGTAAATTTTCATTTCTACAACTGTTTGTAGTATTTTAATTTTAATGTTAATTTTATTTAATGTGGTTATATAGGTGTAGTCTTTAATTATTATTCGATAAGTCATAGTTTGGTGGTGTCCACGTTTTTAAGCATAGTGGAAATCGACGGCGGTGATTCCATTTGCATAAGTGAAGCTTTGCTGAAGGAATTAAATAAATGGAAACTAGATGCAAAAAATTGAATAGGCATAGGAACCGACAATGCCAGTGTGATGGTTGACTCCCACAAGAGCGTATACGTGGAGCTCAAAAAACATTCACCTGATCTAATACTCATTAAATACGTTTGCCACTCAGTGCAGCTGGCAGTCAACTATGCGTGCAAGCAGTTTATGCCAGAAGATCTCGAGTATTTGATTTATGAGACCTATAATTGGTTCTCAAAAAGTTCACATCGACAATCAGCGTATAGACAAATCTACGAGCTAATGAATAATGATGAGGTTTGGACTGTGTTTGTGTTCGGAACTTGTGTCGTCTTGTCTGTTGTGTTGTGTGTATTTTTTGTATACATTTATATACATTATATAATATTTTAATTTTTAAATTTGTTCATACATATATAATACAGAATCCATAAAAAATTCAACGTGTTTGCGAGACAAGATGGCTCTCTATTGAGACAGCAGTTTCAAGAGTGATCGATCAACGGGAGAAATTAAAATTGCATTTCTCGATTGCAGCAATAGACGAAAAGGGCACAAAAGCTAAAATGCTGCAATCCATGTACAATGAAAGAATCAATTATCTGTATCTGCTATTTTTACGGCCTATACTAAAAGACATGTAAAGAGTCAACCAAAGTTTTCAAAGCAAGAAACCAGATTCCACAAAATTGCTAAAGGATTTGTTAATTGTAATTAAATCACTGAAGCACACTATTATATCGCCGGATGATGACGTTAAGAGAGATCTCTATCTTGGCTACGCATTCGAAAAGGAGTTCAAAACGTTAAGTCTGGACAGAACTGAGGAATCTCAAGTTCGAATCAAATGTACCGATTTTTGTATAGAATTAATACATCAACTGAAGAAAAGGTAAGCTTTCTTAAATTTTATGCAAAATTCGTTTTTTATCGTTTTTTGTTTTAGAATTCCAGATAATTTTGAAGTGTTAAATAATATTGACCTATTTTCGGTCGAAAATGTATTGCGAGCCAAGAAAGAAAGTATTATTGAACTTTTAACTTTTTTTAAAGTGGAAGACGTAGACAATTTAAAAAGGCAATATGATAATTTGCAATATAATACCTGGCAAAATGTTGAAAATACAGAGAAGTTCTGGGCCGAAGTTTATAATTATAAAGACTCGACCTTTACCAATCCATATAAGGAGTTAGCTAGCCTCGCACTAAAAATTTTGTCTCTTCCCTGGTCAAACGCTGAAGTAGAGCGTCTCTTCAGTCAGGTGAACTTAATTAAAACTAAATTAAGAAATAGAATGAACTGCACGGTGCTAAGCTCTATTTTGGCTATAAGGTAAGAAACAACTATTTTAAATTTATATACCGACATACATAATAATACGAGATTTTACTTATAGATATGGATTACGCCGACAGGGAAAATGTTGTTTCGATTACGAGGTTCCGGCAAAGTGCCTTAGAAAGGCTAATTATAGAAGCGATGAAAGCGTTGAAAATGATGAGTTGGTGTTCATGGATGAAATAATAACAACATTGAATTAAATAAGTTGAATTTTTGAAGTGAAAACTTCTTTAGAATCGTTGGGAGTGATTTGAGACTCGATGAAACGAAAAAGCGACACTAAAAAGAGACATACATATAGATCTTATAGCCTGCGAGAGAATGAGATAGAACAGAGTTATATAGCGTTCCTTATTTGTGTTTGCTCAATTCTTTTCGGTAGCCGAAGTGTTTCGGCGACGATATTGGATAGTTCGGGCACCGTCGGCTGGTCTTTGCTTGTCGACGCCGGCAGAATTTAATTTAAACGCATGCGTACACACATATGATGTATATGTATGTATGTACATTTTCGGCCGGCAAGTGTGCATGCATATACATATGTATACATAAGTACGCTTTGTATACATATGTATATATATATATTTCATGGCCGAAGAGGAACAGTATCTACAATTGAGTTGCAAGCTGAATTTCAAAGGCTACATCTCAATCGACTTGAAACAATTGGAACGTTATTAAGTGATTTTATAACAGCTAGGGAAGGGTTGTCATTATTTACATTTAATTGCCAAAGTTTGCGCGCTCATGTACACGATCTGCAGTTAGACAAAGTAGCAACATCGTCAAATTTTCTAATTCTTTCCGAGACTTGGTTGGATAATGAAACCATTTTTGACATTCCCAATTTTGATATTGTAGTTCAATTTAAAAGACCACAAACGAGAGCAGGCGGTGTTGCAATATACCACAATCAAAATGACGGTGCTCGTATTGTAACTCCACAGATAGATATGAATGCAAAGCAACTAGAATCACTGTCTGTTCAGCTCTCTAAAGTGGGAGAAATATGTGCATGCGAAACCAGATTGAGCAATGGAAAAACAGTTTTAATTGTGGCAATTTATATTTCACCGAATCAATCAATAAATAGCATCACGGAATTCATTCATGAAAATTTAATAAAGTATACACCAAAAGTATCGCGGATACTTAGAAAAGATTACGATAAAGTTCCAATGATTTTAAGTGGCGATTTTAACGTAAATTTTGCATTGGACACAGCGGTTCCTTTAATTGACTTTCTCAATACAACATTCAGTTTAAAAATGTGTAACAATCGCACTGAATCAACAACACGATCAAAAACAACAATTGACGCGGTATTTCAAAGATATGTTGACAACATCGAAACCAAAGCATTTGTATCATATTTTAGCTATCATAAGCCACTCGTATCATTTGTTGAAATTGAAAACATTGAGGATGAATAATAATAAAATGAAGAAAATAAAATATGACCTTTATAGCAATATTATAATGAACCTATAATTATCCCGCTCCTAATGCTGCTTTCGTCTCATTCTCTCTGTTTGTTTTATGGAAGGTTTCACTTCTATCGTGTCTAACCGTTAGACGCACTTTTTTTTTATTTAAAAAAAATGTTTTCATTTTAGCTACTTTTTATGAAATTTTAGTTCGAAATTTTAAAGTCAGCTACTTTTAGCTATTTTTTGACCTCACTTTAGCTACTTTTGCTGGAAAAGTTTCGGCAACACTGGTGCCATGATGAAATAAGTATAAGGTGGTCCCGTCGGTAGCAGCGCTGCTCACGACGAGGTCTTATTTCAGTTGTCGTTCGACTTTTGACAAGTGAAGTAGTGAGCGGACAATTTTTTTCGATTTTTTTTGATTAACCCTACAATGGCTACAAAATTGTCATATTGTGCTATTTGTGGCAGTCATGGCCCGCAAGTGAAATTTTTCCGCGTGGGGAAAAATGAAGAAAAGAAAAAGTTGTGGGAAGAAAGTCTCGAGTGCAGCCTTAGTGACTATTCAAAAATTTGTGAAAAACATTTCAAAGACTCTGGGGTGAAATCTGTAAATTCTAAAAATTAAATAGTGGTGCAGTTCCGTATCGAGACCCGACATATGTTAAAGAAGGCTACACAAATTCGGGTACTCAAACAGAGTAAGTAAATTTATTTCTATATGTACATACATAGAAACAAATTTATAATCGCAACGTATATTTTTCCTAAAGAAATAATGGCATGTCAATGGAAATCGACAGTCTACAGCAGAAGATTTGTGCTATGCAGGAGGAAATAGACGGCTATAGGCGGCAGCTTGAAGAGTCTCGCCAATTAAATGATAGCTTGTCAAAAATTTTTACGGAAACGCAAATAAAAATATTACAAAGCGGTGGAAAAAGATGCAACTTTAATTCCAATGACATATCTTCAGCTATTTGTCTACATGCCGCAGGCCCTCGATTGTACAATCATCTGTATAAAAAAGGATTTCCATTACCTAGTCGTTCAACTCTGTTTAGATGGTTAGCAGACGTGGAAATAAACACAGGTACCCTCGATATTTGCATTGACCTCATGAAAAATGAGGAAATGGATGAGGCCGATAAAGTTTGTGTCTTGGCGTTCGACGAGATGAAGGTTGCAGCTGCTTTTGAGTATGACAGTTCATCGGACGTGGTGTATGAGCCAAGTGACCAAGTCCAAATGGCATTTGTTCGTGGCTTAAAAAAATCTTGGAAGCAACCAGTTTTCTTTGATTTTAATTCTCAAATGGACGTGGATACCTTATATAAAATAATTATAAAGCTCCACACACAAGGTTATCCTGTTGTAGCAATGGTGTGTGATTTGGGTCCTGGAAACCAGAGACTTTGGAGAGAGCTTGGCATATCCGAAAGTAAGCCTGTTACAAGAGTTGAAATAAAACATAAGTTATAATTTTGTTTTTCTTTTTAGCAAAAACCTGGTTTAGTCATCCAGCTGATGACCAACTAAAAATTCTCGTTTTTGCGGATACACCGCATTTAATAAAGCTGGTTCGCAACCACTGCATCAGTTCCGGATTATTTATTAACGGAAAAAAATTAACCAAGACAACTGTACAGCAAACAATCAACCATTGTTCAAAGTCAGATGTCTCAATAACATTCAAAATAAGCGAAAACCATATTAATGTTCGCTCGTTGGCAAAGCAGAAAGTGTCTTTGGCAACGCAATTGTTCTCCAATACAACTGCCAGCGCCATAAGACGCTGCTATGCGTTGATAATGCTTGTGAAACTTCCGATCTATTCAAAGCTGTAAATGATTGGTTTGATGTGTTTGATTCAAAATTATCAACATCAAATTCTATTGAAGCATCACAGCCTTATGGAAGACAACTGGATTTTCAGCGAAACATTTTGACAAAGGTATCACGCATTATGAGCACTGATTTGTTTAACAAACCACAGAGATTACCTTTTCAAAAAGTTATTATCATTAATAATGCCTCTCTGGATGAACTACACGTTTATTTAAGTGACAAATATAAAATGGAATATATTTTAACGAGTCGCCTAAATCAAGACATTGTTGAAAATTTTTTTGGCAACATGAGGTCAAGGGGTGGGCAGTATGATCATCCAACACCACTCCAATTTAAGTATAGGCTAAGAAAATATATTGCAGGTATGATAAAATTTAAGAAATTACATTAACAACCCATATTAATAATAATAAATGTCTCATGTAAAGCTTCATGTTTTAGCAATGTTCTGTTCGTGATTGTTGGTAGCTATGTTCTGTGTTCTATGTTTTTCGTTAAATATTATAATTTATAATTAAACCTCAATTTAATTCAGCTAAAAATACAGAACTGCTAAATGACAGTGGTAATGTGAAACATGAAAATGCTGACCATTGGTTAAATTTAGACTACTCTTCGGTGGCTAATAAAGAAAATAAAGAGCCTGAAGACATGACATTCGATGTCGCTAGCAATATTCCACAAATTCCAGTAGACAATGATGTCGATGAGCTGACGGAGGATGCCATTGAATATGTCGCAGGCTACATAATTAAGAAATTGAATCTTTCCCAAGAATTCCGCGACGAGTCTTCGTCATTTACATATGTCGATGAAGTCTCGCATGGCGGACTCATAAAACCATCACAAACCTTTAGGAACACATTAAAAAAATTGGAAGAAATTTTTCAAGCCTTCGCAAAAACAAATTTTGATATAAAAAAAAATGTTCAAGAAAATCTTATGAAGTCTGCATCCCACATAAATTTGAATTTTAATATAAAAAAATTTTACTTTAAAATTAGAATATATTTTAGAATTAAGAGCTTAAACAAAAAAATAAGTATTAAAATGCAAAAACAACGTTTAGTTGGCAGTTCTAAATTATTAAAAATGTTACTTTAAAAATAAAATGTGTTTTTATTTCGCTGTGCTATTTTAAACCCCCCTGGGGGTTAAACACCACACACTATTGCCATCCCTCTTGCACTCCCTGAGTAAAATTCCTCTCATTCACACTTATTGTTGTGATACATAGGACCGTACGACTTGCCGACGGGACCACCTTATACTTATTTCATCATGGTCTGTGCTAGACTAAATTATTTTCGTAGCTGCTTGGCCTTCTCCCCACTTTACTCTCTCATTGAGAGTACGAACGTTCGGGTTTTTGCCGAAGTTCTCTGGGGTTCCATGACTAGGCTAGCGTTTACAATCAAAAAATCATGCGTTTGTCCCATCTATGTGTTCTATGGTTAGTGGTAGGACACTATTCTTTTTGTGTTTTTTTAAATGTTTTGCACATTTTCCAGATTTAAAGCATCTTGCCCAACAAGATTAAGAGTGTGCGCAAAACACGGCTAGTGTTTCTTTTTCAATAATTCGCACGCTTTAATCATAGATGCTGCGTTGTCGGTCACAATGGTGTCCTGTTTGTCGAACACTTTTCATCGCATATTTCACGCAATGTGTTGGCAATATTTAGACTTCAATGGTTTGTCTCATCCATTAGTGGCTTTGTAGATAGCACTGCCGTCTTAAAATAAAGTGACATGTTACAGTTAGATAACTAACATTCGCACGAGATGTCCATGCATCTGTTGTGATAGCGTACGAGTCAACGGAGTCAAGAATGCCCTTCAATTTCTCCGTCATACTCTCGTTCATATTTTTAATATGCGTGTCCCGCAAATTTTTCCGACAGGGCACGACGTATCTAGGGTCCACCACCCCCATCGAGTTTCTAAATCCAATATCTTCGACAACGCTAAATGGTTGCATATCCGTTGCGACCACTGCAATGCATTGCAGCAAATGCTTTGTCAATTGCTTTCTTTTTAGAAGATGTTGAACCGTAAACGTCTGTCCATGTTAAATATCGCTCTAACTGAGAAGACGTATTTTCGTTATTAACTTGCTGGGCAAGAGGGTGGACCCGTTTAAAGTGCTTTAACAAGCTGGAAGTGTTTGCGCTTGTCTTATATTCTTTGCCACAATAATGACATTTTGCAAGTTGTTTGGTTGGCAATCTGTCAAAATGTGTCCACACTGCGGAAACTTTTTACGCTTAGGCTCCGGTTCAGATTTTGAACAAGATGGTTCATTTGAAGATGTTGGAGAGATATCATGATCTTTTTCTAAAAAAAAACAATTTCTTAAAAATTGTCCTGTAATTGTTTCTTTTTATTATACCCTGTACTCATAGGGTTCAAGGGTATATTAAAGTCGCCAAAATGTATGCAGCAGGCAGAAGGAAAATTTTCCGACCCCATAAAGTATATATATTCTTGATCAGCATCAACAGCCGATATAGCCATGTCCATCTGTCCGTCCGTATGAACACCTAGATCTCAGAGACTATAAGAGCAAGAGTAACCAAACTTGGTGTCAAAATCCGTCTAGTGTATACGCAGATCAAGTTTGTTTCAAATTTTTGCCACGTCCACTTCCGCCCCCGCAAATTAGAAAAAACTATAACTAGAGTTCTATTAAAGCTACAGTATTTATTTTTGGTAGACTCAATATGTACCGTCTGACCGAAATCGGTCAAAAAATATCAGAGATAATACGTATGTATATGTACAGTTATGTTCAAAATAATAGCAGCGCATATAAGCTCTGACTTTAAGATTGATAAATAATATCATAATGACTACAGATCAATAATTTTTCTTTAAATTTAGTATTTATATTTAATTTCAAACAAAATAGGCGTGATTCTTCATCAAAAAACTTCTTCAATTTATAAATGTGTGTAAAAATGATAATAATGGCGAAATTGTCCTGTTCAAAATAATAGCAGCAAAAATCAAAAATCCTAAATATGTTAACAAAATTAAATTTCTAACTTCATATATGAAATTCACTACGTTCCTTATGAACTAATATTTGGTTGTCAACCCCTTATTAGCTAGAACAGCTTCACATCTCCGCGGCATGGAGTCAATCAGGTCCTGGCAACGCTTTAGAGGAATATGAGCCCATGGATCCTGAACAACTTGCCAAAGATGTGCTTTAGTCGACGGTTTCACCTTGGCCACACTTCGTTTGACGTCCCCCCATAAGTTTTCAAGGGGGTTCAGATCAGGGGACTGAGATGGCCATGGTACTACGTCGATCTTCTCCGTTGCAAACCACTGTTTGGCAAGTTTGTTGGTATGTTTAAGATCATTGTCCTGTTGAAATGTCCATTTTATTGGCATTTCCCAAAATGAATTTGGTATCAATAATCTAATGGGTTTAAAGAAGATTTTAAGTTTTCCGAAGAAAAATATTGGCGAAGTGACAAAATTGAGTCAACTCGCGCATTCCTTACTTTATTTGTTATATTTTTCTCTAAGAGCTCAAAAAGTTTTGGCTCTGCAGAGCTGCGGTTTGGTGCGGGCAAGCTTTGGTCATCAGAATTGAAAGACTCGGGCAAGACGCTGTACAGTGTAGTAAGCTCGTTTTCCAAAAGCTTTTGGGATTCGCTGGCAGTCGACAACGACAGAAAACCTTCCTTTTTAAAGCGAGGATCCAAAAGTGTTGCCATTCGTGTGGACGAGCGCTTCTCGTATTGTACAAGCCTTTGTCGAACTCCTTCCATTAATAAATTGCATGCCTCATGACCTACATCAGACTCCAATTGGGCATTAATTTTTTCCAAATTATGTAGAAGTCCGCACACTATGGGAATAATTAGTGAAGATGTGACAAGGGTTGATGAGGAAGATTCTTTTGTCGCGTGATCGAAAGGCGCGAGAAGTAGTTTTAAGTCTTTTAATACCACTATCTCATCCGCAGACAGTGGCATCACTGTCTTGGGCATGTTAAGCAACACATTTGCGATCGCAACATGTGTATTTAAAATGCGCTCAATCATATAAAAAGCACTGTTCCATCTTGTAGGGCACTCCTGCTTTAAATTGTAACTCTTCTCTGTTTTTTGTTCTTCCTTAAATTTCGCATAAGCTATGGAGCTGCTTTTAAAAAACGATACAATGCTTTTGCATTTAAGGACGACGTCTTTAATTTGGTCTTTGGCAAGACAGCCCTGCACAATCAAATTTATGCAGTGCGCAAAGCATGGCACGTGACGTTTTTGGAGAAGCTCACAAGCTTTTATCATGCTCCTCGCGTTGTCCGTCACTACTGCTGTCACTTTGGAAACTACTTGCCATTCTATCAGAACTTCACGCAGGGTCTGGCATATATTTTCCGCCGAATGATTAGTTTCATTAATCAGTTTTCTTGTGGATAAAACTGCCGTGCGTAACGTAAAGTAAGGTAACTTTCGTTAGCACGCGACGTCCAACAATCGGTGGTAATGGCACAATGATCAATGCGATCAAGGACAGACCTCATCCTCTCTTTCATGTTTGCATACAAATCTATCATGCAAGTGTCCCGAAACTTTGATCTGGATGGCAATTCGTACCGTGGATCAAGAACTTTAACAAAGTGCCCTTTGTTTTCCACAACCGAAAATGGTCGCATGTCCGAACTTATGTAACCCATCAGCGCGCTGTCCAAATCTTTTTTTCTTTTTGAAGACATCTATCAAAGTATGATGAAATTGATCCTGTCTGCTTCGGAAGTTCGCTAATGGTTAACGTCGGATGCATCCTCTTTAAATGTCCAGACAAATTGGTAGTATTGCCACTTGTTTGATAAATTTTTCCACATGTAATACATTTTGCCGACCTATTTGATACTTTTGTAAAAAACTTCCATACCTCCGAATGTCCATACCTCTTTTTCACAGGTGGTTCTTCCTCTTCAACGTCCACCATTGGTTGCCGATCTACACAAAAATAGCACATATCTATATAGACATGTAAATATAAGTAATTTAATGCTAATATTACCATTGCCACTGACATCTCCCAAAAACTTGTCCATTGCCTGCCGGCACTAATATCCTAAATAATATACATTTTTAAGTTTTGTTTTACTAAAAACGTTAAAATCTTTCTTACCAAGCACACTTCACGTTTTCTGCTTAATTGAATGCTAGAACCACAAGTTTTTGGAGGGAACATTTTTAAAAACATCGATCATCGGAAAAAAAATATCGATGTTTTTTATTTTGTTTGCAACATCGATATATCGATGCTACATCGATGTTGCGCCCAGCATAGAGCTGAAACGAACATCGATGTTAACATCGATACATCGATGTTTTTGTATTTTTGGGAAACATCGATGTTTGGCCGGCACTATCGATAGATCTCTTCTTTGTAAATCTGATCGAGGCAAAAGCATGTGAGTAAACTTTTTCTTCATATTTTTTTGGCATAAAACATGTATATTCTTTTGCAGAAATAAAAAGGTGGTGTTGAGAAATCTGCGGAACGGACATAATAATGGACAAGTACCTTCAAAGTAAGTGTTTTGTGTGATATGTGGGTATGTACATATGTGCATATGTATGTGCATATATCAGAAATGTTCAAACTTTTATATGAATGAATCAAAAATACATCATCACAATTAAGCATAATGAATTGCCCATCTTACAATTCTAGTAACATCTTCGACATCTTCGAAAGAAAATGAAATGCCAGCAGAAAAACGTAAGAGGGAAGGTATATCTGCAGTCTGGCAGTTTTTCAAAAGGTCCAAGGATGCAAATATGGCTGTTTGCAAATTGTGCGGGAAAACTTACAAAACCAGTGGCAATACGACGAACTTAATGGACCACTTGAAACGCATTCATCCGGAAACTAAAGAGGAAGGCAAACGTGAGTTTGAATTTGGCATACAAAAATATTTGGAAAAAACTTTGTATTCGAATGAATCGGCCAAGAAGAAAAAGTTGGATAGATTGGTAATGCAAATGATTGCCTTAGACGTGCAGCCGTTCAGCATTGTCGGGGATTCCGGTTTTCGACGACTCCTTTATGAGCTGGATCCAAAATATAAACTGCCAAGCAAAACACATTTTCGCAATGTTCTTTTGAAAAAAGAATAATGAGTTGAGGCAGATATTACAAACGATGATTAATGAAATTCATTTTGTAGCAATTACAACAGATGTTTGGACGTCAAGAGCTAACGAGGGTTACCTCACATGCCATTTCATAAATAGTAAATTCGAACTAAATTCGGCTGTGCTGTCAACCCAAAAATTGCTGTCGCCAACGAATCACACGGCTGAAAATATTGCTGCTTCCTTGCAAGTCGTATTTAATGAGTGGGATTTGATAAATAAGATTGTCGCAATTGTATCCGATAACGATGCCGCGATGAAAAAGGCATGCGAGATACTTAAAATTAGAAATGTGCCTTGTTTTGCCCATACCATAAACTTGCTGGTTCAAGATTTGCTTAAGCAGCCTTTTCTAACTATGATTCTAAACAAGTGCAAGCGCATCGTCACGTTTTTTAAAAGCAGCACTACAGCCTACGAAAAGTTGAAAGCAGCTCAAGGTGTCGAGAGTCCATACGGCTTAGTCCAAGAAGTGCCAACAAGGTGGAGTAGTGCATATAAAATGCTCCAGCGCATTTTAATAACAAATGATGCGATTTCAAGCACACTACTTACTATACCGAAGGCCCCGCAACCGTTATCCGCAGATGAAGTTAACACGGTTAAAGAACTTGTCGAAATTCTGAAGCCTTTTCATGATGCAATATTAAGCATTTCCGCAGATACGCGAGTAACTATATCAATAATAAATCCACTTATTTGCGAGCTGCATAAAGGCTTAAACGAATTGCACGATATGGACTACCCGGAGACAAAAAGTGCACTACAATATATAAAGGACCGATTACCTGCACGACTATTCCATTACGAGACCAGAATGATTCCACGTATTGCCACCATACTTGATCCAAGATTTAAGAAATATGGCTTTTTATCAGCGTCAAATGCTGACCAGGCTACAAAAGCTCTCGAGGATGAGTTGTCCAACGAACTGTCCAAAGCTCCGCAAAGCACTCAACCAACACCACCTACAACAACGCCCTTGCGATTTTCCTTCATGAGGCAAAAACTTGATAGCCAAATTACAACTTCTTCAAGTAGTGCTACAATAATCCTTCGGCAGCATTTGGAAAATGCCAATGCATCCGAAGAATGCAATCCACTTGAATATTGGAAAGTAAGTAGATGCATTATACTATTGAACACGGAATATAATATTGCTAACATTTTTAGGGTACCTCGTCAGATACAGACGCTTTAAAAAAATTGGCCAAAAAATTTCTTTGTGTGCCAGCGTCGTCTTGCGAGTCCGAGCGAATGTTTAGCAAGGCGGGTCAAATTATATCCGACCGTCGTTGCTCTTTAAAACCTAAAATCGTAAATCAATTATTATTTTTAAACAAAAATTTGAAATACGATGATCTGTATTTAGAATATAAGGAATTAATATGAATTGTTTTTGTTTTCATAGACCTTAAGACCTTAATTGAACTGTTATTTTGTTATTTTTTAGATCATAAGGAATTAATATGAATTGTTTTTGTTTTCATAGACCTTAAGACCTTAATTGAACTGTTATTTTGTTATTTTTTAGATCATAAGGAATTAATATGAATTGTTTTTGTTTTCATAGACCTTAAGACCTTAATTGAACTGTTATTTTGTTATTTTTTAGATCATAAGGAATTAATATGAATTGTTTTTGTTTTCATAGACCTTAAGACCTTAATTGAACTGTTATTTTGTTTTTTTTAGATCATAAGGAATTAATATGAATTGTTTTTGTTTTCATCGACCTTAAGACCTTAATTGAACTGTTATTTTGTTATTTTTTAGATCATAAGGAATTAATATGAATTGTTTTTGTTTTAATAGACCTTAAGACCTTAATTGAACTGTTATTTTGTTATTTTTTAGATCATAAGGAATTAATATGAATTGTTTTTTAGAATAAGATATTAAATTGAATTCATAGTTTTTTTTTTCAAAAAACAGCAACAAATTCTAAAAAAGAATATAAAAATACTTCTTCATCAATGAGTTTAAAATTCCCGCGTAAACATCGAAAACATCGATGTTTCATCGATGTTTGGTTTGAAAAACATCGGAAACATCGATGGTCGCAAACATCGATGTTTTTCCAGCTCTAGCCCAGCACTATTACACAACTTTACTGTTCGAACCACAAAGAAATTCGATAAATCGACATCGGAAAATTTCCATCGATATATCGCACACCATCGGTTCCATCGATAATATCGATGGTGGCATCGATGGTTTTCCCAGCTCTTTCGCAAGCTCATTCATTCAGTCAAATTCATGACGTTTCGCATTCAATTCAAGTCACCTCATTTTGAGCGTTGTTACATAATTCGAATGTGTCTTTTTTGCCATTCATGCAACTTCCTAGTAGAGATCATTCCTAGAAATGACAAGGGCGGAGGTTCAATAATCCCGGCCTTTGGCGAACTCGAATTTTTTCTTACTTTTTTAATTTTTTTGCTTCAAATTGTTTAAAATTTTATATTGCCAATTTGTAAAATATCTTGAATCCGATATGACGGAGAAAGGGTATACAAACTTCGGGCCGGCGGAATTTAGCTTCTTTGATATTTTGTATTGAAATGTATACTCATATTCCAGTAACTGTAATTTTCAACGGGCGACTTTATCATTGCACTCACTGATGTCATTTCAGCTTTTTTCCGGCCAGATCTGGCTGTTTTGGAAATGCGATTGCGAGAAAAATTTGAAAACAGCGGGCTGCGGGAATTATAGCTTTTTTAACAAAATGAAATATAAATACTTTTAATTTTACTTTTTCTCAATTTGGTCAGTTATTTCTATCGCATTTGACAATTGAAATGTTAAAAATGTAAGTCTATTAGTATTAATATTAAAACAGATTGATACTTTTTCTGTTGAAAACATTTTGAAAATTAAAAAAAAGCATCACTCCAATTCTGGAGTATTTTAATACTCCCAATACTGTTAAAATTGAGCGTCAGTACAATGAAATAAGTTTAGTACAATGGGAAAATGTATACAACACTATAAAGTTCTGGAAAGAAGTATTAAAATACCAGGATTCTGGGGAAACGACCGGTTTTAATGAATTGGCTTCAGTTGCTCTGCAAATGCTGTCACTGCCTTGGTCAAATGAGGAAGTTGAGAGGGTTTTAGCAAGTAAATTTGGTTAAATCCAAAATAAATGAACGTTGATACGTTAAACGCTATATTAAGCAATATAGACAATATAGTATTATTGGATAATACATTCATTCTTGAATAAAAAACAAATTAAAAAAATCAGCTCTTTTTCCGGGGGATTCAGCTTTTTTTAGCTGTTTTCTTGAGGCGATCTAGCTGTTTTGGCCTATCAAAAAATGACATCACTGATTGCACTATGGGTAAAAAGACCGATATTTTGGCATTAACTGTAAATTTAAAGGTAGAGACTTGAAATTTGGCACACACGTTAGAAATATTAATACAAAATTTTGGATTTTTTTTTTATAATTTGGGCCACGCCCTCACTTTCGCCCCCCATACATGTGATTTATTGGCCTAAGTATAGCGATACGATTGCAATCAATTTCATAAATATTATATTTTATATTACATTATTATGTGCTAAAATATATTTATTTTGGATTAAATTTTTGTATTCAACTTATGGGTTCGCAAATCTGAAAGCAAAACATTATTATTCGTAGGATTCTTTTTCTAATTGTCACACAATACCTGCTAATTTTATTCTAATAGTCTTCATTTTCTTCTTCCAATTCGATGCCGTCCAGTTCAGAAAAGGTTACATTTTGTTCTTCTTCCTCTTCTTCATTCTCGGTTTGATCATCTTTGTTATCTAATGATTGCGAATTATAAAAAACGGGTCCTTCAAGAAGGGCGATAACTTCTGGTGGGAGAATCTTTTTCTTGTTGCTATTTTGTCTTTCCTTTAAGGTAATGGATTATGGGTACTAATTCATTGGATGATAGCTTATTTTTCATTTCCCATAAATTGTCACTGCTCATAGCTTTTTGCAACACATAAGTTTGATCGGTTTCTTTTGATTTCTTTGATGAAACCAAAGCGGCATGTAACAAAAGGGGGTGTTGAATTATTGCTCTCTGAGGCAAGTTCAGAAGCTAACTTCCTCTTTAATCGGGGTCCTGCTTCGTTATAGTTTAAGCTCTTCCGACCTCCCATATTCTTTTTATTGTTGTGGCAGTGTATCGTAAGCTTAAAACTAGACGCTAGCCAAAGCGTATGTTTTTGCTTAAATCGATTCAGATTTCGATTGCATTTTCTCAAATTATATTTGATGAATGATATAAAATTCTGGACTTTTTCCTTAATAATGTCCAGTTGCACATCCGATATATTTTCGCTGTTTACATTTTCTAATATGTAGTTTCTGACAGCGCTTTCTTGCCTATTGTTGGTGTTCCAAACTTCTAGCAAAATCGAATTTCTAATCTTGTATGTATCTGCAACATACGATATTTGGCCAAATGGAGCAAAAAGGAGCAAAAAATCTTTATAACATTTGATTAAGTAAAGTTTAGTGAATACCTTGTTAGTTAAACATTTCACAATGGACTCTAATGTTATAAGTTATCTTCCACGAAACACAAAAATATTAATAAGGCTACGGCTGAAAATACAATTAGCAACACATTGGACGATTTCACAATAAATCACAAGTAGCACAAAATCTTTTGAAACATATTATTTAGCATACCTTCAGAAAGACTTTCCATAATTAAACTTTTGGATAAATTTTAATTTCAACGGTTTATTTACACCGAAAGTTGAGAATGATTTCCCGCGCTTTTTACAATTCACCATGCAACCCTGAATCAGCTGACTTTGACGAAGCTTAAAACATTAGGGGCAGTCCCCAAAATTTTATAAAAATGGTTTTTACGTCTATTGGAATCTCCTTAATGAGAAAAACAAAACAATTAGCGGATTCGAAAACAAAAAAAAATTTGGTTTATGCCAAAATATCGGTCTTTTTACCCAAAGTGCATTGGTAGAAAATGGCCGTGTGTTCCATGTTAATGGTTTGTGATCTGTGAACTAAAATAAATTTTTTTCGAATAAGTAAGGCCTAAAGTGTTTTACTGCCCATGAACTGCAAACATTCCTTTTTCTGTAGCTGAATAACGTATTTCTTCGTCAGATAATGTACGACTTGCGTAAGAAATAGGTTTGTCACTTCCGGATACTTTTTGGGATAAAACGACTCCGATGGCGTAATTGCTCGCATCTGTGGTTAATATAAACGTTTCGTTGAAATTTGGATAAACTAATATTGGATCGTCACAAAGTAAAGTCTTGCAAAACTTAGAAGTTTTACAGTATTCTCCATCAATCGTTACTGCCTTTGTACCTTTTAATTGTTGTGTTAGTGGTTTTGTTATGCGGGCAAAATCCTTAATAAATGTTTGATAATACCCAAGGAGCCCGAGAAATGATTTAATTTGTTTTCTATTTTTTGGGATAGGGAACTCTTGAATGGATTTAATCTTGTCGGGGTTAGGTTTGACTCCATCTTGAGTTACGATATGGCCCAGAAAATTAACCTCTCTTCGAGGAAAGTCAGGTTTTGCAATTTGTAACTTAAATTTAGCGGATCTGAGTCTGTCAAACACTTGTCTAATATCAGCTAGGTGTTTTTGGAGAGATGTCGAAAAAATTATTATGTCGTCTACATATACTAGACAAACAGAACCTACGAGATCTCCAAGGACATGGTCCATTACTCTTTGGAATGTCGCAGGTGCGTTTTCCAACGGCATGCGGACAAACTCGAAGTGGCCATTTTCGACTGTAAAAGCTGTTTTGTTTCTATTTGTTTCGTTCATTTCAATCTGGTGGAATTCACTGGCTAAATCGAGAGTTGAGACGTAATTGGATTTGCCAAGTTGGTCTAAAATGTCGTTTATATTTGTAATGGGCTAGCGATCCGAAATTGTTTTTTCGTTCAACTTACGATAATCTAAAACTAGTCTCCATTTTTGTGTTTCATTGGGGTTCAATTTTTTTTAACTACCCAAATTGGGGCACTCAAAGGTGGTTTGAATTATATCTTGCTTTAGCATTGTCTCTATTTGGTTTTTTACTTCTTTCTTTAAGGCGAAAGGCTTTAGGATTTGGCAAAGGCTGGCGTATCGTCAGTTGAGCGTATAGAATGCTTAATATCACTGGTATGTAAATGTTAATTTTTGACTACCGTCATAGAAAAGGTCTGTATATTTATTACAAAGTTGCGTTAATGAAATTTTTTCTTCGGAGATGAGGTGTTAAATTTTTAATGTCGTAACGTGATTGTGGACGTGTTGAGGACTCTGATTGTCTGAAGTTATATTGTGTATTTCAGCGAAATGATTTTGATCGTAGGGGATGGTTGTTATTGGCTGTTCTAAACATAGTTGCTGATCTTCGAGGGACTTATTTATAATTAACATATTGCTATAGCAATATAGAAATAGCATTTCCAAATGGTCGTTATAAGTTATCTGTTTACTGTAAAAGTCGCCTTGTGTCAACTAGACCGGAAGGCTTACTAAGGCTTTCGATAAAGCTGGAATAATATGTACTTCGGTTACTGGAGCCTGGAGTTTCAAGATAAAAACGGTTTAAGTCAATTTCGGCTTTTAATTGTATAAGGACATCCTTTTACTTTTGGGGCAAAGAGATGAGATGAGATGTAAAATTATCGAGACAGTTACGTTTGGCCGAAAGTACAGCCTTCTTGAAAATTGCATTTGCTTTTTATACACTTGCAGAGGGTATAATAAAATTGGTCAGATGTTTACAACGCATAGAAATAATCGTTTTCGATCCCATAAAGTATATATATTCTTGATCAGCATCGAAAGCCGAGTCGATATGTCCGTCTGCCTGTTTCTTCGCGCTTTTTCGAACTTAAATTTAAAGCTACGTGAATAAAAGTCATATCATTCTCTTCATTGATCTTTTATCCAAATCAAGTTTAAAAATTGGTAGGATCGGACAACTATAAGTTATAGAAAAATAGGAAAGATCAGAGGTACCTCGGTCAAAATGTGAGTTGTTCAAAACAGTTCTTGTGAGAAAAACTTTTTTGTTTTTTGAGATATCTCAACCAAATTTGGCACACAGATGAGAACTTTTACACCTTACCAGCAAGTTTGATTCAGATCGGATAATAAACACCGACATAAATCAATAAAAACAATAATCAACCCCCATCAGAAAAAGTGTGTTTTTGTTTTTTAAGATATCTCAACCAAATTTGGTGAACAGATGAGAATTATACTTTTACATCATACCAGTTTTGAATCAGATCGGATAATAAACCCCGACATAAATCAATAAAACCAATGAATCAACCCCCATCAGCATCTGTATGTATGCATATGCAGCCAATTAAATACATACGTTTATATTTGCGTTTATGTATATATGCATACACAAACTAGACATCTGCATGAATGCATCCAAAAGGGCAAATGAATCATTCATTCTAAAAACGTGTACACCTTTTTTCTGTACAGTTTTAAATGGGTTCAAGTGAATACTGTACAAATTTTTTGGAATGACAGCTAGACTTCTCACTCACTTTCATATTGTACAGTAGTTAATGAGTACACTAAAATTGGTGTACAGTACTTTTACTGGACACTATATTAGTGCACAGTTCACTTACTGTACAGTGAGTTAAGATTATTTGCTTATTGCAAGCAAAATTTAATGAAAGCATGAAGCATAAAAAATAAAGAAAATAAATAAAAAACAGAATGTCATATACAAGAAAAAGATAGCCAATATAGCTTTTATTATTACAAATTTATTTCAGAAAATAACTCATTATATAAAACTTTAACATTTGAGTGCAAGAACATAATCTTATTGACTTTCTCATCTGTGGTTGCGATTTTACAGCGTTTAAAATTAATAAGGTGTTTAGCAACAGAGAAATCTCTTTCTGATGCTGACCTACTCGCAGGAATGGCTAATAATTTGCAAGCAACCTTAAAAAGTAAGGGAAATTGCTGTTTGGTATTTTTCCACCAACTCAGAACATCAAAGTCTGCGCTATATGGAATATTAACATTTTGATATGTTCGAATTTCATTGCTTAGAATGGATTGAATATTATTATTCTGGATGGGTTGTACATAATCGGTGAAAATATCATCTATTTCTTGGCTGGATGGAATAATTTTATCACTTTCTTCAGTTTGAGTTTTTAGGTGAATATCTATCATAATTGCTTCAAGGTCTTCGATAGTCTTTTCCTTCTCCAATTCAGTAAATTGTAATAATTTATTTGTGGGCGGAAATAAAAAAGGGCAATCTTATGAAACTTGTTTAGATTACTTTGAACTATTTTTACTAAATTTGACTCAAGAGCATAACTAGGTGCAACGTTGGATAGTTGCTCCCCTAAGGCTTCTTTGAAGACGCATCAAAAGGAGCCAGAAGTTTTGCCAATGCGCTTACATCGCTTAAATTAATTCGCGCGAATCCCAACGGATGCAAAATTTGCCACTCCTCCCGTCCAACCGACCGAGGGGCGCAAGCCGCATAACGTACGGCACGAGTCGCGGGGAACACAAACAAACAGACAAGTAAACGAAAACTACAGCTACTTACGAGCTAGATAGGAAAGAATAGACGCTTTTAGGCTGAGAAGAGAGATCTCTGAACTGATCAGTCGGTAAAGGCGATTGTAGTCAGAACAAAGAACTCGAAAGGGTTCATGCAAAGAAAAGTTAGTAGTACAGCGTTTAAGGAATAAGGGAAGATAGTTTCTAGTAGGCCTGAAAGGTACAGAGAATTCTACTTGGGTCAATAGATCAGGCGAGTCTACATCACCATTTAGGAGCTTGTGCATAAAAACTGCGCCAAGCATTATTCTACGGTTAGTAAGGGAGGGGAGGTTAATCAAAAGAAATCTACTCGAGTACGAGGGAAGCCTGACATTGTGATCCCAGTTCAGACCACGAGGAGCAAATAGTAAAAACTGCTTTTGCACAGATTCAATTCTCATTTGGTGTGACTCATATTGAGGGGACCAAACACAAGATCCGTATTCCAAAATGGGGCGGACCAAAGAGGTAAAGAGGATTTTTGTAGTATAAGGATCGTCAAATTCTTTTGACCATCTCTTTATAAATCCGAGAACACCCATAGCTTTGCCAACAATTGTGGAAACATGGGAGTTGAAAGTCAATTTATGGTCCATGAGTACACCCAAATCGTTCATTACATTTATACGTTCTAATGGAGAATTATTTATGAAATAGGTTATAAGTTGAGGACAGTTTCTATTAAATGTCATAACCTTACACTTTGCAGTGTTTAAAAAACGATTTTGTTGACACCAACACTGAAAATTGTAAAGGTCAGCCTGTAATCGACTGGGCGAAACCATATCTTTGAAACTAAGGCATAGCTTAACATCGTCAGCATACATTAGCACTCGAGAATGTAGCATGACGGAGGGAAGATCGTTAATTAAGAGGGTAAAGAGCAGTGGACCCAGATGACTAGCCTGAGGCACCCCGGATGTCACATTGATGCGTTTTGAATAAGAAGACGTAAAAAGAACTTTCTGTGTTCTGTTTGTTAAGTACTCACGAATCCAATTCAGTAATGAAGTTGGAAATCCAATTTCGTTGAGCTTAAAAAGTAGTAACTTATGGTTAACAGAGTCAAAAGCTTTACTGAAGTCAGGATATATGACATCAGTTTGCTTGGCTTCTTCAAACCCTTTGATCGTTAATGATGTGAATTCTAAAAGGTTAGTGGTCGTAGATCTACGTTTCACAAAACCATGCTGTGTGGGTGAAACTATAGATGTACAGAAATGTTGCAATTGAGAAGTTATTTATTTATTTATTTATCCTAGAGTTAGGACTAATTAAAATTAGTCGGAACTAAATTCTAATAAGAGCGCTGGCTGCTTGGGCCTTCGGCTTGACTTGTGTGTATTTACATATTTACATAATTTACATATTTACAATTACATTTATGGCTGTATTATCTAAATTTAAATTTAAACCTATAGGATGTGGTAGAAGTTTGTTTTTTTGAGGTAGTTTATTATCATGGGGAGGTTTGTTGGAGTAGGATTTGCAAGGATTGTTATGGGACATAGTTTTTCGAAGATTTCTTCCCTAATGTGGGAGGTTGCAGGGCAGTTTTTTAGTATGTGTTCTATGTTTTGGTCGGATGTTGAGGTGCAGTTTGGACAGGGTGTTATGTCGTTCGGGTTGATGTAGTGTTGTTGAGTGAATCTTGTGTGTCCTAATCTAAGTCTTAGAATTTTTATTTGGTCCGTCCGTGTTATGTCTTTTTGCTTAGTGTTTTTGAGGTAGTGTCCTGTGTGTATTCGATTGCTGTTTAACTGTTGGTACCATGTGTTGCAGCGATTTATGTTGTTTTTAAGTTTTTGGAATAGGTTATTTTTAAGGAATTTGTTTATATCGGTACAGTTAAAGTTGAGAGTGTAGTGGAAGGGGGAATTTATGGTGGATTTGGCGGTTTGGTCGGCAAGTTCGTTGCCTTTTATTCCACAGTGGCTGGGGATCCAGAGGATTTTTATTTTGGTGTTGGTTTTTGTTAGGATTGATCTTATTAGTGTGGGGTAGAAATTGTTGTTGTTGATGTTGCTTATAGATTTGATAGCTGATAAGGAGTCGGAGCATATTATGAAATTACCTTTCTTGCTTCTTGTTAGCTTAATTGCTTCGAGAATGGCTATCGTTTCTGCGAAGAGGATGGAGGAGTAGTGTGGTAGGATGCCTGTTTTTAGGATTGCAGTGTCGGTAGTTATGGCGAATGTGGCAGTTTTATGTTGCAGGGAGCCGTCTGTGAATATATATTTGTGTTGCGTGTGTTTGTCTTTATGTTCTAGGAACATTTTTTTGGTATATTTCTGGTGATGTGATGGGCTTACTAAAGTTGTGTAGGGAGATGTTGATGGTGGAAGGTGGAAATAGCCATGGGGGTGTGGTTGTTTGTTTGTTGGGTGGTGGAAGGTAGGGGATGTTGAGTTCTTTACAATATGATATGATGTTTTCTAATGTGGATTTTAGTTTCTTATTGTTTTGGTGTTTTATTTGATTGGTGAAATTGTAGATTGGAGACTTAGCGCTGTGGAGGATTGTTTTGGATGCTTTGGCTGTCATTAGGTCCCTTTTTTGCTCTATGGGGGGTGTTGAAGGAGGGGGGGGGGGGGGGGTGAGGGGGGGGGGGCGAAGGGCTATACGTATTCCTCATATATGTTGTTTTTAATTTGTTTAGCGTAGATCTAGGTGCGTGCCCATAAATGAATATGGCGTAATCTATTTTGGCTATGAGTGTTGCTTTTGTTATGTTGACTAGCGTGTGGGTGTTGCAATTAAACTTAGGGCTTGCTAAACATTTTATTATGTTCAGTTTGTTGTTAAGGGATGGTTGGATGTGTTTTATGTGTGAGTCCCATCTGTATTTATTATTTATTGTTAGTCCTAGTATTTTGAGTTGGGTTACTTGGGGGATTGCAATATTGTTGGAGGATAGGGTACAATTGCAGTTTTGTTTCCTGCAAATGTGTAGGTGTTGGCATTTGTTAAGGGATAATGATGCTCCCGAGTATGAGCACCATTCTTGGATTTGTGTAAAAAGGGAGTCTAGGTTGAAGATTTGGTTTTTTTCTCTATTGAGTGGGGCTATAAGGAAATAATCATCTGCATAGGCACTAAAATGGATTTCTTTATGTAGGCTGATTATATTTGCAAGTTTGTTGTAGGCGATTAGGAAGAGGATAACTGATATTGGTGAACCCTGGGGGATGCCATTGAGGAGTGGGGAGGGGGGACTGATTGTATTATTGATTTTTATTTTAATTTTTCTGTTGGACATAAAGTTTTTTACGAAGTTAATAATTTTGGGGCCCAATTTCCAATCTATTAGCTGGTCGATTATAGAGTGCACTCCGACTCTGTCAAAAGCCTTTGAGAAGTCAAGGGCAATGACAGCACAGTGCTTTTTTCTCCGCAGCGATTTGGTTATCAGAAAGTCTGCTGTGAGCAGACCATCTGATACCGACTTGCCACGTTTGAATCCGGATTGATTAGGGTGGATTAGGTTGTTTTTGGTGACAAACCACCAAAGGCGTTTGGCTATGATTTTTTCGAGGGTCTTTGATAGGCAGCAGTTTAAGGAGATTGGTCTATAGTTGGTTATTGATGTTTTGTTGGAGGTGGGCTTGAGAATGGGGATAATTAGACTGGTTTTAAATGACTGTGGGATGAAGTTTGTAAATATATTGTTGAAGAGGTGGGTAATTCTTGTTTTGACTGTGTTGGAGGTGTTTTTTATCATAGGGTATGATATTCTATTGAGGCCAGGTGTGGTTCCTTTAAGGGAGTGTAGTGCGGAGAGGAGTTCAATTTGGGTAATGTCGGATTCTATTGTTTGAGCTGAGGGGTGGGGTATATAGTTTAATGGTTTGTCAGAGTGCTTGTTTGCAATAAAGATTTGGTTGAAGTTGCTATCTTTAGATTGTTCTGACCAATGTTGGGCAAATAGTTGGGCTATGGAAGATGTGTCAGTTATGGGTAGGTTGTTGGTTGGGTTTTTTATGCAGTGGATGTGTTTGATTGGGTTGAGTCCGCAAAAACGTCGGATATTGGCCCAGATTTTGTGGGAGGGGGTGTTCTGCTCTATTGTGGAGGTGAATTCGGTTGTAGCTTTGGTTTTAGATATTTTAAGTTCCCTTCGAAAGAGAGCGTTGGCTTTTTTATAGTTAACTAGGTTGTCAGTGTTGTTATTACGTTTGAAAGTTTTCCAAGTGTTTTGTTTTTTGGCTCTAAGTTCGGTGAGAGATTTATTCCACCATGGTGTATTTTTGTTAAAGCGGTTGGGTGAGGATTGTGGGATGTAATGGTGTGCAGTTTGGGTTATGATTCTGCGAATGTTTGCAGTTTCTTTGTTTATGTTTAGGCTGATTGGAATTTTTTCACTTATAGTGTGTGTTGATTGGGTGAATGTTGGCCAGTTGGCTTCTTTTATTTTAAAAATGGGACGAAAAAAATTGTTTGCTTTTGATTGCGGGAATAGGGAGATAAGGATTGGAAAGTGGTCGCTTTCGTGAAGGTCGTCGATAATTTCCCAATTGGTGAATGGGGTAAGCTGGGGAGAACATAGTGACAGGTCGGTGTGTGTGAATGTGTTGTGTGTTGAGAAGTGTGTTGGGGAGCCGTCGTTAAGGATGTGTAGGTTTGCATTTTGTAGGAACTTGTGAAGGGTTTTTCCTCTTTTGTTTGGATGTGGTGATCCCCAGCTGTTATGCCAGCTGTTGAAGTCACCTACGATAATCTGATTGGTGTTGTTGGTTGGGTTGAGGTTGTCGTTTAAAGATTTAAGGGAGAAAGTTTTATTAGGGGGGATATAAATTGAGGTAATTTGGATTTTTAATTTAGATTCTATTTCTACACTAAGAGATTCAAAATGATCGGTTTGGTTTATCTGGGTGTTTTGGATGGATTTGTGAACTAATATGGCTGTGCCGCCAAACCTGTTGGAAGCTCTATTGGTTAGGATTTGGTAGTTGATTGGGATGGGTATGGGTATGTGTGTGTTATAATAGTGTGATTCTTGAAGGCATATTATTTGTGGTGAGTATTTTTTTACAATGGTTAGGAGTTCATTATAGTTATTAGTGTATCCTTTTATGTTCCATTGTATTATTTTTAGCATGTTTTTAGGGCTTAGTTTAATGGAGTTGGTTGTTTATATAGGTTTACTTTAGTTTTTGGTTGGGGGTTTGATTATTGTTTTTGTTTTTGTGGGTTTGAAACTGGTAGAAAGGGGATTAGTTTTAGGGTCTTTTGCAAAAATTCTTAATTTTAGATCGTTAGTTTGTTGTGATGAATATGTTGCATTTGATGTGTTACCGTCGGTTTCCATGTCCTCTGGTGTAGTTTGGTTGTTATCATGGGTTTGTTGTAGTGTTGGTGACTCTGTTACTTTTGTTGGGTTGGTTGGTAGGTTGTGTCCAGTGGTTGATGCGGGGGTGGGTTGTTTTTGCGGGCTGCTTTGTGAGTGTGTGTTAAGATTCCTGGGTAGTGTATTGATTGGATTATGGGTATTGGTTGTGTACGGAGTGGAACGTCTGAGTATGTTGGCATATGTGCTTCCCAATTGTTGGCTGTGTCTTGTAGAGTATATGTTAAGTGCTGTTTTGTGGTCTACCTTTTGTGGGGCATTGGCGGTCAAGGGGGGAGTGTTGATGATCTACTTCTGCGTTATTTATGCAGTTAAGGCATTTTTTGTTGTTTGTGCAATTTTCGATTCCGTCTGTATGGTTTGGTTCTGAGCAGTTTTTGCAGGATTCTGGGCTTTTGCAAGCAGATGTAGGGTGTCCGAAGCGAAGACACTTTTTGCATCTAAGTGGAGGAGGGATGTATGGCCGGATGCGCACTGTTTCGTATCCGATTTTGATGGCTTCTGGAAGTTTGAGCGTGGCGAATGTTAGGGTAATAAGTCCGGTTTCGGTTAGTGTGACGTTGTTGTTTCCATTGTTATTTGTTTGTTGAATTGTATTTGGTTGTTTTTTTAATATTTTTATAACTTCTGTTACATTTTGTGGTTTTAGTTCTTGTAAGATATCGTTTTCATCTATGCCACGTAGTTCGTTGCAGTAGATAACTCCTTTTGTGAAGTTTAATGTGTTGTGTTCTGATGCAGAAATATTGATATCTGTCATTTTTGTTAGTTTTAATAGTTTTAATGCTTGTAGCCTGTTTTTTGTTTTTATTAGAAGTGATCCGTTCCTTGTTTTTTTGGAAGATTCGACTTCGCCTCCGCAAGTGTAGTCAATTGTTTTTATACCCTGTACCCATAGGGTAAAAGGGTATATTAAAGTCGATAAAATGTATGTAACAGGCAGAAGGAAAATTTTCCGACCCTATAAAGTATATATATTCTTGATCAGTATCAATAGCGAAGTCGATTGAGACTTGTCCGTCTGTCTGTCCGTCTGGCCGTCTGTCTGTCTGTATGAACATCGAGATCTTGGAGACTATAAAAGATAGAGCAACCAAATTTATTTTGGAGATCCGTCTAGTGTGCAGGCAGATCAAGTTTGTTTCAAATTTTTGCCACGCCCACTTCCGCCTCCGCAAAATGGAAAAAACTATAACTAGAGTTGTATTCAAGCTACAGTATTTATTAGTATTTAGTAGACCCAATTCTATAGCCAATATATACCGTCTGACCGAATTTGACCGAAATCGGCCAATAAATATCGGAGATAATAGGTATATATGTTTTGTACTGAAATTCTATGGGCAGCAGCAGCTGAAATGTGTGAGCGAGATAGCATGCGCACGTTGCGTTCATTTTTACCGAATGACGCATTAGTTTCGTTCACTGAGATGAGTGAGCGAGAAAGCATGAATTTGGTGTTTCGGCTTGCTAGGAGAATTTTGTAAAATAATTTATATTCAATTAATGGGGATTTGGATGGAGTTTGAGTTTATAAAATATATCCCTTATTGGTACAGGGTATACTCCAAGTCGGCAGATACGACTTGCTTACTTCATTAAACTTAATGTGTATACATGATGATTTAATTGATTTGTGGTAGAGTATTAGGACTTCATTATATATATATATTTTTTTTTATACCCTGTACCCGTAGGGTTCAAGGGTATATTAAAGTCGCTAAAATGTATGTAACAGGCAGAAGGAAAATTTTCCGACCCCATAAAGTATATATATTCTTGATCAGCATCATCAGCCGAGTCGATATAGCCATGTCCGTCTGTCCGTCTGTCTGTCTGTCCGTCTGTATGAACACCTAGATCTCAGAGACTATAAGAGCTAGAGTAACCAAACTTGGTGTCAACATCCGTCTAGTCCATAAGCAGATCAAGTTTGTTTCAAATTTTTGCCACGCCCACTTCCGCCCCCGCAAATTAGAAAAAACTATAACTTGAGTTCTATTAGAGCTATCATAATTCTTTTTGGCAGACTCAATTATATAGCCAATATGTACCATCTGACCGAGTTTGACCGAGCGAGATAGCATGCGCACGTTGCGTTCATTTTTACCGAATGACGCATTAGTTTCGTTCACTGAGATGAGTGAGCGAGAAAGCATGAATTTGGTGTTTCGGCTTGCTAGGAGAATTTTGTAAAATAATTTATATTCAATTAATGGGGATTTGGATGGAGTTTGAGTTTATAAAATATATGTCTTATTGGTACAGGGTATACCCCAAGTTCGGTGGTTCTTGCATTGTTGGTGATGTTGGGCTCAAGCCCGGTCTAACGGTTTGCAGTGAGTGTTTTGTTTTTGTTTTTTGTTTTGCTTTGTGCGTGAACTTTGTTTGTTTGTTTGTCGAGTTTGGATTTTGTTGTTATTTGTTTTAGTTGCTTAGTTGCGAGGTTTGATTTGCTGTGACACGTGTTATCTCTGTGGAGGTTGAGTTGTGACTGGAAAAGTAGATCAATTTTTAGTTATGTGTAGTAAAAAATTTAATGACACTTGAAATATTGAGTAAATTGAAGATGTTTCAAAAAACCATTAAATTATCGCATTTTGTAAACTTTGGTGGAGTTGAATTAACAGAGATACACCTAGATACACGATGAAACCATATTCACGTAATAGAGGGTATATTCACCTTTCAGACCTATATAGTGTAGTCTTGCGCATTTTTGCGCAAATTTTCCAAAAATCAAGAAAACCAATGCAACCTCGCGTAAAAAACGCGTTCCAGGTACACAATCGCATGCAAATTTGCGCGTAGCGTGTGTGTAAAATGAAAATAAGCCATCAATATATAATAACCTAAAAAATCATTTAAAAAAATTTTTTTCGCTATTTTAATTAAAACAAAACATTAAAAAACAAATTTCATTTCTGATCAAAAAAAGCCTTTTTTAAAGCGCATTATAGGGGTAAAATATGCCTAGAAATATTTTTCAACTTTGACCTTGACAAGGTAACCCGCGCACGTGGCACCTTCGGCAACCACTCAATTTGAAGCTTAAGGAATTAGCAAATGCTTTTTAAATTTTGAAAATCGCTTCACTACTTTAGAAGATATGATTTTTAACAAGCGAAATGAGCGATGGCCCCACTGTGCGACGTTCCACCGGCCACAATACGCTGGGTATTGCGGCACTTCAGCGGCTCCAGCCAACACTGCAACGTCAGCAGCGGTATCGGTAGCGACGACGGGAGCTTTTCGTTTTACCGGCTTCGAGGCGGGCAACACGAACTCCGCTTCGGGGGCGACTGAGGTCATGGACACGCTGTCCAACGCTACCCTCTTGGCGACCGTAGCCTCGCTGGGCATCAGATTCGGCACCGAAACCGTGCGGACCTGCGCCTTGCGCCCCTTCCGACGGCTCCCGGCGGCACCGACAGCAGCAGCTAGACTAACCGATGACTCGGCGTCCGACTCCGCTACTGAATCCGCAGATTCCGCGACGGTGGAAGTACTCGCCATACTGGTGGTGCTCCCACAACGGCTTCTCGTGCCGTTCATCCTCACTAGAACACTGTATCGAGTACTCACTGTACTTGCATTAAGTTGATCTGTCACTGGCACTCACACACGCACAGAAGTTCACATGTACGTGCACTTGCGAAGTTACAGCCCACAAATATGCAACACTATATATGCGCTGCCTAAAAGTATGCTACACTTTTAAAATGCTGCACTCTGATTGGCTGGTCAATAAGATCAAACGTACGGGACTTTGTACAAAACTTGTAAACAAGTTACCGTAATCATAAGAAAATAAATAAAAAAAACAGAATTTCATATACAAGAAAAAGATAGCCAATATAGCTTTTATTATTACAAATTTATTTCAGAAAATAACTCATTATATAAAACTTTAACATTTGAGTGCAAGAACATAATCTTATTGACCTTCTCATCTGTGGTTGCGATTTTACAGCGTTTAAAATTAATAAGGTGTTTAGCAACAGAGAAATCTCTTTCTGATGCTGACCTACTCGCAGGAATGGCTAATAATTTGCAAGCAACCTTAAAAAGTAAGGGAAATTGCTGTTTGGTATTTTTCCACCAACTCAGAACATCAAAGTCTGCGCTATATGGAATATTTACATTTTGATATGTTCGAATTTCATTGCTTAGAATGGATTGAATATTATTATTCTGGATGGGTTGTACATAATCGGTGAAAATATCATCTATTTCTTGGCTGGATGGAATAATGTTATCACTTTCTTCAGTTTGAGTTTTAAGGTGAATATCTATCATAATTGCTTCAAGGTCTTCGATAGTCTTTTCCTTCTCCAATTCAGTAAATTGTAATAATTTATTTGGGGGCGGAAATAAAAAAGGGCAATCTTATGAAACTTGTTTAGATTACTTTGAACTATTTTTACTAAATTTGGTTCAAGAGCATAACTAGGTGCAACGTTGGATAGTTGCTCCCCTAAGGCTTCTTTGAAGACGCATCAAAAAGGAGCCAGAAGTTTTGCCAATGCGCTTACATCGCTTAAATTAATTCGCGCGAATCCCAACGGATGCAAAATTTGCCACTCCTCCCGTCCAACCGACCGAGGGGCGCAAGCCGCATAACGTACGGCACGAGTCGCGGGGAACACAAACAAACAGACAAGTAAACGAAAAACTACAGCTACTTACGAGCTAGATAGGAAAGAATAGACGCTTTTAGGCTGAGAAGAGAGATCTCTGAACTGATCAGTCGCTAAAGGCGATTGTAGTCAGAACAAAGAACTCGAAAGGGTTCATGCAAAGAAAAGTTAGTAGTACAGCGTTTAAGGAATAAGGGAAGATAGTTTCTAGTAGGCCTGAAAGGTACAGAGAATTCTACTTGGGTCAATAGATCAGGCGAGTCTACATCACCATTTAGGAGCTTGTGCATAAAAACTGCGCCAAGCATTATTCTACGGTTAGTAAGGGAGGGAGGTTAATCAAAAGAAATCTACTCGAGTACGAGGGAAGCCTGACATTGTGATCCCAGTTCAGACCACGAGGAGCAAATAGTAAAAACTGCTTTTGCACAGATTCAATTCTCATTTGGTGTGACTCATATTGAGGGGACCAAACACAAGATCCGTATTCCAAAATGGGGCGGACCAAAGAGGTAAAGAGGATTTTTGTAGTATAAGGATCGTCAAATTCTTTTGACCATCTCTTTATAAATCCGAGAACACCCATAGCTTTGCCAACAATTGTGGAAACATGGGAGTTGAAAGTCAATTTATGGTCCATGAGTACACCCAAATCGTTCATTACATTTATACGTTCTAATGGAGAATTATTTATGAAATAGGTTATAAGTTGAGGACAGTTTCTATTAAATGTCATAACCTTACACTTTGCAGTGTTTAAAAAACGATTTTGTTGACACCAACACTGAAAATTGTAAAGGTCAGCCTGTAATCGACTGGGCGAAACCATATCTTTGAAACTAAGGCATAGCTTAACATCGTCAGCATACATTAGCACTCGAGAATGTAGCATGACGGAGGGAAGATCGTTAATGAAGAGGGTAAAGAGCAGTGGACCCAGATGACTAGCCTGAGGCACCCCGGATGTCACATTGATGCGTTTTGAATAAGAAGACGTAAAAAGAACTTTCTGTGTTCTGTTTGTTAAGTACTCACGAATCCAATTCAGTAATGAAGTTGGAAATCCAATTTCGTTGAGCTTGAAAAGTAATAACTTATGGTTAATAGAGTCAAAAGCTTTACTCATCATCAGTTTGCTTGGCTTCTTCAAATCCTTTGATCGTTAAGAATGTGAATTCTACAAGGTTAGTGGTCGTAGATCTACGTTTCACAAAACCATGCTGTGTGGGTGAAACTATAGATGTACAGAAATGTTGCAATTGAGAAGTTATTATTTTCTCGAAAGCTTTTGGAATCGCGGACAATTTGGAAATACCCTATAATTTGACACATTGGACTTATTACCATTTTTGTGGAGAGGAATGATAAAAGATTCCTTCCACATAATTGGGAAAGAGGATGTTTCAACAGACAAGGAGAATAACTTATGAATAGGCTTGCATAAAGCATCAGCACAAAATCTTAGTACACACCCAGGAATCCCGTCAGGCCCCGGTGAGTACACAGGTTTAATTAACTTAAGCACGCTAAGAAGCGTACTTTCATCGAAGAAAGGATTGAAGATACCATTAGACCTGTTTAACTCATAAGGATACGAAAGGTTCCCGGTATATTCCGATGAGGAATAGGTTGTTTTGAAAAAATCAGCAAACATATCTGCAATGGCCTGATCAGTGTCAGCTATCTTCTTTTCAAAACTTAAACAGGAAGGGATTATGGATGTCTTACGTTTAGTATTGACAAAGTTAAAAAACTGCTTAGGATCATGGGAAAACTGAAGTTTACACCGCTGAAGATAATCCTTATAGCATTTGGTGTTAAGAACCATGAAGTTCGAACGGGCAACAGAATACAGATAAAAATCAGACGGGCGACCTGCTTTTTTATACTTCTTATAATGTCTCGATTTGATGTTTCGTAAGTTAGACAACTCCCGAGTGAACCAGGGCGGTCTGTTAGACCGAACCGATTTCACGAGAGGAATACAAACTTTAAAAAACGAGTCAATCACATTATAAAAGTATTGAATAGCGGTAACCATATGTGTGCAACTATACAAATATGACCAATCATTATTAAGAATGAGATTAGTAAGTCTGACAAAGTCAGCCTTACGAAAACAGCGAATCTTTGAGACCGAATTAGCACAAGAAATCGGCTCTTGAAATGAAAGGTCAATAGCTACATTTAATGTAGGATGAAATTTGTCTTCTGGAAGAACCAATGGGTCAATAATGGAAACAGCACTGTTGGAGGAATCCAATACAAATATGAGATCAAGTAATTTCTCATGTGAATTACGCACAGGATTTATCTGGCTTAGGGATAAGCCAAAAAGACCATCAACGAAGCAATGTGACAAGGAGGGCAGCATCGTGGACGACGCATCAGGGACCGATGAAATATCTGGGAGATTAAGATCTCCAAGAACGATAAGTGAATCTCTATCGGACAAGTGTTTATTGTATATTTCCAAATCGGACACAGGTGGAATATACGAACAAGTAACATAGCTGCAAAATGATTTAAACAAGATCTTAACACTGATGAATTCGATTTCATGTGTGAAAGAAGACTGCATTAGTTCAGATGGAAGGGCTGAATCAACAGCAATTAACACACCACCACCAGTGCGGATTGTCCGATCTCTCCTATAAATTGAATAATTTGTGAAAAGAACTGAAGCATCAGGAATGTCTGGCTTCAGCCACGTCTCAGTAAAGGCAAGAATTTGAAAGTTAAAGGATACGCTGTCTACATAGAGTTTAGACAGCTTAGATCGTAGCCCTCTAACATTCTGATAGGCCAGAGTGAGGGATGAAATTAGTTTTTTGGCATGCGAGCAGATGCCGACGTGCCGGAAGATAGAGAAGCTTTAGATTTATTAGTAGCTAACGTTGGTGCAGAAGGCAGTCGAATCGGAGGCCGATTTTTCTTTTTTGCCGTATACTCTTTTACTATAAGATGTTCCGGCCAAAAATAAATAATAAAAATAATATTTTGAATCCTACTTATTTCATTCTTCTCAATTAATATGTTGGATATTTCCATCCAGTTCAACTCAATCGATTTGAATAGGTGGAATATCGTATTCCAGCTTGTTGGACAGTAGCTCTTTAAGGTGCTATTTAAAAGGATATTTTAACATGACGTTTTAAAATACTTCACAAGTTTGCTGCAGCAATCCACTGTCTTCTCCAATTCTGATACCTCATCCACAGCTTGACTAATAGCATTGTGCATCAAATGGTTTACACAATTCAACGTGTTTAGTCCCCTAAATGCAGCCTTCATGTTAGCGCCTCGGTCGGTGACTATTATTGGTTCATCCATTTGCAAATCACACCCAAATTCGCGTAAAATATTTTCAATTTTGTTTATAATTCTATCACCTGCAAGAAATTGGGTTATAAAATTTATTTTCAAATAATCAATAAAATTTTATAAATCTTACCGGTACAGGATCCTCCTTGCATTGATTTTACTGCAAGCAGGCGGTTGTAAAGAGTTTCTTCTGCGACATAATGAATCGTCAACGATATATACATATGATACTTTGAAGAAGTCGTCTGTCCATATATCCGACGTTATGCTATATCCAAGTTTCGTATGATCAACTATTTCTTTTTTTGTTTCATTAAAATGATATTCGTAGAGAGCTTCGATGTTCCGTGAGATGGTAGTGGGATGCGGCAATAACGATTCAACATTAACATTTTCCCCGAAGTTCGCACCACCAGATATAAAAAACTGAGTTATGTTTTTATACCCTGTACCCGTAGGGGTCAAGGGTATTTTAAAGTCGCTAAAATGTATGTAACAGGCAGAAGGAAATTTCCGACCCCATAAAGTATATATATTCTTGATCAGCATCAATAGCCGAGTCGATATAGCCATGTCCGTCTGTCCGTCCGTCCGTATGAACACCTAGATCTCAGAGACTATAAGAGCTAGAGTAACCAAACTTGGTGTCAACATCCGTCTAGTGTATACGCAGATCAAGTTTGCTTCAAATTTTTGCCACGCCCCTTTCCGCCCCCGCAAATTAGAAAAAACTACAACTAGAGTTGTATTAAAGCTACAGTATTTCTTTTTGGCAAACTCAATTATATAGCCAATATGTACCATTTGACCGAAATCGGTCAATAAATATCGGAGATAATACGTATATGTATATGTTTTGTACTGAAATGCCATGGGCAGCAGCAGCTGAAATGTGTGAGCGAGATAGCATGCGCATGCTGCTTTGTACCGAATGACGCATTAGTTTCGTTCACTGTTAGGAGTGAGCGAGAAAGCATGCATTTACTGTTTTGGCTTGTTAAGAGAATTTTATGAAAAAATTTTATTCAACGGAATAACAACTTATGCACATCAACGAAAAACAATAAAGCAGAATGAAAAAAGTAACGGTAATCGCGAAATCTGACATTGTACGCAGAATAATTGGAGTGTACGCAGACTTTTGAGGCGTCATATTTTTGTTATGTTTTTTTTAATAATTTTTTTTTAATATTTGGATTATACATATTTAGGATAAAAAAATACATGGATAGATTTATAATTAAATAAAGAGTTATATAAAAAAGAAGCATTAAAAAAAGTGCATTCAATCAAATGTAATCGCCAACTGAAAATAGAAATTCAGTTCTCTCGGGGGGTGTACGCAGAGATATGAGAGCAAGAGTATGTAGGTTTGGTATTCACTTTTATTCGATTAGGTGGTGGTGCGAGGGTGAGTTTGCAGCAAATTGGATTTTTAAAAATGAAAAGTTAAAGGAAAAAAACTCAACTACTTGTTATGGCGTTTCCCATGAAACTTGCCAATCACCCGCCAGTGTGCCCGTCCGGCATCTGGTTCAAAAATCATCCCCGCCGCTACTTCTGGTTACCGTTTTTCCAAGAACAGTGTACAATTGGAATAATGTCGCTCCGCAAAGAAATCTCAGCTGATTTGAGAAAATTAGTCGTTAACTATAGAAATAATAAGAAATCGTTTGGTAAAATAGCTGATTTATTACGTTAAGGTAAGTCGACGGTTCAAACTACAGTCGAACTTCCCTAACTCGAAGTGGCATTATCCAGCCAAAAAGTTCGAGTTACGGAGACTTCGAGTTAGAGAAATATATTGTAACACTAAGGAATACAATGAAACATCACAAAATTATTGAATTAATCATTTCCATTTTATTTTAATGAAAATAGTTACATATGTATGTAGTAATTTGTGTTTGCAGATGAGTTTTTCATTTTTCCAGTTTCGCTAGCAACCAAAAAATTAATAAAATATTGAAGCTTCAAATGGCAACACTTTAACTGATTTTCAGAAGCTGCGTCAACAGCTTTGGATTGAAAGAGTCAAAAGTATTGATAGGTCTGAGCGGCTGCGTTGGCAGAATTCTATAAAATTTCTTGGGATTTCCTCCGAAAAATTCGACTTACGATGCATGTGCCCAATATTTTGTTCGAGTTAGGGAGAACTTCAAGTTATGGAAGTTCGAGTTAGAGAAGTTAAATTCTATGCAATTTTCGCTCTAAATGCTATTGCCAGTCATTTTTGTTCGAGTTAGAGAAACTTCGAGATAGAGAAGTTTGAGTTAGGGAAGTTCGACTGTATTTATAATAATTTTAAAACATTTGATTCCCTGAAGAGTTAGCCCCGCAATGGCCGCCCCAAGAAGCTCAACCGGAGAGATGTGTCATATATTGGCAAAGCAGTGGATCAGAATCCGAAAATACATGCCACTGATTTGGCCAAGGAGGTAGCCGAAAGGTCCTAAATTGTTGTCCTCCTTCGTACAATAAGCAGGGCTCTTAATAATGAAGGTTACAACTGCCGAACTCCTTTTAAGAAGCCCCTTATAAGCGAGAAAAACCGAAAGCTGCGCTTGGAGTTTGCAAAAAAGGACCTTAATCAGGGAATAGAATTTTGGAAAATAGTCTTATGCACAGATGAGGCCAAATACAACATATTTGCATACGACGGCATGGTGATTTCAGTGTCATGGTTTGGGGAGCAGTTGCAGCCACAGGAGTTGGAAAACTTGTATTTATTGAAAGAAACATGGATCGCCTCCAATAAAGGACCATTTTGGAACAAAACCTACTGCCATCGGTGGACAAATTAGATCTAGGTCCGAGCTGGATCTTCCAGCAAGATGATGATCCAAGGCACACTGCGCAAATGGTCAAGGAATGGTTGCTATATCGTGCTCCTCGCCAACTATATTCACCTCCACAAAGCCCGGGAAATTTTGGAGCGAAAAATTCGAAAGCACTCTATTGAAGTAAATACTGTAGTAGTCACCGACTATCTCTCTTCGAGTGCGAACGTCGTTGTCTTACCTATCGCCAGTGCCTTTTTTCCATTCTCCTTTAATATGCTCTTCTTAATCTTTCACGTACACATCCAAAGACACAGTGTAATACCGTTTAATTTTTTCCGCTTTGCTAGTCTTAGCGTTAGCCCCAAAGTTAAAAAAAAAAGACAATATCAAAAGTTTCCAGAGGAATTCCCTGATTTACCTGAATCTACCTAACAAAATCCCCGATTCATAATCGTAACATCAAAAAACAATGACAAGTCGATATCGGAGTTTTCGTATTTCGCAGTACATCGAGCTCTTAATGTCATAAGTTGTTCACGCCGACGGTGACCAGGAGTAGCGACGGGGAAGATTTTTGCCCAGGTGTCGGACGGGCACACTGGCGTGACGGGCAAGTTCGATGGAAGCCGCCATCACGCTTAGCCGAGTTTTCTTACTGTCTACTTTTCACTTTTCATTAACATTCATTTTTTGCCATTCCGTTGATGTACATTAATTTGCAACCTAAAATTCCAATCGCGATACATATATTCACTCTATTTCACCACCAACACAAATGGTTGAAATAGAGTGAATACATTGGAAAGCAAAATCGACGCCCTGTGTTCTTTTGCTATCAGCCTATACATACATACATATATAACTGGGACTGGCCCCATATAGAAGTTTGAAGGAATTTTGCCATTCGTATTAGAAGCTCCATCCTCCTACAAACATTGGTCCTTCGAGCCGGATTTCTTGTTCCGCTCGCCCCAGCATTCGCCCCGGTGGAGATTCTGATAAGTAGACAAATTTCTTATTTCCATTTTTTCCAATACATACATACAGACCGGCAGTGAAAAGTTCCCGCTTTTTCCATAGCAACTTTTCACTCCGAATTGTATGGACATACATATGTACATGTTTTCCCAGTCCTGAGTTATTGTCCCACTCATTTTTCCTGCCAAAAAAAATATATATTTATCCCTGTACATATATACATATGTATACATAAATACATCCATATCCAATACACACATACAAACATACCTCCGTTTACACATACGCGAGTGCGGTTCCCGCTAGAAATTACATAAAAACCATCCAAGTGAATAAAGTCCCGCGATTTTTTCCAAGTCCAAGTCCGACATTTTGATTAAAAAAAGAAAATCGCGCGGTTTTTCTTTATTTTTGTACTTTTCCAAAGTGTTCAACAGTGTGCTGGCGCGGCTTATATACAGCAACATACATACCTCCACACATACATACGCATAATTATATTGCATTTACATACGGGCATAGTGTATATAAGCCGGTCACGCATTTTCCGTGGTGATTTTTCCA